>OX422211.1:592495798-592989790 GCA_949130495.1 Sambucus nigra | reverse complement strand
CCAGTAGGCCCCCAAAATGGGGCAAATTGGGCCCGTCGTCGAGAATAAGACAACATTATTGCCTAGAGCCCTAAAGTTGCGGAAGGAGATCGTTGGCCCGAGGTACAATGATTGGAGGGACGTGCCTATTGGCCTCAAGTTGAACATCTGAGGGGAACTACGGGTAGTGTATTTATATTAATAAGAAACTAACACTTACTTTATTTTTGGGTTGTATCTGTTTGACAGGAACAATTCGGTAGGTCCCCACATCTTTGCGACTCCACGTTGGAACAATTGAGGGATCAATATAAGATGTGGAAGAAGAATTTGCGGGCACAGTACTTTGGGAAGATCCGGGAGTCCATTCTGAGACTACGTGACACCGTCCCTTTAAAGGAGCCGATCTCATTCGCACAGTGGTAAAAGTTTATCGGCAATGAGACCAATGAGCGAAAATTATCATCTCGCTAATCGGGGAGGCACAATCGGGTGAGAATGTTGAACGTGCACTACTCCGGGCGGATGTCTTACGCCGAGGAGGAGCACATGATTGTAAGTTTTCATATTTCAATAATTTTAGTTATTCTAATTTAGCATTACTTTGCGTTACTTACTAATTTTGTATTATTTTATCGCAGGACACGAGGAGTGGCTCTGGGGGTAGGCCACATAGACTTAACGCCTATGTGATAATTCAGACGAAAAAGGGCAAGGACAAGTAGGTGGCCTCGAGCGTTGCAGCCACCATTGTAAGTTATAAATGTTTAATTTTTTTGATTATGTTATACTTTTTTTATTTACTTAATTAACTAATCGTGTGCTTTTTTTCTTTTCAGGCAAAGCTTAAGGAAATGCATGAGTCGCAGTCTGATGCTGATAAAACATCTTTGGCTACGGACGCACTCAACCAAGTGCTTGGGACAAATCACAAAGGGAGGACTAGGGGTGAGCTCGCGGGTGGGGAAGTCTAGGATCATCTAAATAGTGATGAGCAACAGTGGGTTGGCACATAAGGTGGACACCCATGAAGATAAGCTATCAAGGTTGGAGGCGACGGTCCTAGATATGTATGCCTTAATGAAGCGTTAGTTGGGCAAGGTAAAGGTCAAGGGGAAGGAGGTAGAGGTAGATGAGGATGAGGATGTCACTGCTTCATCGCTGATCAGCACGGACTCGGCACCATATAATGATTCATTTCCCATCGTGACCCTCGTCGAGCAGACTATGCCAATAATCAGTTAGTCGAGCGTGTTTCTACTCAATGTATATTGTGGGAAGATGATAACGAGGGGGTTGAGGGATCCGAGCTTCCTCCCGGGTATACTGATTCATGGACATCCCCTTCAAGACATTAAGGCAAGAGTGCGCGTCACACATGTAGTGGAGGGAAAGGAGAACTCACCTTTGTTGTTGTGAGAACAATGCGGCGTTCAGCATATTGAGGGGTGTCTCAATTCATATGTCATGTGGACTTCCTTCCTCCTCCGACCTGCTCCTTCTTCATGACATTATTTATATATTTTTATTTGGATATTGGATTGTATTTGTATTTTTTTTTATTTTGGTACATGTTGTCTTGGATATGGATATTTGCATTTCTATTTTATTTGAATATGGATTATATATTCCATGATTTGATATATTATTTCTATTTTATTTGGATATATGTTGTTTGGACAGATGCAATTTTGCTATAAAAGGTACAAATATATTGATGGGCAGTTGCAGTGGCCATACTGCCCGATAGTTTTTGTTTAATTCTTATCAGAATTGCCACGGTTAAAAACCATGATAAGTCTTTGATAAAGAAACTTATCAGGGACTTGTCACAGTCTTTGACCATGACAAGTTTGTTTTTATTTTATCACGGTCTTGTCATGGTCTCTAACCATGAAAAACTTATCAATGCCAAAGACCGCGACAAGACCGTAACAAGTCTAATGAACTTGTCACGGTCTTTGACCATGATAAGTTCGTGACAAAGTTAATTATCACCCCAGACTTTTCACGATTAAAGACCTTGACAAGTTAACAAAGACAATTGTCACCCCTAGAACTATTTTAGTGTAGTGTTATATATATATATATGTGTGTGTGTGTGTGTGTGTGTGTGTGTGTGTGAGAGAGAGAGAGAGAGAAAGAGAAGGAGAGAGAGAGAGAGAAAGAGAGAGAGAGAGAGAGAATATTTGTGTGTATGATATTTATGTGTATGATATTTATGTGAAACATACCCATCCTAATGGATATGCTATTGGTGGAGGTTGCACGCCGTGGGAAGGCACTCTAGCGAATCTCAGCAGAGGTAGTATCGTTCCCCAGGGCCATAGGTATGTGCATTCCCACACTATGTAGGGTTGGAGTTCTCTTGAGTATTGTGGTATGGTTATGACCACAGACTTAAGGCCATGACCACCTCTGATTTTCATTTTCATTTTGAGTTTGTGGTGAAATTATGATCTGGTTGCTCAGGTTGTGCTGGACATTCCTGGAGCGTGATAGCATGCTAGTGACTTCGCATCCAATGAGTTATTACTCCAAGGTGTAAGGACATTTTTCTCATGTCTAACATGTTTCATTTGTGTATGTCGTACGCCACTACATTTGGCACGTCACCTCAAGATCTCACTCGACGGCCTCAATCCGAATTTCGAGAATCTAGCATTCAACATCTCCATCATGTGTCCCTCATCTGCCTCAACGACTTCACGTTCCATGATTTTTGGCTCGTAATGCAAGTGGTACGCAAGAGAAGCCAAAACAGTGCAATAAGGCTTGATAGGGCAGTTCAAGGGCAATTTGGTAATTTTACAATCACCGTACGGAGGACCGGTCAACTGAAAATTTGAAGAACTTACCGTAACAAAGATACTAGAAGAAACGACACCTCAATACGAGCTACGGTGAACAAGTTATGGCCCGTTGAAATGGAGATAATTCCAAGAAAAACCTTAGAAATTTCGCTAAGTGTTTATCCCCCTTCCAACGAGTTTCCCCGAACCAGACCGAACCGGTTCGGGGGGGTGAACCGGTTCACAGGGTACCCGAACTGGTTCGAGGTCCCTGTACGCTGGATAGAATTTCAGAGTTTTTATTTTGTGAAACTCTTCATGTGTTTCCCTATAAATACTATCTTCGGGGGAACAGTTTTGCAAGACTTTGATAGAAGAATTTGAGAGTCCTTTTTCCTTAAGTCTTCATATTTTTGAGTTGCCAAACTCATGTTTTGATTCACATATAATTGACATATCTTTGTGAATCCTTTTTGAAACACAAAGAACACAACTTTGTTTTTTGTTCATCTTTGTGGGGAGATCTTTGCAATCGAGGGCCGCGTGTCATTGCTGAGGGAGTCTCTACGAAGTTTTATGACTGCGTGTCATTGAGGAGTGTTGCGATTCTTCCTTTGTTGATTGGGTTGCGAGTCCTTGGAGGGTGGTGCGTGTATTCTCTTGCCGAGTTCAAGACTTCGTGTCTTTGTGGTTTGGCTGCGCGTTGATCCATTGCAGATTTCTCTATGTAATTGTAAGTTGCGATTTGTATATTCATAGTGAAATAAAGGTTTTACCCGAAAGGGTTTTTTTTTTCTTCTGAAATTTTGTGTCTCGGCATATTTACCGTGTCGCGTGCTTTATATTTGATGGGATGATTTAGATGCATGTTTAAGGGCTAAATTTATTTGATTTAAAAGTAGTCCCTAATTAAATAAGGGTTACTTGGAAACTTGCGAAATTTATTGAAATCAATTATCACACACCGAATCTATTAGGTTTTTCAAATTGGTATCGAGCAAGTTACGCTAATTTATCGTGTATTCCTTTTTCCGCAAAATTGTGTGATATTGATTTTTTTTTGAAGAATCAGTTTTGTGAAAAATCGCAATTTTTCAATGGAACGCCCATTTAATGGGGAGCCTATTTTTGAAAAAGTTCACGACCATGCTGAAAAATTAAAAAGTTTGAATTTGAAACTTTGCAAAAGAATTAAAGTTGTGGAAAAAGAAAATACTCTCTTTAAAATAAGATTGAATATTTGCATGCGTTTCAAACTCAAAGTGATATTTGTCGTGAGCACTTTGGTAATTTGTGTACTGATTTTGATTCTTTGAAAATTGTCAAAAAGAAGAGTGATGAGAGAGTCCTAGTTTTAGAGAAGTAATTGGAGGACTTAAAAAATTCTAGGGTTCCCGTTTGTGCCGTCGAGGATAAAAAATTAATCGATGATTTTACGGCACGTGAAAAGACTCTTAGAGATAAGTTTGTTTTTATTGAGGGGGAGCGCGATAAACTGTTAAGTTTAATTGATAATTTGAAAAGGAAATTCCTCAGATTGGAAGAGTCTAATTCTTTGCTTGAGTCAAAAATTTTGAAGTTAAAAAATAATTTGACAGACTCAAGTAGGTTTGATAGTGATGGTAATGGCTCATCTTGTTCTCATGCTTTTAGTACTAAAGTAAAAACCATTATTTGTTTTAGAGGGTCAACTAATTCCAAGGATGTTAGAAAAGATCACACTTTAGGTGTCATTCCACCCGTTTACACATGTTCATATTGTGGTAGGAAAGGTCACCTTAGGCGTTTTTGTTTTGATCTTGTAAAAAGTCCTAGGAAGTTTATGTCTAGTATTCCCGTGGTTCCCAAAGCCCCCACACGACGTTTCACATTTATTTGGGTTAGAAAATTACTTTTAGAGGCACTAGATTTTAGACAAGTTGATTCCCGGTTGCTTGCACATGATTCTTCATTTGCCATATCATATAGATGATTGTATTTGCATGTTTGTCATACACTAATTGTGGTTTCATGATTTATACTTATTTGCTAGCGTTATGACATGTGTACTTTTTGTATAAATTTTTTTTTTGATAAAATTTTTGAAAAATACAAAAAGATTTTATTTTGATAAAATTTTTGAAAAAAATCCAAAAAGATTTTTCGTATTTTGTTCGCACCTTTTATGGATGGACACTTAGGATGACCGAGTCACAACATCATTCCATTATTTTCATGTGACTATTTGATAGTGTTTTGAGACAATAGGTCAATTCATCCTTGTGCTTTATAATGTTTGGAGTCATTAAGATGTCATTAAGTGTTACTTCCTACATGTTTGACTCATGTTTCTTTTATTGCACACATGCACGAATTTGTTTGATTATTGTGCTTGTCTTATCACATGTTGGTTGGGTGTTTTCACTTAAATCCTGTCCTTAAAACGAACCAAGCGCGATAAATTTTGATAAGGAAATTGTGCATTTAAGAACCGTTTTGTGAGTTTGTGTGCTTTGTTTGAAAACGGGAAAGGGCTGTGAAAGGTTCATTTTGCCTTTGCGAATACTAAGCCACCGTTAAATTGGACCTAAAAAATGGATGAATTTTATTATCCGGGGTCCAAAGAGGTTTAAAAGAGCCCGAAAAAATTAAAAGGCAATAAAAAAAAGAAATTCATGCCAATTATGGGCCATTTAGGTTTTTGCACCAATTATCCAAAGTTTGAGAATTTAGATACACCTCTAAAAGAAAATATATATGAGGGAGTTTGGTTGGAGAATTAAAACGGGTTTGCTCGTTGACGCGACTGAAAATGTGTCTCAGAAGTGCGTTCACTCTAGGCTCAAGTGTAAGCCTGTCGCTCAAGTAATAATCCCGGTAAGTCGGGTATCGAATCCACAGGGAAGAAGGACAACGGAGTTGTGACGACGGGACGAGATGGAGAAATACTAACTTTGACTCTAAAAAGGAAAGGAAAAATTGATTGGTTTTGAGATTGATTACAGCTAAATGCGGTAATGAAAATGAGCAAAGATGCAACTAAATTACTCTACCGAAATGGAGGATGACTGATGATTTCAACAACTTTTTATTTTAAATGATGAGAGAAACAGGATGGGAATACACTCCTCCAACCCTAGTGTAGTGCAGTGATAATGTTAATCATAAATTTATCCGATTAATCATACTCGGAATTTAGTACTCCCAAGCATTATGTATACGAGGTTCAAGCCCGCGTCATACCTAATATGAGGATGAGTAAATCGGTATCGCGATAATGACACTCAAATTGTACTCTAAATCATCACGAGTACCCAGAGGTAAACGAGATATAAAGATCCACAATTATTATGTAATTATGCGATACGATCATAATCAATCATTAAATTCATCGGATTAACTTTATACACATGCACTAACACATTAGGTTGGGTTCATGCATCCAACCCTTTTAAACCTAGCCGGACATATTAAACTGAACAATGCATGAAATAATAACGTTGCATGCAAACAAACTCATGATAACACTAGATCAATATACGTAGGTAAATATTATAAACGCAGAGATTCATTCAAATCATAGATAGAAATTACCATGCAAGAATACCAAATATCATAAAAATAAAGCGTGGAATACAACTTGAAAACAAACCCGGAAGTGTATGGATCTTGCAGAAATTAATCAAAGTTATGTTCCTAGATGTTTTGCTCTCTTTTTCTCTATCAAAAACTACTGAAAAATCTCCAGAACGACTGTTTCTAAGTTACTCCCTACGTTTCCTACCCTTTTTTTGAGAGTTTTAACCTAATAGGACACTTTAGAGCCAATCAGAATGAAGGAAAAAATTCGCGCATCAGGCCCCCCGAGCCGATTCGCATGTACCCCGAACCGGTTAGCCCCCCAAACCGGTTCGCCCTTGGGTTCGCGAATGCTTGCTGGTTTGGGGTGCTTATTCAACACTTAGAATTTTTCTTGCTTTCTTTCCTTTCTTCCTTGGATTTTTCTTCAACTTCAACTGGTCATAACTCATCAACCGTAGCTCGAATTTGGGTGCCGTTTCTTCCAGTGTTCTCGTTGTTCCGAGCTATTCAACTTTCCAGTTGACTCCTCCTTTGGGATCTGGCTACAGAATTACCAAAATGGCCTTGAACTTGCCTTTTTAGCTTTTCTTTCATTGTCTCGCTTTCTCTTTTGCGCTGCTTGCATAATTAACCTATAAAACCAATAAGAGAAGCACGAAACACGAAATACTTGCCAAAGAAGATTAGTAGCATGAATGTGCGTCAAATCCTTATAGGTTACATCACTCGGGTTCACAAATGCATGGAAATTAGGGGAATAAATATACAATATTTATGTCCAATCAAACCCCCCTAACTTAAAACTTTGCGCGTCCCGAGCAATGTAAAAGAGTCTTAGTAAGGCTTAACTCTTGAAAATCACATTTTATTGGGATAAGATACCTTTTTCGCGGGCAAGCGATTGCATATAGCATATGCAACAAGCCTTTAAACCCCGAGGTCACCCTAGTAAGACGAGTTGTGTCTCGTGAGGGTTTGCAGTGAATATACCCACAAAATTTGTTATTGACACAAAGAAAATTCAAAACATGCAAAAATTGAGCAATTCAAACTTTTCCAGAAAATAGTCATCATTAGTCATATGTACAAGTCTCAAATCATAGTGCATGTGTGCGAAGCCGAAAATATAACCGCCAATTTCCACCGATTGATCATTACGTTACTTATTCGAAAATTCGTTTTGATTTAAATTTCTCACGGAACGCTCTCACAAACGAATCTTTCGGATTATGGCTATTCTCTCGGCATGCGTGATATAAAGAGTAAATGTAATGGAAGCAAATTCACGCCTGCAATTAGAAAGACGGAAACTTTATGGTGAAATGATCTCATCATCGGATTACGATTTTAAAAAAAACGGGAACATTGCCTCTATTTTGCGCACTTAACCTCTTATGTTATCTTTTGGTGTCTTAACTCTCCACGCGGTACTCAATTTCCGCAATTTGGACTCGGTTAGGACTTTTTCGGGTTGAAGGTTGCATTGGGTAAAATGAGGGAGGTATGGAAGGTTGGAATTGGAAAAGTCATTAATGATGTCCAATTGTGCTTTTTTCGGGCTATTGCTCATTTTTTCTTCTTTTTCTATTTTTTTTGTTTTTTTTCATTTCTTTTCTTGTTGTTTTTGTTGAGCATACTATTTTGTTTCTTGCCCCTTTGTATGCACTTTTTGGACTTAAAATATGAATTTTTCATTTTTCACAATTCCGGCTATTTTGGGTTTTTTTGGGTTGTCAAACGAAAGGGAAAATTATTCGGCTCAATTTGGGTTGCAAAGGGTGATTTTTCGCTACTTTTTTCTGGCCAAAATTTTGGGTGACAAACGAGGGCCTACTTCATTGTCCAAAATGCCAATTGCGTTACCATATGCGTTTCGAGGTGAATTTAAGTTTAGAAGCTAATTTGGCACATTTTTCAAGGCAATATTGCACACATTTTTTTTAAAACCGATCAAAATGAAAGGATTGAGATCCTTGACAACTTATTAAGCGCTAAAAAGAACTTTGAGTTAACAATTAACTCGGATTGATTTAAAAACTCGCAAAATGTGATAGGCTCGAATCTCACCGGGTTTGTTAATCTCCACATTCGTTCGTTAAGTCGTCAATTTTCGCTCAATTTCCATCTTTGGTCAATTTCGGCTTTGTGTATGTTGGATGTTTACAATTTGAGATTCCAATTCGACTTTTGATGATATTTTTGAAAAATTTGAATTCCAATCTTTACATATTTTGAACAAAAATATTTTTGGATTTTTCAAAATTTTATGATTTTTTTGGAAATTTTTGGGCATTTTGAAATTTGTGAAGTTTTAGAAATACGCACTTGTGACCCCCCCTAACTTAGACTTTTGCATTGTCCTCAAGCAAAAAGGATGAAAATCTAACTCAAAGCGAATAATAAGTGAGGAAAAATAAAACAAACAAATATGAAAAATGCAAGATTGTATAATAACAATGGGGAAACATGTGTTACATAAGAAATTGGATAGCAACTGTGAGCAAAGTTAAATCACTACAACAACTAACATCCACACCAAAATATAAAAACAAGAATGGGTTCACGGTGGAGGTGGATGTGAGGGCCCGGGTGCATTGGGATCATACGGGTCATAAAAGAAGGGGGTGGAGGTCCGCCGAAGTTGAGTTGGTGAAGGTGGACTTGGAGTTGGTACATCATCCGGGTGTCCCTTCGGTAAGACGCTTGATCTTGATTATATTGGTGGATGAACCCATCGAGGCGGGACTCAACGGCCGAAAGGCGGTGCTCAAAGTTGTCCCCCGGAGGCTCGAAATCCGAATCCTCCTCATCTTCCTCAAACTCGTCCTCATCAACGTCCATCATCGGGGCATCGTGATCCTCATCGTCCGCATCCTCATGGATAATGGGACGGTCGGGATGAGCTACTCGCATTTGTCGTTCGCTTCGAGTGGTGGACGTGCCTCCAATGGGGCGGGGAAGTCGAATTTGTTGCCCCGGGTCATCGATTCCGGCTTCCATTAAGAGCTCCGTAATGAAACGGGCTTAAGGGAGTGCTGTGTTGCCCCATTCGTCGTAAGCGGCATGGAGGATGTCCGCGTAGAAAAGCTGGGCAAGATTTATGGTGCTCTCGGGGTCCAAAAAGTGGTAGAGGAAATTACCGTGACGTAACCGAACCACCGAGTCATTGGTGGTTTGGTGGATGGCGCCACAAGCAATGAGGTGCGTGAAGTGCACCGTAGCGGCCAAACGACCAATGGGAAAAGATTCGTGTACCCATTCCTCCTCGGGTGCCATGCGAGCAATACATTCTTCTTTGGTGTGGGGGGTACCATTGTTAGGATATTGGAAAGGCACGGGGAGGAGCACCCCTTTAGCACGCATTTTGCGTGCTATGATGGCCGCCGAAAATGGAATGGTGATACCGTCAAGGTATGCCTCGTGAAGCGTAGAGGATTTGCGAACCAAGGTCGCATAAAACTGGCGAATGGCGGTATCAAACACGTGAGTGCTCGTTGGGGCGAGGAAAGAGCACCACCCGCGGTGATCAAATAGGGCGGTGACATCGCTCGGAAGTTGGTCCCAATTAACGAAGCGTTCTATGTGGATGGGGCGCGTAGCCGAGAAGTATTGCTCGGCCCAATGACGTTCTTGGACGCTTCGAAAAACCCCCTTACCCTCGTCATCAAGGACGGTGGTATCATCATATTTCTTGGCGCGGAGATTGGTGCGGTGAGGACGCGGCATGTTGAAGGAAAGAGAGAGTGAGAGGGGAAAGGATATGGTGGAGAAGAGAGTGAGGGAAATTTTTGGTGTGAGAATTAGAGGAGGGGAGAGTGGTAATTTATAGGTGTAGAGGGGTGGGTTTTTGGTGGGAAATGTGAATGGGTGGGAAGGAAATAATGGAGGGAGTGAATTAGGATGAAAATTGGAAGGAGGGAAGAATTTGGAGGGAGGAAAAACGAAAAGGAAAGAATGGGGGGAAGAATGGAGGGAAGGGGATGAATTTGGATTTAAGGGGGGAATCTGCCAGGTACCCCGAACCGGTTCGGAGGTACCGCGAACCGGTTCGCCCCCCGAACCGGTTCTGGATGGGGTTCGGGAGAGTAGTCTGGACCGGATGCTAGGATTCTCTCTTCTCTCCAATTCAAGGCGTTCTCTCATCCTCTAACTTGTGCGTAAGGCCCCTAAAAACGTTTGAGACCCTTGGGCTCCTTAAAAATTCTTCGAACTCAACCTCGGATTGCGTGCTAGCTCCCTCGAAGTGCGTGCTAACCGATCTCTTTCGTGACTCATGCTTCTGACTCCTAACTAACCTATTCACACACGACTACTATACACACAAACTCACCCCATACGCGTCGGGGGTGCGACGACCTCACTTTCTCAGCTCAGTTGACCCCGTAAACGGGGTCCGACAACCAAATTGTGTCGACCTCTTCTGCACACGCCTCTAGATATGGCTTTAGGCGTTGTCCATTTACTTTGAACGTGTTTTCCCCTTTTAAATCGTCTAGTTCAACAGCTCCGTGGGGGAAAACGTTCTTCACGACGAACGAGCCAGACAATCGTGACCGCAACTTGCCCGGAAAGAGGCGAAGTCGAGAGTTGTAGAGAAGAACTTTTTGCCCGGGGAGAAACTCTTTTCGTCGAATGATGCTATCATGAGCGAGTTTCATCCTCTCTTTTGAAATTTTGGCATTCTCATACGCGTCATTGCGTAGTTCTTCTAACTCATTCAATTGAAGCTTGTGGGCTTCACCGGCCTTGTCCAAGGCATAGTTCAATTTCTTAATCGCCCAATACACTTTGTGTTCGAGCTCCACGGGAAGATGGCAAGGTTTTCCATACACAAAACGGAAAGGGGACATGCCAAGTTGGTTCTTAAATGCGGTACGATAGGCCCATAGTGCATCGGTCAATCTAAGGGACCAATCTTTCCGGGTAGGATCGACGGTCTTTTCAAGAATGTTCTTGATCTCCCGATTTGCAAGCTCGGCCTGCCCATTCATTTGTGGGTGATATGTCGTCCCAACCTTGTGGACGACACCATACTTTCTCATGAGCTTCTCGAATGGCCTATTGCAAAAGTGCGTGCCATTATCGCTAATTATCTCTTTCGGCGCACCGAAGTGAGAAAGTATGTGTTCCTGCAGGAACTTTATCACCACTTTGTTGTCATTGGTCTTGGTAGCTATAGCTTCCACCCATTTAGAAACGTAGTCTACCGCGACTAGGATGTATAGGAAACCAAAGGACGGGGGGAAAGGACCCATGAAGTCAATACCCCAACAGTCGAATATCTCAATGATGAGTATAGGGGTAAGAGGCATCATGTCTCGTCGAGTGATGGCTCCCATACGTTGACACCTGTTGCATGACTTGCAAGCGTCATTCGCATCCCGGAAGATTGTGGGCCAATAGAGGCCGCATTGAAGAATCTTAGCGGCCGTCTTTTTCGTCGAGAAGTGGCCCCCACACGCTTTCGAATGACAAAACTGGATGACTTTCGGGATCTCTTCATCCGGTACACATCGTCGGATGATTTGGTCGGTGCAATATTTAAAGAGGAAGGGATCATCGTAAAAGAACATGCGCGACCAATTAAGAAACCTCTTCTTATCTTGCGGTGTCCAGTCGGGAGGGACGGCTCCCGTGACAAGATAGTTCACTATGTCCGCAAACCAGGGATATGAAGAGGTGGCGAAAAGCTGCTCCATCCGAAAAATGTTCATCTATGGGTACGGGATCATTAGGTACGTCGGACGAAAGCCGAGATAAATGGTCGGCAATGACATTTTCTACTCCTTTCTTATCTTTGATGGAGAGATTGAACTCTTGTAGGAGTAGGATCCACCTTATGAGGCGCGGCTTGGCATCTTTCTTCGCAAGTAGATACTTTAAAGCCGCGTGGTCGGTGAAAACAGTAATAGGAGAACCAATGAGATAGGACCGGAACTTATCGAGGGCAAAGACTACCGTTAGAAACTCCTTCTCCGTGGTAGAGTAGTTGAGTTGAGGTCCGGTAAGAGTCCGACTAGCGTAGTAGATAACATGAGATTGCTTATCTTTACGTTGGCCCAAAACAGCCCCGATCGCGTAATCGCTTGCGTCACACATAAGTTCGAATGGTAAGGACCAATCCGGAACTTGCATGATGGGAGCGGACAGGAGCATGTTCTTTAACTTATCAAAGGAGCTTTGGCATGCCTCTGTCCACTCAAATGGGTTGTCCTTCATGAGTAGGTTGCTTAAGGGCCTAGCGATGGCGCTAAAGTCCTTAATGAACCTTCGATAAAACCCCACGTGGCCCAAGAAGGAGCGCACGTCTTTCAGCGATTTCGATGGGGGAAGATCAGCTATGACATATATCTTAGCCCTATCAACATCTATTCCGTTGGATGAAACAATGTGGCCAAGAACTATTCCCTCGGTGACCATGAAATGGAACTTTTCCCAATTCAGCACTAAGTTCTTTTCCACGCATCGGGTGAGTACTTTTTCCAGCTTGTCTAAACAATGATCAAAAGAGGTGCCAAAAACGCTGAAATTGTCCATGAACACTTCGAGTCCTCTCTCGACCATATCGCTAAATAAGCTCAACATGCACCTTTGAAAAGTCGCGGGTGCATTACACAAGCCAAATGGCATACGTTTGTAGGCAAACGTACCAAAAGGACAAGTGAAAGTCGTCTTCTCTTGATCAAGTACATCTACCTTAATTTGGTTATATCCGGAATAACCATCAAGGAAGCAATAATAAGGGTGGCCCGCAACTCTCTCAAGCATTTGATCAATGAATGGCAAGGGGAAATGGTATTTCCTAGTTCCCGCATTGAGTTTCCGGTAGTCAATGCAAACGCGCCATGTAGTGGTGGTGCGTTGGGGAACAAGCTCTCCCTTAGCATTCTGAATCACAGTTATACCCGACTTCTTCGGGACGAATTGAATAGGGCTCACCCATTTGCTATCTGAGATTGGGTAGATAATCCCGGCATCCAATAATTTGATGATCTCGGTTCTCACAACTTCTTTAATGTTGGGGTTCAGTCTTCTTTGCATTTCTATAGAGGGCTTGACATCCTCTTCGAGATGGATCTTGTGAGTGCAAATCAAAGGACTTATCCCCTTCAAATCAGCGATGCACCAACCAAAGGCACCTTGGTGCTTCCTCAAAATTTTCAATAATTTGCCCTCCTGCCCTTCATCTAGGCTAGAGGAGATAACAACAGGAAATGTATCATCCTCTCCTAGATATGCATATTTAATATGGGAGGGGAGTTTCTTTAATTCGAGGGTTGAAAATTTTTCACTGGAGGGAGCCATGTGTGTATCCCTCGGAGGTAATTCCTCGAATCTAGAAACCCAATTAACCTCTTTCACGTCCTCGTCCGACGTACTCTCATCGAGTAATTCTCTCAATTCTTCAACCTCCCTCTCGAAGGCGGTGTACGTCCCCTCACACTCATATCTCGTCGCTAAACAGTACTCTAAAGCATTGCCACAGAAATTTTCCTCAAAGTACTCTTCTACTACCTCGTCGATGAGGCTCACCGCGTGAAGATCATCTTCCTCCCCTGCATTTTGGGCTATGTGGAAGATGTTAGTATCCAAGGTCAAGTTCCCAAAAGTGAGTTGCATTCGCCCATTCCTTTTATTGATGATTGCATTAGCCGTAGCCAAGAAAGGGCGCCCAAGGATGATGGGAACATGATTGCTCGAGTTGAAGGAGGGCTCCGTGTCCCAAATGACAAAATTTACCGGGAAGTAGAAAGTGTCAACTTGGACGATCACATCCTCGACTATGCCTCGTGGAATCTTTACTGATCGATCCGCTAATTGGAGAGTGACCTTTGTGGGCTTGAGGTCGCCCAAATCAAGTTGCCTATAAATGGAGTAAGGGAGTATGTTTACACTTGCCCCCAAGTCAAGTAAGGCTTTCTCAATTCTATTTTCTCCAATGATGCAGGATATAGTGGGTGCACCGGGATCTTTGAATTTAGGCGGGAGATCATTTAGTAGAATGGAGCTCACGTTCTGGGCTAGAAAGACATTCTTTTTTACCTTCATCTTCCTTTTTACCGTCAATAAATCTTTGATAACTTTTCCATAAGCTGGAATTTGCTTGATGGCATCAAGAAAGGGTAAATTCAGCTTTACTTGCTTAAGTACTTCTAACACTTCATCACATGGATTCCCCTTTTGAGAGAGAATCAATCTTCGAGGAAATGGTGCTGCGGAGGGTGATTTCACTACAACCTATGGCTCACTAGCGTCTTCCTTGTCACTCTCGTTCAAGGGGACATCTTCGGCCTCTTTCGTGCCGGGCGAAATCTCCTTGTCTTTTGTGATATCGTGTGGAGGAGGTGATAAATCAACGACTCTCCCACTACGAAGAGTGGTCACGGCTTGACATTGCTCCTGATGTTCAGTGGAGGTGGAGCTAACACTAGTTTGACCTTGGGCAGGAAATTTACCTTTCTCTTGAACACTCAACAAGGATTGTATTTTTGACAGCTTCGCATTTATGTCGCCAATCAGACGATCATATTTGGCATTGGTTGCGGTCTGGCTTACGATGAATTGATTCATGGTATCCTCGAGAGTTCTCCGCTGTGGCGGGATATAATTTCCGTGAGGTGGTGGTGCTTGCACATGTCCTTGCATGTGTGGAGCTTGTTGAAATTGTTGTGGTGGAGGAGGGGCAACATGCGACGGAGGGTTCATTGCGGCATGTTGTTGCCCGTAGCTAAAACCGGGATGATTTTTCCACGAAGGGTTGTATGAATTCCCGTGCGGGGCACCGAAATTACCCTTAAAGCCTCCTATACCACTAACTTGCTCTTGAAACATTACTTTGTAGGCGGGTATCGTCGGGCATTCCTCAGTTGAATGTCCCGACTCACAAATCACACACACCTTTACGACAGGGTTCGGAATGGGTCCAGCTGGTCCTTTTCCATATATCTCGCATAGGTCTCGAAATCCTATCTCAAGAGTCTCCAATCGGCTATCCGTCATAGAATTCTTATCTACATGGAATAGACCGGATGCTGATGGAGTAATGATCGCTTGTCGATTTCAATTTTGAGCATTTGGGTCGGAGGTATCCCAGGATTGGGTAGTCTCGACGACATACCTCATGTGAAGATCAGCATCGTGGGCATCTAGATCGACAAACGGACCGCTTCCCATAGTTTTAACAAGTTGTTTGGAATTAAGATTCAACCCATTATAGATAAAGGAGATGATTTGCGATGGATCAAATCCATGATGGGGGCATAAAGCAACTAACTCGTTGAAACGTTCATAACATAGATGGAATGGCTCATTTTCATGTTGCCTGAATGCTTGAATTTGAGCCTTTATAGAGATTGTTCGATGTGGTGGGAAGAATTTCTTGAGAAATTTCGACTGTAGCTCATTCCAGGATGGAATCGAGCTTGGAGGTAAAGACCATAGACAGGCCTTAGCTTTATCTTTGAGCGAGAAAGGGAAGAGTTTGAGACGGATTAACTCTTGTGTGCAGGTTTGATCATTTAGAGTATCACACACGTCCTCAAATTCCCTAATATGGAGGTATGGATTTTCAGAATCCATAGCGTGGTAATGCGGTAGCATCTGGATCATTCCATTTTTGAAACGAAACTGCCCGACATTATACGGGAGTATAATGCATCCCGGAGTGACAGTACGCTCGGGATATAAGAATTCTCTCAACGGGCGGTACGGAGGCTCTTCCTCACCGGCGGGTGCACTGCCGTGTTGTGACATCTCTCCTTCACTTATTGACTCGGTGTTCTCACTGGGTGTGCTCGAAGTGTGTCCTAAGAAAGGGAAGGGAGTGTTATCGGAGATTGAGTGCGACGGTGTGGGAGGTGGGATCCAGAACTGTGGGGAGTTTGGAGTGTGGGGACTATTAGGATTATACTCAACAAGTGGATTTTCGTGAATACTGGTTGGAGTATTATGGGGTGTGGGAGTGGTTTCATAATTTTGCATTAACGCTTAGGAGAGAAGATGGTGAATCTTTTTTTTTTTTTTATGTTTTTTTTATGTTTTTGGATTTTTGAAATTTTTGGTCAAACCTTTGGATTGACTCGATCTAATCCTAAGTCTACCTAATTCCCCGGCAACGGCGCCAAAAACTTGACGCGACTGAAAATGTGTCTCAGAAGTGCGTTCACTCTAGGCTCAAGTGTAAGCCTGTTGCTCAAGTAATAATCCCGGTAAGTCGGGTATCGAATCCACAAGGAAGAAGGACAACGGAGTTGTGACGACGGGACGAGACGGAGAAATCCTAACTTTGACTCTAAAAAGGAAAGGAAAAATTGATTGGTTTTGAGATTGATTACAGCTAAATGCGACAATGAAAATGAGCAAAGATGCAACTAAATTACTCTACCGAAATTGAGGATGACTGATGATTTCAACAACTTTTTATTTTAAATGATGAGAGAAACAGGATGGGAATACAATCCTCCAACCCTAGTGTAGTGCAGTGATAATGTTAATCATAAATTTATCCGATTAATCATACCCGGAATTTAGTACTCCCAAGCATTATGTATACGAGGTTCAAGCCCGCGTCATACCTAATCTGAGGATGAGTAAATCGGTATCGCGATAATGACACTCAAATTGTACTCTAAATCATCACGAGTACCCAGAGGTAAATGAGATATAAAGATCCGTAATTATTATGTAATTATGCGATACGATCATAATCAATCATTAAATTCATCGGATTAACTTTATACACATGCATTAACACATTAGGTTGGGTTCATGCATCCCAACCTTTTAAACCTAGCCGGACATATTAAACTGAACAATGCATGAATAATAACGTTGCATGAAAAAAAACTCATGATAACACTAGATCAATATACGTAGCTAAATATTATAAACGCAGAGATTCATTCAAATCATACATAGAAATTACCATGCAAGAATACCAAATATCATAAAATTAAAGCGTGGAATACAACTTGAAAACAAACCCGAAAGTGTATGGATCTTGCAGAAATTAATCAAAGTTATGTTCCTAGATGTTTTGCTCTCTTTTTCTCTATCAAAAACTACTGAAAAATCTCGAGAACGGCTGTTCCTAAGTTACTCCCTACATTTCCTACTCCTTTTTTGAGAGTTTTAACCTAATAGGAAACTTTAGAGCCAATCAGAATGAAGGAAAAAATTTGAGCATCAGGTACCCCGAACCGGTTCTCCCCCCAAACCGGTTCTCCCTTGGGTTCGCGAATGCTTGCTGGTTTGGGGTGCTTATTCAACACTTAGAATTTTTCTTGCTTTCTTTCCTTTCTTCCTTGGATTATTCTTCAACTTCAACTGGTCATAACTCATCAACCGTAGCTCGGATTTGGGTACCGTTTCTTCCAGTGTTCTCGCTGTTCCGATCTCTTCAACTTTCCGGTTGACTCCTCCTTCAGGATCTGGCTACATAATTACCAAAATGCCCTTGAACTTGCCTTCTTAGCTTTTCTTTCATTGTCTCGCTTTCTCTTTTGCGCTGCTTGCATAATTAACTTGTAAAACCAATAAGAGAAGCACGAAACATGAAATACTTGCCAAAGAAGATTAGTAGCATGAATGTGCGTCAAATTCATATAGGTTACATCACTCGGGTTCACAAATGCACGGAAATTAGGGGAATAAATATACAATATTTATGTCCAATCACTCGTCTTTGAAATTCTTGAAAATGCGCTATATAGTTTTGGACGTTATTGGTGTGGAAATCACTTTGAATTTGATTTGTTGATTCGCATAAGACGATGTCATTTAAATTCAACAAATTTTTACACCTAAGGATTATTTTGATGTTCATTCGTTAGGGGTACACATATGCATCGTGCACATATGTTTGATTGAGTTGATTTACCTATCGAATGTGTTCACACCCATTCATTCCGTTTTCATGACTTGGTTGTTTGAGTTTAAATCCATTGTGTGATTTTTGTATCATTTTTTTCAAATGGTATCTATTTTTTTGTTTTGTATGAAAATTTTGAAAAATCAAAAATTGTTTGCGAAGATTATTTTGGAATCTCCTTGCAAGAGCATGTTTTCCATATTGTTTGATGCCTTGGTTTGAATACCGTGACACCCCGATTTTTCTTATTTGATTCATTCTTCTCATTTGTCTATTTGGGGACATCATAAAAAGGGGGAGAAAGAATTATCATATTTTGGGGGAGTTTGATTTTTGGGGGAGTTTTGAGATTTGACTTATGCTTATCATTTATTGGTATCTATGTTTATCTCATTTCAAACTCGATACATCACTTGGTATTTTTTTCTTTTTCTCATGTGTGTAGGTACTACACTGGTGATCATACGCTACACACCCTGATGAGAAAAGATTTGAGATTCCTGATGCTTTGAAGAACAAACGATGGAGACTATTCATTTGTACCTTTTCCAGTTTTGGGTTCATGGGAGGGTAGATTTGTATAGGCAATTTCATATTTGATAATTCGGATTTTTTATGTATGTACCGGCATAGACATAGGGGGATATTTGTAATGACATTTTTCATGTACAACATGTTTCATTTGTGTATGTCGTACGCCGCTACATTTGGCACGTCACCTCAAGATCTCACTCGACGACCTCAATCCGAATTCCAGGAATCTAGCATTCAACATCTCCATCATGTATCCCTCATCTGCCTCAACGACTTCACGTTCCATGAATTTTGGCTCGTAATGCAAGTGGTACGCAAGAGAAGCCAAAACAGTGCAACAAGGCTTGATAGGGAAGTTCAAGGGCAATTTGGTTATTTTACAACCATCGTCCGGAGGACTGGTCAACTGGAAAGTTGAAGAGCTTGCCGCAGCAAAGATACTGGAAGAAACGGCACCTCTATACGAGCTACGGTGAACAAGTTATGGCCCGTTGAAAATGGAGATAATTCTAAGAAAACCCTCGGAAATTTTTCTAAGTGTTTATCCCCCTTCCAGCGAGTTTCCCCGAACCCAGACCGAACCGGTTCGGGGGGGGGGGGGGGGGCAAACCGGTTCGCAGGGTACATGAGCCACTTCGAGGTCTCTGTACGCTGGATAGAATTTCAGAGTTTTTATTTTGTGAAACTCTTCACGTGTTTCCCTATAAATACTATCTTCGGGGGAGCAGTTTTGCAAGACTTTGATAGACGAATTTGAGAGTCCTTTTTCCTCAAGTATTCACATTTTTTAGTTCCCAAACTCATGTTTTGATTCACATATCATTGACATATCTTTGTGAATCCTTTTTGAAACCCAAAGAACACAACTTTGTTTTTTGTTCATCTTTGTGGAGAGATCTTTGCAACCGAGGGTTGCGTGTCATTGCTGAGGGAGTCTCTACGAAGTTTTATGACTGCGTGTCATTGAGGAGTGTTGCGGTTCTTCCTTTGTTGATTGGGATGCGAGTCCTTGAAGGGTGATGCGTGTATTCTCTTGCTGAGTTCAAGATTGCGTATCTTTGTGGGTTGGCTGCGCGTTGATCCATTGCAGATTTCTCTATATAATTGTAAGTTGCGATTTGTATATTCATTGTGAAATAAAGGTTTTACCCGAAAGGGGTTTTTTCCTGAAATCTGTGTCTCAGCATATTTACCGTCTCGCATGCTTTATATTTGATGGGATGATTTAGATGCATGTTTAAGGGCTGAATTTATTTGATTTAAAAGTAGTCCCTAATTAAATAAGGGTTACTTGGAGACTTGCGAAATTTATTTAAATCAATTATCACACACCGAACCTATTAGGTTTTTCACAAGGGATTACCATTCTAGATATATAGTGAGTGATATATATATATATATATATATATATATATATATATATATATATATATATATATATAGAGAGAGAGAGAGAGAGAGAGAGAGAGAGTGAGAGAGAGAGAGAGAGAAAGTCAAACTATAGTACATCATGCTCTATACATCACCCATGCATCACGCCTAATTCTAGGCCCTAAAAAACTTTTTTTTTAAATTTTATATTTCTTCCTTGAAATTAACCTTCCAATCAACCCATATGCAAAAAATTAGGTCAAAATACATTTTGTAGGTATTTTTAAAAAATCCACAAAAAAATGCTAAAAATACCTTATTTATAAGGGTCGGCGTCAACAGTTTTTTGTGGATTTTTTAAAAATAGCTACAAAATGTATTTTGACCTATTTTTTTGCATATGGGTTGATTGGAAGGTTAATTTCAAGAAAAATATATAAATTTAAAAAAAAGTTTTCTAGGGCATAGAATTAGGCGTGATGTACGATGTGATGTATAGAGCATGATGTATGTGAGCCTTCCTCTCTCTCTGAGAGAGAGAGAGAGAGAGAGAGAGAGAGAGAGGTATACTTGATATGATTTGTGTATTTGTATATATATGTGAGTAAATATATATACGGGCAAATTTAAAGATATTATGAATAATAAATTTAGAGGTATCTGGGAGGACAGCTCGGGGATGCTATGCGTAAATACATTTAAAAAAGTGAAGAAAATTTTATATGGGAATAAGACACTAAAGTATAAATATTGAATTAATAACTAGAGAAAGTTATTTGAAATGAATTGATTTAATTATGATTGGGATATGTAATTGTAAAGTGGATAAGAAGGCTAACTGAGAATTTAAAGTGAACAAAGTTATGTGTGAAACCGGATAGAGTATGGGACTAAGAAAAGTGTTTAGGTACTAGTTACGATGAGTAGCATGCGTTAGATGTGCTCTTAGATGAGGGATGAGGGGTATGTCGTGGGAGTGCGACACGAGTTTAAATATGAAGGGTTGCATTGCATATTTATTAATGTATTTTAAAAACTTGTAAAATATCTTCAAAGGGTGTTGGGCTCTGACCCGTATCAAAATGTTTCCAAACTTTTAGGTGCTAAGCCACAGGGACGCCGGACTTAACCATCTTTCTATTTCGATAATGCTGCAACAGTTATGGATGCTTGCAGGGATTGATTAGATGCTTCCATCCTTGAGATCTAGATATGAGGTACTTCAGAATTATTCCAGGCATGTCGCCCAATTAGTTAGTATTTTTTTATTTATACATTTTCCTTTTAATTAGTTGGATTATTATATTGTGATTTTTACCAAAAGTTATCGGTTAATTTATTTATGCTCGAGTGTGTGAATTCATTTATTTGCATGGTTAGTTATGTGGGTGAGAGAGTCGGCGGGGCCTTAATAAAAGGCCTACCGCAAGAGTTCCAAGGAAAATGCGGACATGGTATTACCTAGCTAATGGAAGGGGAATATCCACAGCTGTTTGAGTATGATGGAGTGCAGCGACACTCAGAAATAAATTTTGGTGACTTTTATGCTCGTAAGAGTAGCGTTGCAGTGGTGAGAGTTAGTCACCACATTTGAGGAGAGAGATACGATGAACATCGAGGAATTTTGGGGTGTGATTTGATCGCAAGTCCTTGCATCTATTGTTTGAATGGAGATGTGAAGTAAGTTTCTGGACTTCTCACAGGAGGGTCAGAAAGTGGCCAATTATGAGAAATAATTCACTCGTTTGAAGGACTTCATACCTGACAAGGTGGATACGAAGGAGAAAAGCGTTCTTATATTTGTTGATGGACTGGAGTAGAGAATTCACCAACACTTATTGGAAAATTCAGCCTGATGACTTATGTTGATGCCGTCAAGGCCGTACTTTTACACTGTCAAGATCATCGCTTTGGTGTGAAGGGAGACAAGAGATTTGGAGAGTCTATCCAACAAGGTAAGACTGGAGATATCGGTGCTAGCGGGGCACCCCACGAAGATGCCCAACAGGGGGACACATCTAAGGGATTAAG
This sequence comes from Sambucus nigra, assembly GCA_949130495.1. Taxonomy (NCBI): domain Eukaryota; kingdom Viridiplantae; phylum Streptophyta; class Magnoliopsida; order Dipsacales; family Adoxaceae; genus Sambucus; species Sambucus nigra. The sequence goes on along the minus strand of OX422211.1, from coordinate 592,967,653 downwards.
ATCAAGTGAACTCTGACCGGGGGATGGTGAATTCAGTCAGGGCCGTTAGGGACAATAGCTTATTCCTTAGGGCTAGCAGGGCCAATAGAACCATGAGGGTGACCATCAGGACAAAAACCACCAGGGATGGAGATCAGTATAGCCCCGACACATCCAATAGGACCAAAGACAAGGGGATTACACATGGAGGTGTATTACATGTGGAGCGCAGGGCCACATGCTCGAACTTGTCCCTAAAATCTACTTATTTTAGGGAGATCTAATATGCGAGAAGGATGTTATCCTAGGTATGGAGTTGTTAGCGACGGTTTGAGCGATAGTGGACTATCTCGGTAAGGATATCGTGTTCGCTGTTCCCAGGGCAGGATGTTTTTTTTGCGTTGTGTCATCTTGAAAGTGGGTTGATCCTACATACGTAATATATTATAGGAGACATTTCAGAGCGTATAATTATCTCATCGTATTTGATTTCGATGCGTGGGGACTATACTGATGTGATTCAGGTGATATCGAGTTTACTGCTGAGCGGAGGGATCAAGCTCATTATTGATTTAGCGTTGAAGACTCAACGATGGTGCAAGCATAGTATTGTATGATTCCTTTAGAGATGTGGGAGTTGATAATAGACTTATATGTTTGGGGATAGGATTTTGAGTGCCCCGATTATATGTAGTTGGCCTAGGAACTCGATGACCGACAATGCTAGGTAGTAATGTATCGGGCGGGGTCCTTATTTGGATTTCATTTTTGAAATGTCCCACGCATGAACCCAAGTGAATGTCGGCAGTTAAGAGATGTGTCGAGTGCTAGGGAAGTTGCTAGTAATTTAGTTATTACACGTATGTGTGGATCGATTTTGAGGGTGCTATGGAGATTTATGGGTTTGACCAATATAATGAAGGCATTCTTTTGGTTGTGCAAGATATTCATCTGTTAAAGGGTGAATCGAGGGTTAGAATTAAGGACATTACTCCAAATACAAGAAATTGTCACAGTTTTGGACTTTAAGCAAGATCTCGGATCATGGTTCTAGTCCATGACAAAATTAAGGGTGACCCTTTTGGGAGTCATGGTAAAAAAACGTGACCACGGTACATGGTTACAGTCTCTTTTGTAACCCAATACTAGGGGCTTAGTCACGGTTATAAACCATGGACTATTTTGGCAGTTGCTTACAACTCAAAATCGTGACTATATTTTCTTGATCACGGTCTAAAACTATGACCACCAGTCGTAACAACTTACTATAAACTTTAGTTGGTCACAGTCATGGACCATAGCTCCCCATCGTGCTCATATGTCCTGTTTCGAGAGAGTGACGATAATGGTGGTTTTTAAGAGAGTGGGTCGGTTGTGTTCACACAAATATATATATATATATATATATATATATATATATATATATATATATATATATATATATATATATATATATATATATATATATATATATATCACTGTTCTAAAAAACCCGCCTAGGCTCCGCCTAGGCTTAAGGCTTGGGAGAAACGCCTTGCCTTACGCTTTTCACGCCTTATTCTTGGTAAAACCCTTAAGGCACACTTTTTCTAAAAACAACAATGATTTAGTGAAACGATGTCGCCTTTTAAAGAATTTCTTTACAAATCGGACCATTATCTCATCCAAAATAATCAAATAGTATTTTAATTTGCATATATTCAGACATATTTTTATGATCTGTGCAATTTTTGTATTTTAATAGCCTTGTTATGGTTAAAAAATATTAAAATATATTAATAAGGCCTAAACGCCTTTTCACGCCTTTTTACGCCTAGGCCCGCCTAGGCTTCTAAGGCTTAAGGTTTGGCCTCCACGCCTCAATCACGCCCCGCGTTTTTTAGAACCTTGATATATATATATATATATATATATATATATATATATATATATATATATATATATATATATCACTGTTCTAAAAAAATCCGCCTAGGCTTGAGGCTTGGGAGAAACACCCCGCCTTAAGCTTTTGACGCCTTATGCTTGGTAAAACCCTTAAGGCGCACTTTTTCTCTAAAAACAACAATGCTTTAGTGAAACGATATCGCATTTTACATATTTTTTTACAAACTGGACCATTATCTCATCCAAAATAATCAAATAGTATTTTAATTTGTAAATATTCAGACATATTTTTATGATATGTACAATTTTATTATTTTAATAGCCTTGTTATAGTTAAAAAATATTAAAATATATTAAAAAGGCCTAGACGCCTTTTCACGCCTTTTTACACCTAAGGCCCACCTAGACTTCTAAGGCTTAAGGCTTTGCCTCCATGCCTCGATCACGTCCCGCATTTTTTAGAACCTTGATATATATATATATATATAAAGAGAGAGAGAGAGAGAGAGAGAGAGAGAGAGAAAGAGAATAAGACTTAGTGAAAAACTATCGGGTTCTATTTATACTTGAATGTGGGTCAGAGTTCAGGCTCATTACTCGGTCCGTAAACAATTTCGTTTATTTTAGTGGGTCACGATTTATACCTCTCAGTCACGGTTATGAATTGTGACCTTAATGAATCACCTAAATCTAGTCGCAGTTGCGGACCGTGACCCACTTCTGTGACCATTTTAAAATCAATAAATGTCATGTATTTTGTTTATGGTTCTAAAGCATGACCATATTCCATGCCAAATTTGTGATGATATATTTTTGTTGGTCACGGATCTAAACCATGACTGACTGTATGATAATTTTGGCACCAATTTTCCCAACTTTAGGGTCACAGTTGTGGACTATGAGCGACCCATGACTAGTTGATGGTTTAGGTTATGCTTATATGGGGTCCCATTTAGAGGTGATAGTTACATATTTAGACCGTGACCCCCCCCTGCCGTGATCATTTCCCATTTTTTCCATAGTGGGAGGTCTCAAACTTAGGCAGAAATCTTCATTGGCGTTCAGGTGATGGCGATCGTGTATTTTAATTATAACTCTCACATTGTGTTGCTTTGCTAGATTGATCCGATTAATTTATTGGACGCAAAAGATTATGAAAGAGATTTTTTAGAGGGACTCGTGACCAGTGAATATTGTGTCACCCCAGCGAAGATGGGATTCGCTGCAGCGAGAGCCCTTCGCATCAGAGAAGGTTTTGTGTGGAAAATCTCTGGGAAGGCGTGGGACCAGCGAGGGTGGGACTTCGCATCGGCAAAGGGCTTGCGAATTCAATTTTGTGTTTGACCCCACCATGTTGAGGACTTGTAGAGTTTATCTCGGTATTTACTCCTTGTGGAGGAGAGAGAAAGAGTGAGTTTTCCTCAAACTCCGATTTGGTTTATCTTATTCGATGGGATTTTGGTAGCTAAGTTTACTATGTGTATTTAACTATGTATTTGTTTAGGTGTTCTAGACCATTTGGACTTTTGGATTTCAATACTTATTTAAGGAGTCCTTTCCGATCGAAAATTGGAGATGAGAGAATTGGGTTATTTCCATATTTGATACTAAGGCAAGAATTTTGTGAATGAAATTTAAGGTTACTTTTTGTAGAAAATTGATTATTTTGGGAACCAATTTTAAGTATTCCCGATTGAGATTTTGGTTGAATCTTGGTGCATTGGGTGAGATTATGTGTGAGTCTTCCATTATTATGTGTGAGGGTAATTTTGTGAGAAGAGATATTATTCTGTGAGAACAAAACAAAATGTCCTTTAATTTGTACAACTCCCCACTTTTGTGTCAATTTGACGTAAACTACTGAAAGTTTACATAACAACTTAAGAAATTGTAGCGTCTTGTTATTCATATTGTTATAAAAGAGGGTATTGCAATATATTATTGGCTTGAGGAACTAATTATTAAATACCCTTAACCACTTACGAAATATTCCCGATTTATAATAATGCTAAAACATTTGAATAATAATTACAATAAAAATTGAATTTAACTCAGAAGACACATTACATGCGCCCCGTACTCTTGCTACACAAGAATTTACTAAAGTTCAGTCATGTTTCTTATAAAGTGATACGCGTTTGTATATTATCCACTATCCTTTAGCTTATGTAACATTGTTTGCACTAATAATAATATTAATTTAGGGAATAATGTTTTCTCGAAAATAAAGCAATTCTAGTCAAAAGTTTATTGGCTCCCGACACAACTTCGTTGTACACCAATAGGATTTGGACAGAAAGAGTGAGTGGAAAAGCAAACGATTCCACTACGTGAGAAGAATGATCACAACCAGATGAACTGTCCACACTTGTGTACCCTACCTTGACAATTCTCACTCTTTGAGGCAACGCTTTTATAGAGTGTTTTTCTCACATTAAACCTTAATTTTTTTATATATATGTATACATACATACATATGTACATATAATATATTCATACATATAATATATTATATATAATATATGAATATATTCATATATATAATATATTCATACATATAATATATTCATATATATAATATATTCATATATATAATATACATATGTATGTATATTATATATATGTATATATACAGAATAATGTATATTATATATATATAATATACATAATATGAATTATATATATATAATATACATAATATGAATTATATATATATAATATACATTATTCTGTATATATTCATATATATAATATACATACATATGTATATTATATATATGAATATATTATATGAATTATATATATATAATATAAATTATTCTGTATATATTCATATATATAATATACATACATATGTATATTATATATATGAATATATACAGAATAATGTATATTATATATATATATAATATATATGTATATATACAGAATATAATATACATATATATTATATATATGTATATATTTTGAAAATAATATATATTAAATTAAGGAACATATGAAATATACAAAATTTACGAAATATAAATATATATTAAAATATATAAATATATGAAATATATATATATTTTTTTATAACCATTTGCTAGATTCAATATATGAAATATATATAAATATATGAAATATACGCAATATACATATATATGCTAAAATATATAAAATATACAAATATATATTAAAATATACGAAATATATATATTTATATATTTATTAACAATATATATTTATGAAATATATAAAGTTATAAAAAAAAATTGGTTTTAAGTGATTTGCCACCCAAAGGTGGTAAACAAAAACCTGACCCCCCCAAGGAATTGAATTCCACTCTAGGGTGGTAAATTGTGCTTAAGGGGTGTTGTACATAGAAAACAAATTCCAGGGCAATTTAAGGCTATCAAACAGCCTAAACGCTGAAAAATACTAGAATTTTTCAACTTTTGGAAATTTGCCTTGGAATTTTTGTGCTATCAAACGGACCCTAAGTGACTGGGTGGCCTGCTTATAAATTTTTTTTTTGGTAAGATATTTTTCATATAACGAGGTGTTCGGGCCAGCTTATGCGCACCTCGATTAATTTTCGCTCGCGGTTCGTGACTTTCGCTAGCCAAACATTATTTTGACACTGTCAGGAATTGAACTGGGGACCAAACCCAATTTACCCCCAAACAATATCTCAACGACACCCTTATACCAGTGGACCAAAAGACTTGATTATAAATGGGGTAGAGATTGAAACAATAAATTATGGTAATGGCGTAGAGATTGAAACAATAAATTATGGATCAGAAAAAAACAAAAAAACAAAACTAAATGTGAGGCACCTGAAAATATATGCCTTGTAAGCATAAAGCATACACAAGGAGCTAAACATGGTAGATTCCTTATTATTTTATTTCGTTTAGAGTGCTTTTATCCTAACTATTTTCTTGTAGCAACGAATTTACCTAGAGGTTTCCTCCTTTTCTTTTGGTCAAGTCAAGGTCCATTCAATTCAAAAAACATTCCCCACTAGCGTTCATAAAAGAGCAAAACATGACCCTAGGGTGAACCCAACTCAAGTTTTCTACATTGCTGAAACTCTTGAGCAAAACAAGATGGATTGCAACATTGATCTTAGATTTCTAGTGCCTCCATTACTGAATCACTTTCTCCTCCATCGCCTACTATTTGATGATCCTAAAAAAACAAGCAACGTTTCTGATTGGCCCAAGTTCAGCACCCTATTTATACTTGTTTTTTCCCTCCTATTTCTTTCGCTCTCCATTAATCTCCCTGTACGAGTTCACGTAAAACCTGTTCGCTTGGGATTTAATGGGTTTTCTTTGCCTTTGTCTCTTGTTGCTTCTCTAATGGCCTCAATTATCTTCCCACTTTTATACTTTTGGTATGCTTACCTCCTCATTTGCTTATCCATCTACTGCTCTCATAGGTTTCGATCCGTTTATTATACCCTTAGAGAACGTGTTGAAACAATCCCCACCTTCATCATTATTAATCCGATCACCTCATTTGATGAACATCCTCCTGAAAATCAGCTTACTGAATATGATGTACGCTTGGACGTGAGCGATGAAGACGGTGAGGTTTAATGGTATGATGGCCAAATTAAATAGCATGCCTATTTGATCAAGAAATACGTCAGCAAGTACTATTGTCAGTGTTTTGGGATCTCTTAATATTTACCTGAAACAACGACCGTTGCACTTGCTGCTACATCATTTGATCCAAGTAGCGAGCTATTTAATTCGACCGGTGTAATGGTATATTGACCAAATTAATCATATAACGTACTTGGTCAGGAGATGCGTCAGGATGTACACTAGTCAGTGTTTTGGGTTTGAATATGGCATAACCCAAAACAGTGACTAATCTACATTCTGTCCGATCATTTGATCAATTATGTTTGTTATTTAATTTGGTCGGTATATCATTATTCTGGTTTTCCAATTTCAGTAGTAGTAAACAACGTTTTGTTTTTGGATGGCACATCAAGCTGTTAGTGCCAATTAAATCCACCAAATGGACGATTATGGGTGAATATGAGCGGGTCCAAAAGGGATTTGGATTGATATGCATATGTATACATAAACATATACAGATAGCTTTTTCCAATATATATATATATTTATATATATATATATATAGAGAGAGAGAGAGAGGCCAGAGATTGTGCAAAGTCGATGATCCGCAACTGACCTGCCAAAGTGACATCGCTAAAATCATATTTGACCTGCTGAGTATGAGACTGAACCGATAATCACTTTATGGGTGGATACTGGCGGCTTTGGCCGCCTCAAACCATATTGCCGGGGCCAAAATTAAGTTTTTTTTTTATTTTTTTATTTTTTTATTGTGTGTGTGTGGGTAGTTTGTGAACAGCTCGTGTGCCGCAAGTGTTTGTTTTTATGTTCTTACTATGCTATTTTGTTTTCATGTAAGTGGAAAAAAGAGGGAAACAAAACACTGCTTATGTTTTCTTCTTTTTCTCCCCCCGGTGTTCTTTACGTTTCGCTATATGTTGAAATTTCAATGGATGACGCATGATATATGTTAATGTTGTACAAAAATCTCTCTCTCTCAATATATATATATAGTACTGTTCTTGTGCGGACTAGTTCGCATTTTAAGAATGCGAAACGAATATGTGTCATCTGGTAGTGAGCGTAGAAAAAATAGATAGTGTGCCTATAATTTATGCGATAATTTATAGGTGCACCGTTGGGTGACACATGTCCGGTTCTCATTCTTAAAATGCGAACTAGTCCGCACAAAAACATTATTATTATATATATATATATATGCCCGTCCTTGAAGGCACAATGATAATTTTCGAAAGTGTGCATTGTTAATGGGACCATACTCGTATTTACTTTTCAACAAATAAAGAATTTTTAAGAGTTATATTAGGCCGTGTGACGTCGTGTTCATAAGTAATGTTATCGTGTATTATCATTTTAGTCGTGTTTTAACTCATGTTAAATTGGGCGTCAAAATTGTTAACTCGTGTCATGTATTTTTATGTTATATTGGGTGTCAATAGTATTATCATCGTATTAAAAGTGTTAACCGTGTCAAAATTATTAACTCTGTTGGTCGTTTCATACTCTCTTTGTCCAAATAACCTTGAATGATGAAAAATCATGTATATAACATATTTTTGTGACATCTATAATAAGGCCGACAAATAAGAGGAATTTTATTTTAACCAAAAACGAACCCTATCAACATTTACATTTTTATCGACGTTTTTTTTTATTTTAACAAAAACATTGTGTAGCGCCTTTTTTAATATGGTCGTGTTCAACGATATTCAAGAAAACTAACATAATCACAAAGTTTCTTTAGTTTTGAAAACAAAACATTTCAACAACTAAATAAATATTCACTCGTGTACTTTGTATAAAGTGAATAAAATCGAACATAGTTCCCTTTATTTATAGGCCTACTCACATGTTTAAGATATAAAATAACACTTCAACAACCGAATAAAATCGGGCATAGTTTCCTTATAAATGTCATGTGGAAAACGTAAGAATTCAAAAAAATGGGACAAAGTTTCCGTTGTTTATAGAATAAATTGGCTTATATAAGGAAAAAAATACCAATAAATATATTATCTAAATAATAACATACATGCTATAAACAATTAAAAATATCTTAATTCATCATGGATTATAATTCACATTGCAACCAAAAAATCGCCCAGATTTAAATATATTTTCCACTACAATGTTCCATTCCTTAAAAGTAAACACTCCCTTGTAATTTCGAGTCCGCAATTTTCTAATAAAATAGAAGATAAATGTTAGTTCAATATATACTGATTGTGATAGTATTGTAAGGTAAAAGAAAGGCCTAACAAACTAAAAAGATACATGAAAGTCATCCCATGATCATAGTAAATAAAAAAAAAAGGAGGATAAAGTTTTAAAATAGTATAGCTAGCTAGGCATAAAAAAAACAAATATCTCATCAAAAAAACAAAACAAAAATTTCTACAAACACAAATGCAAAGAATATATTTACAGCGTGGGCGAGAGTGCATAGAGAAACATATAAAGAATTGGGAAAAATGGGATTTACATGGTTGATCTTGTCGATCTAGAATAACTGTAGTCATTGTACCTTGGGTAACATGAGGAAAGCATCCCCGACATTCCTTGATTTCAGTCGCGCAAAAATTGGAAGGTTGGATTCTCGAAAAGTTCTGCTGTAGGTTTGACATCCAAGAAATCCTTCACTTGTAGCGAATTAGAAAGCTCATCAACCGAGAAGGGAATGATGGAATTGTCGTCCAATAAAAAGGAATTTAAAGTATAAAATGTAAACAAAATTTCAAAATTCCACAGTTTTTAATCATCCAAAATACGTTCATTTATATACAATGATAATGACAATGGCATACACATTTAGAATCCTGATGGTGCATCTCTCACACAACCTAAGTTTTTGATTTTGTGGTTGCAAAGTGAAAATAATAAGAAAATGCATTGTCGCACTTAACACGTGTTGCTAATAAAGTAAATTCTCCTTATCTTTCGAACAATGCATTGTCGCACTTTCGACAGGCTGCATGAAGTGAACTTAAAATTCAACTCATGCTTATTAAGTATTAACAAATGCTCGTTTCTACACAATTTAAGTCAACAAACAATTTTAGTCATTTGCTTAACAAGTCTCCTAATAAGATGTGATTAGACCAAAAAAGGTGGATTTATTTACCTGCGTCGGGTGAAGAGTCGTACGAAGGTGCGAGGCAGATGGCGGGAGTGAGACTTCACCTTTCTCTGATCAATTTCCTGAAGCTCTATTTCTTTCTGGAAATCCAACTACCAAATTTGACTCCTCTCTATTTTTAAAGAAATAATTTGTTTTGCACAAACCAACACGTATTTTTCCATATTCAACATCGGCCTTCTTCACCGCCTTGATTATCACCACCGTCTATGTCTTCGGCCTCCAACTCTGCTTATACCTACGAAGCTTTGGAGCAAGAGTGAGACGGGGTTAAAGAGGGTAATGATTTATAAAACCCTTTTAAAATTTTCCATTAATCCAAACACACAATGAATCGCATATTTGTAAAAGATTACAGCAGAGAAAATAAAAGACATAAATCTAGACAACAGAAAATTGTAATGAAACATATTACCATTTTTAGTAATGAAACATATTACCATTTTTAGTAAACATAAAACAAATATAAGGAAATTCTAAAAGTAAGGTGAATCTCCGCTTATATAAGTTCATTTCAGTTCAGGAGGGAGGGAGATTATGAGTTTGGGGGGAATCTGATCCAAATCCATCATGTGCCCAGCGTTTGAGTTGCCAATTTTCGGTTCAATTTCATTCTCACTGGTCTCAATTAATTAGATAGAGTTCAAACTATGTGGAAAATCGTGCTCTGAGGGGTTGACTGCTCATAGCAGTTTGAACAGTAGACAAGATCTCCTTAGGACAGTTCTAGGCATATGTTTCCATCTCAGAGATCAAATCATTAGTCAAGTCCATACGTGTAGCCTTGAGTTGGAAAAGGTTTTCCCTCTGCTGTTGTAGTCAACTGACTTCTCTCCTTCAGCCCATATTGGCTGCAGGCTGTTAAAGGGAAATAAATCAATATTGGTTCTTATATCACAGAAGAAACCTTGAAATTTTGGCTACAGGTTCTCAGGAACTTACCCTGATTGCATATGATTGCGCAAAATCCATAGTAAACTCAACAAAAGCAATCCATGTTGAATGCACATGATCGCACAAAATCCTCAGGCGATAAACCTCACCACATTTTATTTCAAAGAAATTATTGGCATCAACATGAGAAACCTTCTTATCAATATTTGTACAGTAAAATGCCCTTGCACACATCTCCCACTCATCCTCTGACATTGGAAGAAATATAGGATTCACATGAAAAATAATAATTTTTGAAGGTAAGCACCTTATTGGTGGGATAATAAGCGGAGGCATCTTAACCTGGATAAGAAAGAAAGTGTGAGCATATGTTAGACTAATGTACCTCTTGATATATCATAAGAAGTAAAAAAAGAATGTATATGAAATATGAGTTATTATCATTAACTCAAAACATCATCTATTTATAAAATCTAATTAAAAAAGGAAAATAAAAGGGATACCTATTTTTAGTGTGTCGTCCCAATTGATGGGATTGAATGTGGACATTATCGGAATGCAATTATTTATCCACCCTATGCAAAGTTTCTTGTACCATTCAAGCAACATGAAATACAGGAACTATGGAAACACTGGATGTATGTGCAAGCTAAGCAATGATTCAACGCAACAACGTAATGCACCATCGGAGTTATTCACGTGATGTGTAATTATTGTGCCCTTTCTCGTTGTCATTGAGGCAAGGCATGCGAGTGCTTTAACATTGGAATTATGACATCAAAAACTAAAATGAACAATGAAAATAGAACATGGTTTCTATAAGTTATCGGTGCATGAATAATATCTCATTAAGGCTCATCGCGGATTGCAATACCAATATACGAATGTAAAATCTTCAGATAAGGTGATAAGTTAGATCTCAACCACCTATGGATAGTAACAGCTCAACACCTATATAGTTGTTGATAACTACCACACACAACTATTAAAAATGTGCAACAATTATATACCGCATATGACCAAGTCTTGAGCTATTAAAAACGTGTAAATCAGAGAAGCATTGAGTTATCTAATATAGAATCAAAGCAGCAATGTGTTCAATAATATAAAAATGTGTAAATCAAAGTAGCAACGTGTAAATCAAAGAAGAAATAAAACCATATCTTCATTTATTTGGTACTTACTCTAATCAAAATATGAAAAAACTTATCTCAATAAATCGATAAACAAATAAAAATTGTTCAACCGAGATCACTGGTATAGTACAAAAATATGTGTAATTAACGGCATCATAATAAACAGAGTCAAAAAATATAATGCTAGATATAAACAGTGTCGATAAAAGCTCGTATAGACGAAAAAATGTCATTTGAATTGCAATTGGACAACATCTCAATATAATTATTAGGTTCATCAAAGTTCCTGCTCCAACTGATTTTGGTTTCCTCAAAAAGATTTTACCATGGAATTTATGCTCCTTTTCATAAAAGCTCATGTTTTTATCATGGTCCCCATTTAATCATTACCTATTCAGCCTTTAGAAATTAAGAAACGGGATCTTTTTCATAACAACCCATGATGAAAACTCTCATTCGGATTCATTTCTAAAATCGCCCAAAGAAATTGGGCAGCTGAGAGGAATAATCAGCATGAGGAATCATCTTATCCTCTATGAATTAAGAGTCGATGCATGAAAAGGTGAAGAACAAAAGTGAGATGATGCTTTCATATAACATGGTGTCAAAAAACAGAACAAAAGAATTTCCAAAAATAGAGAATTCATGTTGACGATGCCACTATTGACGTTATTGATGTATAATTAATGTAAAAACATACAAAGTCGAGATTAACGACATGTACAATGAACAATACAATTAAAAAGGATTCATAAAAATCATAATTGCATCTATCAAGTTATTGGTAACCAATAAACATTTCAAATCCTTTGATTGAGGCGTCTCTCAAAAGTCCTTACTTTTTCTCCAAATACATTTAAAACCTATTAAAGCCAATAAAAGCCCCTTAGTATTTATTGAATTATAGGATGATAATGACATCAAAAATAATCTAAAACAATAATATAACACAATTGTATAACTACCATCATCAAAACTTCAACAAACTCACCCCAATCCAAATGGACATCCATTTTACATGGAATTGAATGTTAAATTCTAGTCAACATTTAGTGGGATAGCCTAATATCATGAAAAATATAAGTTCAAGCATAATAATATTCAACCATGAATTAAAAATTCAACATATTGAATACAAAGAACCATTGTATAATACCTCTTTAAGTGTCACTTTAACATCATAGCATCAATGCCACCTACATATCAGTTTCTCATCATGAAAACCATTGTTGAAAACTTTAAACCTACATGTCATTGAGTAAAAGTTTAAGCAAATTGTAAAGATTATACCTGAGATATATTAACACCAAAAATTGTAAAGGCACCAAATTAGTACCTAAAAATCAAAACAAAATAACAAATGAGGCCCAAAATTTTAATCAGAAATAACTAAAACCGATTTAAACTCCAAATATCCTGCCAAAATGAAAAAGATGGATATATTTACCTATGTTCAGTCCAAAAAAATTAAACACCAATTGTTGACGCTCCATAAATTTGGAACGAAGAACCCTGTAAAAAAAAGTTAGTGAAAATCCCCAAAAGATTTAAGATCTGTAAAACAACCCTTAAAAATTCAAGATCTAAAACATTCAATACCTGGTGGTTGCTAGCATTGGTTGGAGATTTGAAGATCTTGGTTAAATACCTCTTAATCTAAGATCAAATATTAAAAATCAAATAAAAGAAACCATGACTTGAAAACTAATTCAAAGACCTAGAACAAAAAAATTGCAAAGCGTGGAAGGATCCCATCGTGTGTGGGAGTGGGTGTGGGTGAAAGACAGAGAGAGAGATATACATTACCTATAGGAGCCCAGCGTGGGAGGTTTGTATTGTGGCACCATTGGAGCTCAGCGTGTGAAGGATGAGGGCATGGGGGCGACTGTGTTGAAGTTAAAGAGAGAGGGTAGAATGTCGGGGAGAGGGAAATAGTGAGAGGAGAGAGAGAGAGAGAGAGGATAAGAAAAATGAGTCCAAATGGTATAATACTATTATACCCTTGTTTTTGAATTTTGAATAAAAGGAAGAAACAACTTAGAGTGTGTCAAAAGAGGGGAAAATCAAATATTTGCGGGTAAAATGAGTTTTGGAAAAAAAAATGCATATTGATGATATCATCAACTAAGCTCATGACATACATAAGTTTCCTACTTTATTATATATATATATATATATATATATATATATATATATATATATATATATATATATATATATATATATATATATATATAAACAGGTGTTTATACACAGTTAGTTTGCACATCATTTTTATAAAATAGTAAAAAAAATATTTTTGAGCTAATTGTTTTTGTGTGATATTTAAACATCTCAAGAGACCTATATAAAAAAAATCAGCTCAAAACAACCTTTTTTGCTATTTTTAAAATATCCGTCAAACTTTCACTGCTTTTAAGAGTTTAAAAGCTACGAAAGTTTTGATCTATTTTTTAAAAATAGCAAAAAAAAATAAAATTGAGTTGATTTTTTTATATGAGTCCGTTGAAATGTTTAAATATCACATAAAAAAATCAACTCAATTTTTTTTAAATATTTTAGAAAAATTGGTGTGCGTCAGCACGTGTACAAACTTGGTGTGCATAGAAGCTTGTCCCCCCCCTCTCTCTCTCTCTCTCTCTATATATATATATATATATATATATATATATATATATATATATATATATATATATATATATATATAACACTGTTCTTGTGCGGACCAGTCCGTGTTTTAAGAATGTGGACCGGACATGTGTCACCTAACGGTGAACCTAGAAATTATTGGCTAAATTATAGGCACTCTCTCTCTCTTTTCGGATCACCGTCAGGTGACACATGTCCAGTCCGCATTGCTAAAATACGGGATAGTCAACACAAGAGCAGTACTGTATATATATATATATATATATATATATATATATATATATATATATATATATATATATATATATATATATATATATATGGGGAGAGGATCACAAGTGAATCTAAAAAACAAAGATTTTAATGAACCTTAACAAAAAAACACCTAACAATCCATTAATTTTAATTTATATAATGTAATTGGTCTGAGCCAGTGATAACGGACACGAGTGTGACTCGAGACCCCCTTACCGCTGCCCCCACCATGGAAGACTACTAGTTAAAAAAAATTAAGTTGTTGGAATATTTACTCAGGGTTAAGGGCTTCCGGGGGGGGGGGGGGGGGGCGGGGGGGGGGGGTTAAAAAATATTCAATCGACACGCGTGTCCATTGCCACTGGCGCGGACCGATTACAACATAATAATTAAAATTAATGGGTTATTAGGTATTTTTTTTGTTAATATTTATTAAAAAGTTCAATTTTTAAGTTCATTTGATCCTCTCCCATATATATATATATATAGGAATAATATCCCATTTTGTAAAGCAAGAAAAAAAATTAATTAAGTGAGAAAATAAGATTAAAAAATGGCAATGGTAAATTTTCGTACCATATTTTAACTAATTATTGGAAATCAACGTGGGGTAGAAGGTGGAGGAAAAGCATTGAAGTATATTTACTTTAGTTGAGAACTATAGCATGTATGTGCCCTTTTTTCCTCATTCGTTTGACAATCTTACTAAAGTATGGTACCACAAGCTTCGCATTTTATTTTCTTTGCCTTTGGTTGAAGTTGGAATATAATTCAATTGCTTTGCGGGATTGGATTTTTTTATCGTAGAATTGTCGTAAGGCGCGAACTAAGATCCGTGATACAAAAACCAAAATAAGAATGTAGCTCTTATTTTTCCCCTTCCACAATTCCGGATCATAATCAAGTTTCTTATTTGTTTAGAATTGCTTTTCATTTCGATAAAACTAGTTGCTTGAAAGGTATAAGAAGATATTTTTGTTAATTATTTATTGAAATTATAAAGTAAATATAAAATTTTGCAAAACAGCCGTTGGAATTAACTGTTGGAGAGGAACTTGACACCAGAAGTATATGCATAAAGATTATTTCCCAGATCCTATTTGCCAAAATGGTAGGTAGAAGCACGTACAAACTAGGGAAATAATAAAAAGTGCATGTGAGGTAAGAACATCCATGGGATAAGACTCTAATTCAACAAAGATTTTTTCGGTATATTTTTATTAGCAAATTCCCAACTCTCATTTGCTATATATATAAAAAAAAGATTAGCTACAAAAACCTTGAAGGATATAATCAATTATTGTCTTTCACTCAAATTAGATCAATAGAAAAATTACAAACGAAAAAGAGGACCGAGTCGAGTGTTAGACACTTTCTCCTTAAGACAAAATGTCCTCCCGCTGCGATGCTTACGACAATGGATAATGAGTTTCTGTCTTCCAAGATGAAATGGTCTCGATATGTGTAAGAAACACTTTAATGTGCATGTCTCATGAACCAATTATGTTTAATACTCTCTCCGACTTGACTAGGACTGAAAATTTTTGAAAAACATTTTTTTCTCTCTTTTTTAAATGAAGACAAGTTTTGTATTAGTACGAAACAAGGTGTTATTTCATGAAAAGATGTATATTTTTCTGAACAGTCTCTTTAGGGACGTTTTTCCATGAACAATCACTACTAATGGTGAGCAATTATGACCTTTAGTGACAGTTCAGAAAAATAGGCACTAAATAGTGAACAATCACGACCATTAGCGACAGTTCAGAAACTCCGTCCCCCAAAAATAAATAAAATTCCCAATAATTTCATACATAAATGGGTAACTTTTACACCAAATTTCTTATTCATCAGTTGTCCATTTTTAACAAATAAATATATCACATGACTCATCTTGCTACATAGAACACGTATGTTGACCAATATATTAATTTGGTCAAAATATTAATTTGTGTAAAAACACATTATTTTCAAACAATCTCTCACATGAATGAAATTTAGGTGAAGAATCAAATGAACATGAAAACAAGTTAGCGAGAGTATTAGTGAAAAAGAGTTGCATCGTTAAAGATATGTTTTGACCTTGAATCTTTCCTAGTAAGAGACTATCAAGTTTATTGGTTAATCGATAAACGCGATGTTTTGAATTGATCAACATTTTTTGTGTAAATAGAGATAATAAAATTCACACAGTCCTTTCTACTAACATTCTTGGTTCTCATTGTTGTGTCTGTTTTGGCCTTGTAAACCTCATGGTTTTATAAGTGTGTTATAGAATTTAACAGTGTAGTCGTTGTTTATTCACATAGAAGTGGCACCTTCTCAGTCACATAGGTGATTTTTATAAAGAGTATCTTGCTAATACCCCCACTTGACCCATATGTTCAAGACATAAAAATCATTAAAACCATATTTTATTCTGTTACACGCGATAGATAGTGCACTAACTCATCCTTGGAATGAGAGAAATAATTTGTTTTCTTCTCAGTGCTAACTGAATCGCACATAATTGGGTTGTCCTATTGAACCTTATTATTAGGTTCTGAATTAATTTATGTTAGGTTTCAATTATGACAACTCTTTTGGGCTTAAACCGACTTTAAGACTATTCCCTCAATGAACTTCTCTTACTCTCTCATTAGCGGATATGGATTTATCTTATTATGCCTAATGTTATCAGTAAAAGAGAACGAATATATATTATCTTATGTTACTAATAACTTGTGACTTGACAAATTATTTTATGCCTTTTTAAATAATGATTGTCAATTATAACAACATGCATTAGAATTGTTATGTAGGATCATCCTCTTTAAAATTGTCAAAGGTACCTTGATTTTCCAAGAAATTAATTCATATTCCATCATTAATCTTTTACAAAATTATTAAGAGGATTTGTAAACATTAGCACTTCCAATTATGCTAACATATTCACACGGAACTACGAGCCTCAAGAATCACATATCTCGTTTGAGAGAAATCTATAATTTTCCAATGTTTATGTCATTTTCCACTATTATCATGGTAACCATATGAAGATACAAAATGACTTATTTATACTTTACAGTCTTTGATCCATTATCTTCCATTTGAATACTTGTGTACACGCTTAATCAATTTTCAATCTCAGAATATAATTAAAGTACTTAAGAATTAGTTAACGTTCAATGAATCATATATATATACTTCTCAAGACAAATGCACAGTGAAAATGGTACAGTATATTAAATACACTTATACAACCAATGAATACACATTCAATAGTCTCACTACTATTTCTATAGGAATCACGTCGTGTTATTATTTTGGATAGGAATAATTTCCTTAGATATATACCCCCAACATTTATCATTATACATACAAAGGTTCTCAACATTTCCCATAAAATTTTGTTATTGGCTATTATGTTGAGAATATGACTTGTAGAAAACAATGTTTCCCCCACAATTTCAAGCATAAATTTAGAATTACACAAAATTTCTACATTTATTCTCAACCTCCAAATGATTTATTTTTCTTTTAAATTTCAGTGACTTTGATATATAAAATCACGTGCTTCTACATTAATGTTTATTTCGACCAACACATTTGTCTATTTAAAAAGTAAACCATTTTTCTAATTCTAAAGAAAAGTTAGTTGAGATAAATATCTCTACTTTTTCGACATTTAATGGTATATTTCGTGTCATTCCATACGCCTACAAATGCAGTTCTAACAATTCTTTGCATTAGATTCAAGTTATATCATGAATATTATGTATGTCTCAAAACCGTTTGAACGTATTGTAAAAAGATCATAAAATAAAATATGTAATATGGTTAACTTCCCTTATTTGAGTTTACTAATTGTGGAGTCTTGATATTACACATAGGTCTCTAATGAGATCATAATATGATTATACCTTCTTTAAAGAAATCACGAAAAGGCTCTACTCTAAATCCCTTTGACTAGTGGAGGATATGCTCTAAGTAATAAAAAAAATTATTTTTAGAGAACAAGTTTTAACCTCTGTTATCAAAGAAATGATGTATTTTACTAAATCAATAGAAATGTGGAGAAGGGGGTCAAATACCCCTTCTCTAATATTTTGAGATCATGAAAGCTCTTAAAGAAAATGTAGAACAAAGACCCCATATACTAGGGGCTAGAAGAATCAGTTATCATTTACTTCTTCTATTTGAAAAAAAAAAGATTCTTTTGAAACAAAACCTAAAGGAAGGACGTGGGGTCACCCCCACCCCCTCCAAGATATTCATTATAAACACAAATAATAATGTGTAGGATCACCCCCACAAACAGAGGGGGGAAGCTCCAAAAAAGTAATCTACCCAGATAACATGCGAATGCCCCGCAGTCATAGGGGGTTACGCTTAAAACAACAATGTGTATATGTACATAACTTGCTCAGATTAATGCAAGTACCCCGCAGTATATGGGGCAACCTAAATTGACCAAATGCTCACATAAAATTAGAGAAGGTCTTAGCAAACAAATGCTAAAAGTATAAATGGGGGCAAAGGAAAAGAAAAGTTCAAGAGAAACATAATAGCATTTTTTTCATTTATAAATGATCACTTATTTACATATGAAAAGCAAAAGAGTACAAGGCAAAAACTAGCGTATCCACTAGAAATAACGAAAAAAAAGTCATCGCGGGTGAGGGCGTCAGCATATGATGGACTAGACACTTGAAAGAACTCCTCCTCCAGCGTAGACAACTTGGCCTTATCCTCCTGGTCACCAGACTTAAGTCTATCAAGCCAGGACTGAAGTGATGCAATCTGAAACTAAAGCGATGCAATCTGACCTCGAATCCTTGCAGCCTCAGCCTATCATTGCTCGATCCTAGACTGTCTGGATGTGTGAAGCCTCATTATCTTCTAGAAGGGAATGCTCATAAGCTGAAGAACTCCTTCATCAAGCCAATCTAGATGAAAATGATATAACCGATGCAAATCACGAAGAGCATCCAAGAACAACAAAGTAGAGGCGCTAGTCAACTCAGCATGAGAAGTGGCTAAGAAATCCTGAACATTGCTAGCAAGAGCCTTTAGGTTGAACACTGTGAGGCTATCAATATGAAGTACACTCTAAGATGTGAATGTCTCAGGATGATGCTCCAATATCAAATGTAGGATATGGCACTCATGTGTCCTGAAGTTCCTTGGTCGCCCCTCGCGCCACATACCACTCATAAAGGATGCAGGAGACTCTACCTCAGTGTCATCGTCGAAAGGGTGCGACTCTATCTCGGAGGGAAGGAAAGAAGACTCCCCACCAAAATCTGCATCATCGGCTATAGGAGTGTCCTCAGAACTCTAATCCCCCTCGTCAGCTACCTAGCGGACCCACCAAAAAAAGACTGAAAAACAAGTGTTTATGATGGGTCAAAAGAGAAAGAAGACAATGGCAACTGTATCTAGAGTTTGAAAAAGGCCATGATAGGGAGCTCACCTCAAAACTCAAGGGGGTGAGTATGCTGCCACCAGTCTGAAGAGGGTCAGCCGAATGGAGGATGCCAAGCTATGTGCAAGAAATAGCTGTAAGAGGGTACTTTAGATAAGATGGAGGCGTAACCCCTTTTGAGTACAGTAATGATAAGTTAAATAGCAACACTATTGATTAGACACAAGACAAACGAACACATCTCAATGAAGATAGACTCAATATGATCTCACAAATCTCTCGTGTATAACTCAGAAGATAGTAATGGATTTAGAAGTAACTCAGATAGAGGGAGAGAGAAGTAAGTACCCTAGATACACCTTGGTAGGCATCCAAACACACCAACCACCCTCACGAATCTCTATCAAATATAAAAAGCTTCGTAATAAATGACAATGGTGGGTGAGTAGAACTCTCTACTTTATAATAACTCTCTCTAAAGTATATTATCTCTAGAAATAACTTCTGAACTCTAAAAAAGATATCCCTTCCTCAAAGGTGATTGGGGTCCTTAATTAGCCCCCTACACCACCCCCGAGGAAACTCAGTCATCAATGCCTGTGAAAGACCTCCCTCATACTTTATGTCATAAATATTAAATACCTGATGCACTAGTTGTCTCAATGTGATAAACATTAAATGCCAAGCCATTCCTTTTGCCTAACCACTGTGTGTCAGGGGGTTGTTGTCGCAGAGGTGGCTCGCCAACTGCCTGACAACCCCAAATACCACGGTGGTTTACTCAAGTGCGTGTCTGACATTATTTAGCTGGCTAATGACATCACCTACAGTAGATGTGACATTAAGTAGAGGCCTGTTTGGTTCACAACTCAATGCCCGATGGAACTCTAAGCTGCTCCGCCCGAGGTTCCACGATCAGGGTTCTTCGGTGTTTTACCAGGTGTATCCAAGATGGTAGGACAATCCCCAATGGTGCCTCACTTCTCAATCCTCCAAACCAAGTCCCTATAAAGTTCCCACGGCGAGTACCGTTTGAGCTCTCCTAGGCCCTGCCAAGCCTGGTTTCTCGCGAGTACCGTTTGAGCTCACACTAAAATTCATTATTATTCTTGTTACATCATTACAACCATTATAGCTTACAGTCAATATAAACAAAGATACAATATGACTAACACAATAAGCTAAAGTATGAATTGCCACGCTAAGCTGCCTCGCTGAGTTGCCACGCTAAGCTGCCTCAGCTTCTTAAACCCGAACACTGTTGCTAATGGGAGAATTATCCATAATCTCAGGATTACCTTCAAGCCCCCTCTACATTTTCCCCTTCGTGGAGAGATTTATTATTGGAACAAGAAATGTCTTCACGAAAACTTCTCAATCCGATGAACCTTCTCTGTGTGTAAAAATTCTGGCCTCCTTTCCTTCGTTAGAACCGCAGCGTTATAATCTCCAGGAAAAAGTAAAATTCTCCCCGATGTACCTGAGCCGAAGATCCACGACTTATTGGGGTTTTGACGAAGGGACATTTCCACTTTTTCCTTATACTGAGCTTCAACCGTTCTAGCTTTTTATTATTTAAAATTCCCCCGAAAGACTTTCTAATCTTCTCAAATACTCGTTTTGATTCTGGGTAAGTGAAATTCTCCCTTGTAATGCTTTGTTGCATTCGAAAAGGCAGAAATTATCCCCGATGCATCCGAGTCACCATTTAAACAACGCTTGGACTTATGGCGAGGGGACATCATAGCTTTTCTAAACCATTGGGACATCTTTTCCATTGGGAGTTATTCGATATGTCTGAAAAACATTCTGGCGCCAAAACTCAAACTTGCTGAAGAAGGAAACCCTTTCTATTCCCTAGGTGTCGCTTCGTAAATGATGTGGCGCTGTCTTTTCAACTGTCAAAACACTTCTCGAAGTGCTACGTGTTCATTTGAAATGATTATAGGCGACCGTGCACGTGCGATGGTGGGAAACTCAAAAGTTAGGTTTAAAAGGCTTCAAACGTCTCTTTTATTTCAAAACCCTTCTCTTTCCTTCATCTTCTTCAAGCTCCCGTATTCCTTAGAGAGAGAAACTTTGTGCAAACTCCATTGTTTACCAAGCTCTTACCTAGCGTCTTCCTCCTTTCATCTTTTACGCCCCCACCAGTGGTTGTGCTACTCCACCTTCACTCCCAACACTTCTTTTACCAAGCTTTTTTCTCGTACCTCGCTGTTGTCTGCAATGGCCTCCTCAAGAAACCTTACCACACCTTCCACAAGTGCTCCACCTGCCATCTCTAGCGCCGCCACTGTCCCTAGCGCCACTGCCCTGGATGCTGCTCGTCAAGAGCAACTACGCTTCTATCGCTGGGCTCCCATCTTTGGCGAATGTGATAAATTTTCTGATACATGTAAGACTTGTCATTTCTCATCCAAGTTCGACCCCTTACTGTTGGGTGATGAGGAAATGGATTCATCAAAGTGGGGCTATCTTCCACCAGAGGGGACTCTGCGTTTTCGTCTAGACCGTCGTGACTTTCTCTGTTCTCAGATTGACTTTGAAGCACCTGGGTGGTCGCCAGCCCATTTCACTGCCTGACACACACATATGCAGAGCTCTCACGCTGATGCTCTTATAAAGGTTGGGCTTCATCGAGCCTAATGGTTTAGGTAGTTCACCCTTTCCAAATACAACGCGGCACTCCAAGTGCTAGTTTCCAGATGGAACATCACAACTCACACGTTCTTTGCTGTGTGGGGAGAGTTCACTGTTACATTGGAGGGCATTTGTGAGATCCTTGGGTTTGAGCCAATGGGTGAGTTCACATATCACGATGAGGCCCTGGATGTCGAAGAGGCTGCTGATCGAGTTGAGCTAGACCGAATCTGCCGCAACTGCACTGGTTCCTCGAACAAAGCCACATTTACTCCCCTCATCAGCTATTTGTTTGAAGCTCCGACCCTGAAGGATGTCAGTGCTGCAACGGACCGAGGTAGAGGTACATCCCTGAAACTACCAGTCTACATATTTGTGTTGCTTTCACGCTTCTTCCTGACTGGGAAACCCAACGATCAGCCCAGGAGGGACCTTATAAACATTTCCATTAGTTTGGCCAGAGGTTTCAATCTTCCTTTGGCCGCCATTGCCTTGGGGTCCCTCTATACCTGGTTGGATCGAACTCACATCGACATGGCATGGTCACTGGGTCATTACAACTTGGTGAATTTTTCCAATACCATCATTTTAACGGGCTTCCTGTGCACTCGTTTTCCTGCCATTGTCGCCAAGTCTATTTCTCTACCTGTGAGCCAAGGTATCAAGCCCCCACACCTCCTATTTTTTCACAAAAAGCAAAGTAAAAAGGAGATGATTGAAGTTTTTGATCTTTTAGACTCCTTTGTGATGAGGCCATACAGTGAGTCTACATTTGCCCATAGTTGGAATTTCTTTCCTTCTGCAGCCACAACGATCAAGTTCATCCCAGCTGTAGAAGATCCTTCGCAAGCCGTGGTGCTTCTATTTACCCCTGGGTTTCTTCCTTCCAACACTGAATGGGGATACACCTCATAACCCTACAACCCAGATAGATGTAATAGACAGTTCGGGTTTGATCAGGGGATGCCTCGACCTGTGTTTCAATGCAACCATACAAAGGCCACTTTCACTGAATCCTGCACTTTCTATACTCCAGCCACAGTGCTTGGTGTGATGTCCACCATCGATGGCCATGTCACCCTTCCTAGTTCCACTTAGAAGGGAGATATATCCACCTCTTTTGCCACCAAGTTCCATTTGGGGCAGTTGGAAATGATCCGTGAGTACATTCAGTCTCCCCTTTAATATCCCCCAATCCTTTCTTTCTCTACTTTTGAATTGGGTCTTAAGGGGAACTCCATGCTTGGGGTTGAGTTTCCCTTGAGTAAAACCCTTAAAGAATCTCCCCAGGAGCTACCCCCTCATTCCCCAACGATCCCCACTGCCACCATGAAGCCCAAGGCCGTTGCAGCTCCCAAACAACCTGCTCCTTCAGCCGAAGCTGTAACAGACGAAGGGCCTTCTCAGCCACCCTCCAAGAAGACCAAGAAGTCCAAGTCTTCAAAGTCCAAGCCCCAGGCTCAAGCACAAACTCCTTTGGAGGCGTTACATATTGCCTCCGTTCCCTCTTCCATGCCTGCGGAAAAGGCTGAGGAATTGAGAAGGTAAGCCCGGGCAGAGGTAAAACGAATAAACACCGAGTTTCAATGATGCGCTATTATTGTTCCCCTTTCGACTGCCTTCCCCATGATCATGGTTGATCCAACTGAACCAACGACGAAGAGGAGGAAAAGGTCGAGGGTACCTGAAGGTGCTACTGAAACGAGCGTAAGGAAGAAAACTCTGGGCACTAAGTCCCAAAAGAAATGGACAGCCGAGGTACCTCCATCCCCTGCCCCTTTTGCTACTGCCTCCTCGCCACCTTCACCAGTTGTTATACCCTATCGTTCTCCCTCCAGATCTCAGGTATGTGTGTATGTTTTGTTCTTGTTCCCCTTTTCCTAAGGCAAGATGCATTCATTTATTTCTTTGATAACGTTGGTACATGGAGTTGAAGAAGAAAGGCCCGGTCCCCCCAGTCCTCCTTGTCCCCCTGTAAGCCATTTCATGGGGGTGGGGGCGTTGCGGTATCTCTCAAGCCGATACCACTCATCCCTGTTCCCCCATGATAGGCCTGACCTACTCTCAGCGTTTGGCCTCTCAACGGGCTAAATAAGCTGCTACGGGGGCTGCCACCATTGGGTCTGCTGAAATGTCTAGCCAACCAGAGGCAACTACTCTAGCCTCCTCTGAATTACCCTCCAAGCAAGAGGTCCCTCTGCCCCTCATTGTGGTCGAGGAGAGTGCCTCTGAGGTAGTTTTTTTTTCAAGTCTCACGTCTTTTATTTGTCTCATTGCTTTGTTTATCATTCTGATATGCTGGGCTATTTTAAGTGGAAGTGGCGTCTCTTATAGCTAGCCTTCTCCTTCCCACTTCACTGACGAGACATCTGACTGCAATTCCCCTCTTCGGTTCCATAACTGGGGTAAGTAACGTTTATAAGTATTTCTCTCTGTTAGGGTACTAATTTTTCATTTCTAACACTTAACTTTGTTGTTGTAGCTTTCTCTAAGTCTCTCTCCACCCTTTTCACTTAGTGCCCTTTTCCTTTCCAAGGCCAAGGTTGATGCTACTGTTCCTCATGTTAGCTCTTTTATACCCATCGACGTTGGGGCATCTCTTAAAGGTCCAACATCTTCTTCTGATGATACGCCCATGTTGGCCTTAGTCCCTTATATTGGAGAGGGAGGTTTGCCTACCGTTGAGGCTTCTTCAGCCAAGGGCCCCGTTGAAACTACTGAGGCAATGAGCCCGCCCCCAATAGTTTCTACCATTATTTCCCTCGTGGTGACTCCCGTTCTCGCTTCTACCACTGCTGAGGTATTTCGTTAATTTCTCTGCATTTCTCAATTTCTCCAACTTCACCTATGTAGGTGACTTAACAATGAAAACACTTGTTAATTTTTTTTTCATAAACTCCACCTATATCGGTGACTTAACAACGAAAATTCTTGTTAAGATTTTGCATAAACTCCACCTATATCGGTGACTTAACAACGAAAACACTTATTAATATTTTCCATAAACTCCACCCATATCGATGACTTAACAATGAAAATACTTGTTAAGATTTTCCAAAAAACCTCCACCTATATCGGTGACTTAACAACGAAAAACTTGTTAAGATTTTTTCATAAACTCCACCTATATTGGTGACTCAACAACGAAAATACTTGTTAAGATTTTTTCATAAACTCCACCTATATCGGTGCTTAACACGAAAACACTTGTTAAGATTTTTTCATAAACTCCACCTATATTGGTGACTTAAAAACTAAAATAATTGGTAGGATTTTTTTCATCAACTCCACCTATATCGGTGACTTAACAACTAAAACACTTGTTAAGATTTTTTCATAAACTCCACCTATATCGGTGACTTAATAATGAAAACACTTGTTAAGATTTTTTCATCAACTCCTTATTTCCTCTAACTGTTTTCAGGGATCTCGGGAGGATTCTCCACCAGTTCCTTCGCCCATAGCCTCTCCCCATCGGGAACCTATCGTTTCAGAAGATTTTAGCCAAAATGATCAAGGTTCCACGACCGGTGCTGCTGCGGAGAGCGATTCTGGCTGTGAGCTTCCTCTGCCCGACCTAGATCCTCATGCCTTCTGCGTGATGGTGCTTCAGCGTTCTCCTCAGATGCCTATCAACCATCATTTAGCCATTGAACATCTTGTAAATCATCATCCTGAGACGTTCACGGTGGATTTGCTGCATTCAAACATCTCCGTTATGAGTTACAGGATTCAGGGCATGGCTACCGTCGTTGCTGAAATTGCCAACACTCTGACATTAAACGTTACCAGACCCCTCCTTAACCAGCTTTTGGGTTATCTGAGGGAGTTGGGTCGTGACGGGTTTCATTTTGACTGGCTTATTATGCATTTAAAGACCTTAAAAAGCCGGTAACTAGACAGCCAGAGGGAACTGCTGCGGAAACATCAGGAGGATCAGCAGGCCAAGGAAGCTAAATTGGCCGAGTTAGCACCTCTTCTAGAAGATGTTGATAAGAGGTGGAGGACATCAAAGAAGCTTTGCGTCTGGTGAAGCTGAAATGAGAGAAACTCCTGATCGAGTGCACACAAGCGCAAACAAGGTTGGAGGTCTCTATCAATGCTCAACGGTCTTGCCAAGTATCTTCTTCGGGCCTCCCTAGAGATTTTTTCTCTTCTCCAGATCTGTGGTTCCTCTTAGGCGAATGAACTTGTATATATATATATATATATATATATATATATATATATATATATATATATATATATATATATATATATATTTCTTTTCTTCCCATGTAATTCTTGGGGAATAGCTCCCAATTTTGTAATGCCCCAAAGTTTATGAATGGAAAAAGATATTTATTTTCTCTTGCCATTTCTTTGTGTTACAACTGTTTACATAGATTGTGAAGTGTGAAGTTCTGTAATTTTTTCATCTCTACTTGAGTTATAAAAAAAACTTGCATACTCATCACAAATAGAACTTGTGTATTCATAGCAACAACCAACTACATCAGTGGTCCAAACATAATTGCCTACACATGATAGACTTTCAACCATTTGTTGTTGATCTTGAATGGTCTATATTCTCCCATCCTAGAAATTAAGCAATAATCTGAGTCATGAGATTCTTTTACAGTGAAAGGTCCTTCCCAATTTGCTGCAAACTTGGGTAGAGGAAGCCCCCTGATGTGTTTCACTGCTGCTTTCAATACAAGGTCTCCTTCCACGAACTTCTTTGGTCTGACTAAGTCATCATATGCCCTGGAGAGCTATTTCGTATACATTTGAAAGTGTTGCATTGCATTATCCTTGTGTTCATCCAATACTTTCAACTGCACATGTCTATTCTGAGGGAGCATGCTACTTCACAAAGCATATCGAGCAGAGGGAACTTCTAACTTCACTAGGAGAATCGCCTCGACCCCCATAAATAAGAGAGAACGGTGTATACCTTGTGGGCTTCCTCTTAGTTGTTCTATAGGCTCATAATACGGCTGCTATCTTTTCGTCCCATGATCCTGGGGTATCCTCCATTATTTTAGTCAAGATATTAACCAAAGTTTTGTTAGTTGCTTCGGCTTGACCGTTTCCCTTTGGGTATGCCACCGTCGAAGTGTGATGGACAATTGAGTATTTGTCTATGAGCATCGTTACTTCTGAGTTGACAAAAGCGGTTTCATTGTCTGAAAGGATAACCTTTGGGATCCCAAAATGGCAAATGATGTATTCTCTAATGAAGTTGTTCACCACCCTTGTTGTTGCCCTTCTCAGTGGTATCGCTTCAGCCCACTTTGTGAAGCACTCCCTTGCTACTAGTATCCATATCTTCCCCCTCGAAGAAGGGTGTATTGCCCCTACCAGGCCGAACGCCCAAGTGTGAAAAGGATAGGGCATTGCCAGGGAGTATAGGTCCACCGATAGGGCATGGATCATATTTTCGTGAAGTTGGCAAGCCTTGCACCTCCGAACGAACTCAGCAGAGTCTTTATCCATCGTCGGCCAATAGTATCCCAAAGTCATCAACTGGTCATATAACTTAGCCCCTCCTATGTGAGCTGGATCGTGTGACTGTTTGAGAACCTCAACTGCTTCTTCCTTCGTGATGCAGCACAACGGCCTATTGAAGTATCCCCTTTAATAAAGTTACCCTCCTGAACGTAAAATCTCGGGGCCCTTCCCCGGAGTCCTATTGCATCAATTTTCTCTGTGGGGACAACTTCATCTTTAATGACGTCAATATAGGGTTGTCTCCAGTCAGCCTGAGCCTGCACAAAATGACATTCGGCTTCCTCGAAGAATAACTGGCATTTATCACACTTCCGTTGTAGCTCTGCCGCACCTTGTTTCATTCTTGGCCAAAAATACCCCTCCCTTTGCATTCTTCGATAGAGGGGTATCTCAGTTTTTTGCAATGATCTTCGTGTGTTTTCTTCAATCTTCGCTCTACTTTTTCTGGGCAGATGCACCTCGACAACCATCCTCCTGCATTTTTGAAGTAAAGGTTCCCCTGATTCATGAAGTATTGGGCTAATTCTCTCGGCCCCATCGCTCCTTCCCCAGATTCCAATTGCCTTTTGATCTCTCCCCTCCAGTCTGCATCCTCTTCCATTGGTAGAATTGACTGTACCATCGAAGGAGCTGTTCTTTGTTGGATCATGATGATGGTTGTATCGTTCCTCATGACCATCTTTTAAGCAATGGTGGGATATGCGTCTGGGTGATGATTCATCGTTATGGGTTGTCTCTTGATCTTGGTCCGATGGAACTAGAAGAGGAGCCTCTGAATGATTGTTCTACATGTGACAGGCTCATGTATTTCAACGCGTACTCCCCATTCACTTGCTGAACCACCAAATTTGAATCCCCTTTGATGCAAAGTGAACGAATCCCCCTTTAAAGAGCCTCTATCAATCCCAACACCAATGCTTCATATTCTACCTTGTTGTTAGAACAAGGGAAATCTAACTTGTAAGAAAGGCAAATCTCCTTCATTCCTTTTGAAAAAATAACCCCTGCTCCTTCTTTCTTTCCCGCTAAGGATCCATCGAACTACATTATCTATTCCTCATCCGTTGCATCTAGGTGATTGGCCTATAAATCATCTCCTGGAATACTTTCTTTGGGTGTCTCAAACGTTCCTGAGGGGAAAATAGCCAACAAATTAGTGTACGCCTGGCTTTTGATTGTGCGAGAAACCACGCACTTCAAGTCATACTCGGATAGGATGAGGAACCACCTAGATACTCTACCAATCAAAATCGTTCTTCCCAGCAAATACTTAATAGGATCACATTGAGTCATAATATGAATTGTAAAAGACAACATATAATGTCTAAGTTTTGTGCTACAAAGACTAAGGTTAAACAATGCCTTTCTAAGTTGCTGTATCTGACTTCTGGTCTATGGATGATCCTGCTGAGGTAGTAGACTAGCCGTTCTTGCCTGTCAACCTCTTGTGCCAACAAAGATCCCACGAACCTCGTGGTCGATGTGAGGTACAACTGCAACGGTATTCCCGCCTTTAGCGAAACCATGGTCTGTAGTGAAACGAGCAGCTTCTTCAGTCCGTCGAGAGACTCCTGGTGAATCTCCTTCCACATGAATTTCGTGTTCTTTCGCAACAGTTGCATTCGCGGGTGTGTTATTTTGTCCAATCTAGGCCCAAATCTTCTAAGGTAGGAGACTTTGCCGAGGAAACTCTTCAGCTCCTTTTCCGTTCTTGGGCATGGCATTTCCAAGATCACCCGCTGTTTGTCCTGGTCCATCTGCACCCCTTGTCGATCAACCACAAAGCCTAGGAATTTCCCACTTGTCACTCCAAAAACACACTTCAGTGGGTTCATCTTCAATTTATACTTCCTGCAACGAGAAAACACCTTCCTCAAATCGCTCAGATGGGACTCCTCCTTCCTCGATTTGATGACCAAATCATCCACATAAAATTCCACAAATTTGTGAAAGAAATCATAAAAAATGGCCATCACTGTTCTTTGGTAAGTCGCCCCAACATTCTTGAGACCAAACGACATCACCTTGTACATGAAGTTGCCCAACGGGGTTCTGAATGTTGTTTTCTCTGCATTCATGGGGTCCATCTTGATCTGGTTGTACCCTACATACCCATATATGAAGATATACATCTCATGACCAACCGTTGCATCTATCAGGCTATCTATGGAGTGCAGAGGGAACTCATTTTTGGGACAAGCTCTGTTCAGATCTCTGAAATCCACACAAATCCTTATTTTATTTTTGTCTTTCTTTCCCACTGGGACAATGCTAGATAGCCAGAGTGGGTGCTTTATCAGTGTGATGAACCATATCGTTAGTAAGCGTTGAACCTCTTCCTTGATCTTCAAATCTAGCTCAGGCTTGTACGTTCTCATCGCTTGTTTCACTGGAATGGCTGAAGGCATTACATTCAACTTGTGGTAGCTCACTTCCTCATCTAGCCCCTCCATCTCTATGTATTTCCACATAAAAACATTTATAAATTCTCGAATCAAATCCACCAAGGCCTTTCGTTTCTCTTCACTGAGATCTTTCGAGATGAAAATGGGCCTTGGGTCCTCCTCTTCTCTCGCCAGGTTCAACTGCTCCAGTTCTTGTGCCTGTGACTTCGGTCGATCCGTCATATAATCTGGTTCCTCGGCGACTTCCTCTATAAGTTCCTGTATGCTGGAGTTATCTATCACCATACATTGTTCCCATTGATCTACCAGAAAGCATTCATATATCAGGTCAACCTCATCACCAGTTTCTTCGGTCGCCCGCTCACACCATTATAATTGATATACCACTTTTCCTTTCTCAGTAATGACCTTCTTGCACTATCTGCTGGAAATGATGACTGCCTTCCTCTTCTTCTCTCTAGAAGCCTCGGACACCCTTTCTCCTGAGAACTGTCTGATCATGCTTTGTCGTTGGACCTCATGTTCCATCGAATCCACTCTAGTCCTCCTCCTCTCTTTGAGTTGCTTCGAGATGTTTTGGGATCGAGGGACCACCTGGTGAGCTTCTTTGATCATCACTTTCGCACTGCTTGCAACCTCTTTACTCTACTCGTTTAAGGGCCCCATCCTTTCTCTGATCGAGGGAACCCATGCTCCTTCCATTCTTCTCGTTAGGATGCGAACATCCTCTTCCAATTCAGTGTAAAATATCGCATCTACCAAGTGAGCTTCTTCGACATCGAAGGGCCTCTTCGTAGCCCTAATGGTCACCTTCATTCCCTTGATATTCGCTTTTGCACATTGGTGTTACTTTGAAGGAACTAGCCCTTGGTTGTGCATCCATACCCTTCCTATTAGCAGATGATAGGAAGTTGGACTCTCTATTACGTGGAACTTGACATGGGAACTCAAATTTCCCATTACAATCCCAATATTAACGTACTCAATGGATTTGGGATATTGGTTATCATACCCCGAAATCACCAAAGGCATGGGGACCAACCTTTCTTTTGGAATATTGGCTGCATGGAAGGAGTTGATTGGCATGCTATTGATGGAAGCTCCTCCATCCATAAGAGCCCTTGCAAAGCTAACTCTGTTGACGCTGGCAGTCACATACAATGGCATGTTATGAGGGAACCTTACAGCCCTATCTGCATCGTTGAAGGTTACTTCTGATAAAAACCTTCTCACCAACCTAGCCATGGGTCCCTTCCATCTCAGCGAAGGGACTGCATTTTTCCTCATAATATCAAGTATTGCCTGGGTTATCTCCAACCTACTCTCTTTCGGTATCCCCACCTGGTCGAAGAACCAGGTGAATTTCGGGGATTTCGAAACTGCACAGCACTCTAGGACTAGGTCTGCTTCCTCACCTTCAACACTGTACACATCCTCCACATTTTTGGTGCTTGCCTCATCGTAGGCTAGTACTAAATTAGCCATTCCCCTCGTATAATCTTTTAGAGCTTCTTCTTACTCTTCTTGCTTCATTGTTGACTCTCTTTCTCCTCTCTCCGCCTCTTTATCATAGTCCAACACGAGATTGGCCCCATGTGCTGGCAGTGGATTGTTGTTGATGTTTTGTGGAGGGATTTATAACGTCCCTACCTTCACGTACTTATTGATGATTCTCCTTAGCGTGACACAACTCTCTATTGGGTACTGGATCTTTCGATGGACCTAGCAATACTTGGGATCCGCCCTTATTTTCGCATCGGGTTCCCCAAGGGGAATGCCCTTTGGTTCATAGACCCTTCCTCCTTGGACCATCGCGTTGTAACAGCTAACAACTGCCACCACTGTACAAGGCAATGGTGGTAGGTCCTCCCTATCTCTTGCAAACTTCCTCTTATTGTCCTTCGGTACCTTGCCCCCATCTCCTCCCTCGGTGTACCCTACCCATGGGGGCTGAGACCTCCCCCCCGCAGGTTGCATCGGCTTCCTAAACATCATTGGCACCACCACTGGATTTGGTCATACCACCAAGGAGATGTTTCTTGCCGCTTTTAAGAACGCCGAAAAAGTCCCCTCACGCATTTTATTAAAGAGATGACAGATGTACTCAGGAAGCAGTCCTTCCGCACAGATTTGTAATAACTTGGACTTTTTGGCCTCCTCCCTCATGTCGAGGGATATTTCCCTGAACCTTCGAACGTAAGACACCACTTCTTCCCTGGGTCGTTGCTTCTCCCTCCCCAGTTGGGTCAAAGTGAACTCATTTTTCGCCAGAAAGAACTTCTGGACGAATAAGACATGCATCTCTTCCCACGTAGAAACGCTTTTGGGAGCCAAATGAGAATACCAGGTATATGCTTTATCGGTTAAGGATTTAGATAACTCCCTCAACCTCGGCTTATTATTATTACAATGTTCTCCCAAGTGTTCAATGAAGCGCTTAATGTGCTCCTTCGAGTTCCCACATTTCCCTGTGTATTTTTCAAAAATAGGAGGAATATAGTCCTTTGGGTAGGGCTCATCATTGTATTCTTAGGGATAAGGTGTTCGAAAGTCATCATAGACCGAAGCTACCTTGCCATCAGATTGGGAGGAGGCTTGCATGAACTTCAACATCTTTTTCTGCATTTCCTTTCTCATTTCCTCCATGGGTGATGCTACTGGGGCAACAACAAATGGGAGCATGGGATGAGTGCCAGTTGTAGCTGGAATAATCATCAGAGTTGGGGCCGTTGATACCCCTGATGTTCCCACTACTAGGTTCACAACAGAGGGTATGCCCGCTGGGGCTGTTCCCATTACACATACACTTGGTGGGGCTGTTGGGGCTGCTCCTGGTATTATGAAGGAATTGGCTTCAAATCCTCCCAACGCCATCGAAGCTATCGGAGTTTGTAAAAACTCATAAAACTTACTCATGAGGAGTGACACCTAAGTGGGTCCCAACCATGCACTCGTGGAAGCTCGTGTCACCCCTAAAATGCCTGTTGTCTCCTGAACCGGAGGTACCTCTATTCGAGGAGCCCCATCCTTTAGAGCCTCCAGTTCCCTCGCAGCTTGTTCTTCATTATGTTGTATGTCATCAAAGTTGAGCCTTCGATTAACATTATCTTGCGCCATACTCCTTACTTAGAAGAATGCCTCCCCAGCAGAGTCGCAAAATGTAAGAGGGTAGTTTAGATAAGATGGAGGCGTAACCCCTTTTGAGTACAGTAATGATAAGTTAAATAGCAACACTATTGATTAGCCACAAGACATACGAACACATCTCAGTGAAGATAGACTCAGTTTGATCTCACAAATCTCTCGTGTATAACTCAGAAGATAGTAATGGATTTAGAAGTAACTCAGATAGAGGGAGAGAGAAGTAAGCACCCTGGATACACCTTGGCAGGCAACCAAACACACCAGCCACCCTCAAGAATCTCTATCAAATATAAAAAGCTTCGTAATAAATGACAATGGTGGGTGAGTAGAACTCTCTGGTTTATAATAACTCTCTCTAATGTATATTATCTCTAGCAATAACTTCTCAACTCTTAAAAAGATCTCCCTTCCTCAAAGGTGGTTGGGGTCCTTAAATAGCCCCCACACCACCCCTGAGGAAACTCAGTCATCAATGCCTGTGAAAGACCTCCCTCATACTTTATGTCACAAACATTAAATACCTGATGCACTAGTTGTCTCCACGTCATAAACATTAAATGCCAAGACATGCTTTTTGCCTAACTACTATGTGTCAGGGGGCTGTTGTCGCAGAGGTGGCTCACCAACTGCCTGGCAGCCCTAAATACCACGGTGGTTTACTCAAGTGCGTGTCTGACATTGTTTAGCTGGCTAGTGACATCACCTATAGTAGATGTGACATTCAGTAGAGGGTTGTTTGGTTCACAACTCAATGCCCAATGGAACTCCAAGATGCTTCGCCCGAGGCTCCACGGTCAGGGTTCTTCAGTGTTTTACCAAGTGTATCTAAGATGGTAGGACAAGCCCCAACGGTGCCTCACTTATACATCCTCCAAACCAAGTCCCTTTAAAGTTCCCACGGCGAGGTCATTCGATAGAGCATGAAAGCTCTCCCAAACCCTGCCAAGCCCGGTCTCTCGCAAGTATCGTTTGACCTCACACTAAAATTCATTATTATTATCATTACATCATTACAACCGTTATAGCTTACAGTCAATATAAATAAAGATACAATATGACTAACACAACAAGCTAAAGTATGAATTGCCACGCTAAGCTGCCTCGCTGAGTTTCCACGTTGAGTTGCCACGCTAAGCTGCCTCGGCTTCTTAATCTCGAACACTGTTGCTAATGGGGGAATTGTCCATAATCTCAGGATTACCTTCAAGCCCCCTCTACAATAGAAATAAGGAATATTTATGTAACTCACAAATTAGCAACTAGGAAATTGTAACTTGGTTATAACAGTCAAATACCTGAGGAGTGTGCACCACGACACTCTCTGTCTGCTCCACAAATACCTCCGGAGCAGCCACCTCACTCACCTGGAAAACATGAAATAAGGGTGAAGGTGAGATCACTTGCAAAATATACGAAAAAATAAGGGAAAACAGTAAAATAGGGAAGGTGTGCCAGTATAATACCTCTCTCACAACCATCCCCCCAATAGGCTCCATAGTTACCGGAGGAGCGGCCTCACTCACCTAGAAATAATGAAACAAGGGTGAAGGTGAGAGAACTTTCACAGTATAGGCAAGAATAAGGGGAAACAGTAAAAGAGAGGAGGTATGTACGTATAATACCTCTCTCATAGCCATCCACCCAACAGGCTCCACGGTTATCAGAGCAGTAGCCTCATTCACCTGGAAATAATGAACAAGGGTGAAGATGAGAGCACTTGCATAGTATTCACAAGAAGAAGGGGATAGAGTAAAAGAGGGGAGGTAGGCCAGTAAAATACCTCTCTCACAGCCATCCCCCCAGCAGGCTCCATAGTTACCGGTGCAGCCTCACTCACCTGAAAATAATGAAACAAGGGTGCTGATAAGAGTTGATAACTTGACGTTTGTGTGGATGTCGTTGTTGCAAGCCAAGTTAATAAAAAATCTCAATTACCTAGAAATATATAACAAAACTAGAGTGTATAGGTAAGTAAGGGAATCAATCCAAATCTAAAGGTGAAATATACAAGAGAGCCATGCAATTTATTTATTTATTTTCTTTTTGGAATTTTATGATTTGTCTATTTTTTTTAGCTTTTTCAATATTAAAACAATTTTGGGATTAAGGTGAAATAAGACTACTAAATCAAAGATGTAAATAACTAACTAAAAAGTAAGTGAAGATACTAAGTAAATCTAAATAAATAAAAATCTAAAATATGATATGAGTGAGAAAATAAAGTGAGAGCTAAAAAGGGATGGGATTACATCAATTATTCTAGTTGATCTATTTAATTAATTCATTAAAATTAAACGTCCCAAGTTAGTATCAAAATTATAAATCAACTCTCGTTGTAAATGTAATTTTAATAATATCATTTTAGAAAATTAATTTTAACACTCCTACAAGTCTTAAAAAGTATATCCAAACATCATTTAACAAATCACGCACTAGGATCGATCGATTAAACTAGTGTAAATCTTAGAAAATAAATTTGAAGTTGAAATTCAAGGAATAATACCACACTTGAGAAACCTCTATGTTTAGTTCGATTCTAAAATGGGTATTATAGCGCGAATTTCGATTTTCTCTCGAAAATTATTTACCCTCTCTCGAGGCGTAAATAGAAAGTAAGAGTGCAAAGTTAATTATCAAAGGGAATTTTAATGTAAATAAACTAATTAAAATGGATTAACATCAAATAATGGGATCATCCCACCCCTTGAAAGGGGATTTAGCCTAACATTATATTAAACATGATGAACAAATTATCAAAGACATATAATATAAAAGAGTAGAGAAAGAGAACAAATCTTCAACAAGTCTCCTTGAAAATGGCAATTTGAACTCTATATTCTTCAATACAATTCAATCACTCACAATTAAATCTCACCAAATCTCCCCAAAAAAAAAAAATTATTTACAAAATGTTTTTCTCCCTAATTTATTTTCTACTCTAAACAATCTCTCTTCTTCTACAAGTCTCTCTTCCTTTCTCAAATGGGTCTTCTCATGATTTTATAGTAGGACATGGAGCTTAGGGGTAAATTGGGGAGGTACAAAGGTGTGCATGTGGTTTGGTGGGGGTATGGAAGGTATATTGGTGAGGGTAATTTTGGAAGCACATAAGTGCATATGGGTAGTGGGGGTGTAGGGATATTTTTGGAATAATGGGACAAAAGGTTTAAAACATGTGGGTTTTGTTTTATTATATTTTTTGTTTTAGTTGGCTTTAATCAGCTTAAGAAATTGTGTAAGGCTTGAGTAGAAGTGGGTTTTTGGTTCGAGATGGTTTTTGGGCAATTGGGTCGATCTCGGGTTATGGAGGTTAATAGGTAGGTTCGGGAAATTCGAATTGGAGAACGGGTTGGGGTTTAGGAGTTCGGGTGGCAGGTGGAGGCAGGTGGGTAAGAGGATCCGATCGGAGGTTCGACTCGGGTCACAGGTTAAGAGGCTGGAGGTCCGGCAGGGGCTATATCTGGGTATTGTTGGGTTCGATTGCTGCCGAATTTGGTGGGTACAAAGGGATCAAGTTTTGGGTCGGCGGTGATTAGGAGCTGGCCGGATTAGTGCTGGTGTTTGACTAGGTGGCAAAACAAGCTGGAGATCACTGGATATGGCTGAAGGCAGGCGGTATAGGAGGTTTGGGATCACGAGTTGAGTATTGGTTTATGGTTTAAATGGAGGTGGGTTTGTCAATAGGGGTTTAAGAGAGAGAGTGTGATGGTGTGGGTTTATTGGAGAAGATGAAGTAGGGGATGATAAGGTGTAGTGGAGGTGTATGATAATAGGGTGAGGGTGAGGGTTTTGTTTAGGTGTATGCGAGTTTGTGTTAGTTTTGGGTGTGTGTGTGTTTAACTTTGCACCCTAAATAAAATAAAATAAGAAAATAATAAAAATAAACCTAATAAAATAAAAACAAGTAAAATAAAAATAAAAACTAAACTAAAAATAAAACTCACTAATAAAAATAAAAAAATAAAAATAACACGGCACACAATACAAACTCTAAAAACTAAACGCGACTCAAAGAAAAACAAATAAAATAAAATAAAACAAAATAAAACAAAACAAAAGTTAATAATAAACTAACTAACAAAAATAAAGGAAAACAAATACCCGACGCAAAAAAAAATCCTCTAAAAATAAAAAAATTCTATTAAAAATAAAACTCAAATAATAAAAATAAAAATAAAAACTACAAAAGAAGTAAAAATAAAACCTAAAGTCCTAAAAATATAAAATCTAGAAAAACTAAATATATAGACTAAAATTAAAAACTAATAAAAATAATAAATAAAAAGAAACAGAAAATAAATTCTAAAAAATTCTAAATAAATCTAAAATAAAACGAACTCAAAATAAAAATATAAAAATAATAAAGGTACAAACACAACACACACGAGGATCGAGTGAAGGTTTGGGCTAAGATAGGCTTGGGTTTGGTACGGGATCGGGGAATTAACTTCATAAATCGCACATTTGCCTTGAAATAAGCATTGAACTTCCACAAACGGCGATCAAGCCTGCATATTAAACATTTACGTGTATAAGACCCAAATTGTCGAGAATTAGCAACTAAAATATATCTATTTGGGGTATAAATGTACACTTTTGGGTGCTTATCAAGAGCACTTGCACAATATAAGAAAGAAGAAAAAGGAGAAACAGGAAAAGAGAAAAGGTATGCCAGCATAATACCTCTCTCACAACCATCTCTCCAATGTGCTCCACAGTTGCCGGAGCAGCTGCCTCGTTAGCCTGGAAACAATAAAACAAGGGCAGAGGCAAGCATACTTGCACAGTAAAAAAATGGGAAGTGGAAAATAATGAAAGGTATGACAGTATCACACCGCTCCCGTAGCTATCTCCCCAATGCGTTCCGCAGTCACTGGGACGATCGCAGCACTAACCTGAGAACAGAAAAACAACTGAATGTTAACAAACATTTGTACAACATAGATATATATTTTCTTTTATAAAAAAAATAATATATGTACATATATAAACACTAGTAAAAAAGTGTAGGCAACCCAAGTATTTACCTGGATAGATTCATCTGAAGTGCTAGCTGAGAGCCCCGCAATAGTGATGGCAGAACTAGTAACAGGTTCCGCAGGAAGAAGGAACCTCGATTATATTAGCCTGGTAACAAAATTTGAAAAATAAGAAGGGGTTATACCAGTTAAAAGAATGGTACAGAAATACCTGAGTAATTCCCTCCACATCAGTTGAGGGGGGAGATGCAGGTACTCCTGAAGGGGCTGTTGGCGGAATAGCAGCAAGAGCCACCGATAAAGTAGTATCAGGGGACAGTTGAAAGGAAATAGGAAATGGGCTTGTCAGCACAGGCAAGCCTCATCTAAACAGAGAAATAACAATCAAGAGGATAATAGAATACCTGGGGGCTATCTAAGTAGGAAGAACGAAAGATGAATACTTGCATAGCAAGGACTGTGCTGATGACCTGCAAACATTAAAAGATATTACTATCATGACCATGGGAGAAGAATCTACTGGTACCTGAGCAGAAGAAGAAACTTGTGAAATGGGCTCAGTAGTTGAGGCCAAATACTGGGTTATGAGAGATAGGTTGGATCAAAGGCCTACCATTAATAGATATGTGGACTCAAGGGACAGAGATCCTTCCTAAGGGGATAACCCCAGAATAGTGACATCGGGAAAAGGGAGAGTCTCTCCCATGGAAGAGAGGCCAAAAGGTGTCAAACCCTGGAGAAGGGAAATTGGAAATTGATATAAGCATCAAAGGTAGAGTAATAAAAACAAAAAGATTTCAAAGGAACAAACAGACCCCTAAAAGTGAGGTAACCAGGGGCTCAGCTGTAGAAGTGCTAATTGGTGAAGTGGGAGAAGATGAAGTGGCAGGGCTAGAGGGAATAATCCTCTGCAATCCCAAATAGATAGAGAACATAAGGGAGAAGAGATAAAAAAAAGAACAAGTAAGATTTGTCGTATAGATAAGGTAAGAGAAATACCCGAGAAGAATGCGAGGCCACATAAGTGACCCTGGTGCTAGTAGGATGCACAAATGAAAGCTGCAAAGAAATAATAATATACAACATTCAGTAAGAGAATTTGTGACTGTCAAAATTTTAAAGACCCCCGGAGGGAGTAACAAACCTCTACTAAAAGGCCTCGGGAAGAAACGAGCGTAGAATTCCTCTCTCATTGGAAAGGAGCATGATGTAGTGGGGGAGGTGAAGGACCACTCGCCTCCACAGAAGTAACCTGCGAAAACACTGCAAGAGAAATAATTAGTAAATAAGCCAATGATGAAAGAAGAAGAAAATCATATACATAAAGGTCCCAAGTAAAGAAATAATTGCAGTAGCGGGACATACGGTCTGACTATATGGAAGGGGTTTGGTAGTGGAGCTAACCTTCGAAAGAGAATGGGGTGTCTCATCATCACCGAAAGACTCCCTCGAAACTGATAACAACGCACAAGCATCAGTAGTGCTTTCACTACAAAAATTCGATACATCCATATCATTCGAAGAAGAAATATGATCCTCGTAGGAAGGCGTGCTTTCATAATCAACTAGTTCCTCTTCCAATGAGGTGGAGGGGGAACCAGCATGTGAAACTCTGTAAGAGTCAGTTTCATTAAATAAAGAAGATTTGGGTGTAGTACCTTATACAACAGGAATAGACGTGACTTGCGTCTCCCGGGAGGAAAATCCCATAGCGTCATAAACCTTCTCTCTTACATTCCTATAGGTCTCATCCACTATGAGATCATCAGTATAGAACCCTTGGTACAGTGTGGAAGGAGCAACAACATCAACGTCAACCCCCTTATTCCTCTTAGAAGCTTTTGTACTCACAGGAGAAGGGGGGAGAGGCGGTAGTAGTAGGAATGAAGTTAGACACATCCGGGTCAGGGTGCTTTCTCTTACTCTCTGCAAGAGATTTTGCTTTTCCTTTACTCTTGTATTGGCCTTTGGATTTGGTGAGAGGCATCTCGGTCTACTGAGGTTGGGTAGATTCATCGAGAATTGGCTTTATTAAAATGGGAATAGTCTACTCAAGAGGTGTCATGGGAGTAGTGCTAAGGTGCCAAACTTCTTTTTAGGTTCGTCTAATTAAGACCTGGGCTTTAACATATTTAGTGGGAGTGGTCTCATGGGGAGGCCCGAACACACAATTCTAGATAAGGAGAGCCTGTCGCTGCTAAGGTAAGAACTAGGAGGGAGTGAATCAAGGCAGGTAATCTCGAGGAGGCACATACAGTCCCCCCAAGTGACGTACTCTATGAAACATTCCTTGAAAGGTGAAGTTTCTACAAGACTCTGAGAATAACTTGGAAGGGTTGCAGCATGAAGGGTAAAAAGGTTTGTGAATACCCTGGTCGTAACCAAACTGTCTTCTCGCTCTCTCGGAGTGATAGAATTCAACACCCTGGCCTAGCTCTATCCAAGAAGGTAGGAGGAATGGTAATAGCATTGCCACTACATTGATATATGGATAGGAAGAAATAAATTCAACATCGGAAGGACAATAAAAAGTGCCACCATCACCGAGAGAAGACAGCCAGCTAAAAATGCCATCGAGGCATTTGTTGTAAGGATGAAAGCGGAACTCATCGATATCATCAATCAAAGGCCCCAGGGGTTTCTTAGGGGTTTCTTGGGGGCTTTTTAATGCCACCTCAGAAGACGAGTGGCATTGTTGTTGTAGGCCTATGCCTCAGGGGCTAAATGGGGAAAATGCTCAAATAAGAAAGCCATCAGGAGAAGAGAATTGGCAAAGTTAGCGATATCATAACGGCCGTAAGATCTCTTAACATCTATATGAGCACAGTCTAGCCAGGTATAAAGAGAACTAAGAACTAAAGCAGCAAGGGTTATCGACCTACCTCATAGCAGTCTCACAACTAATTTAAAAAGGAGCTCACGGGGAGAGTCTTCGGGTTTACCTGGGAATAAGAATCGGATAAAAAAGTAACCAGGAAAGCGGATAAATGCAAGGTGGAATGAAGCTTCGGACCGTCCTGACTTTTGAGAGCTGTGCTGGAAGTCCCCCTTTTTGGCGACTGTTCAAAGTCTCTGAAGTAGTATCTCTTCCATTTGGTGAAAGAGTGTTTGGTAAGACCAGTAAAATTTATAGCCACATATTTTGAACATTCAGTGAGTGCTACCTGTAACTCTTCCACCATCTCCTGCTCAAGGGGATCCTCATAGCCATTAGTAAATACCTGCTCCTTGAATAAAGGTAGATCATACAGCTCGTAGACATCCTCTATAGTAATAGTAAACTCTCCCCAACCAGTCAAAAAAGTATGAGATTCCCTACTCCACAGAGGCAATAAAAGGTTGAGGGTGGAGTTATGTTTTTCCATAGTACAAGACCTCAAACTATTAATGGCGGTAATGAGGCCCAATCCTTTAAAGGTATCCTTATAAGAAAGAACACTCATAATATAGTCAACACATGCAGGCCACTCCTCTGGGGCAACCCTCACAACTTTGATTTCAATATTGGAGTAAGGGAAGTCACCATGATTAATTCTAACTCAGAGAATAGAGTCGAGAAGAATAATAGGGGAATCGGTAGACTCACTTAGTTCCACGTGGGGTCGCTCAAGAACATTGTCAACAAACTAATCTTTAAATTGAGTAAGGGAGGCCATGAAATTATCACTTGGTCCAAAAAGAGGTGCACGATGATAGATGCCAAAATCCCTCCCCTGAAAAGTGCGCCAATAATCTTCCCAACCTGGAGAAGAATATGAAGTGGTGGAAGAACTACCAATAGACACTAGTTCAAGTGAGGAACCCACAATCGCAGAAGGCCCACGTGAGGAACCCTCACTATATGTAACCCAAAACGATGAATCCTCTCCAAGAAACTGCGACCATGAGGAACCCGGATGCGAGGAACCCAACTGCGAAGAACTCAACTGCGAGAACCCCTCTTTAAGAAACTGCGGTCGTGAGGAACCCAACTGTGAAGAACTTAACTATGAGAAACCTTCTCCAAGAAACTACGGTCGGGAGGAACCCGTCTGCGAGGAACCCAACTATGAAGAACTCATTTGGGGGAAACCCTCTCTAGCCAACGGTGATTGTGAGAAACCCACTACAACTTAAATTGTGGATGACGAAACCAAAGTTGTCAAGACTCCCAACGAGGAGCCCCTCGTAGTCAAATTAATGGTCGAGGAACCCTCCATCATCAAATTATCTGACGAGGAACCTCTCGCAGCCACACTAGCAGTCGAGGAACCCGTCGCCACAAAACCCTCAGATGAGGAAATCTTCATAAGTGAAAATTCAGTCGAGGAACCCAAAGTTATCAACGTTTATAAAAGGGAAAACCTTGTATTCAACGTAGTAGGTGAGAAATCTTCAGTTATAAAGTCGCGAATGTGGAACCCAACCCCAAAATCGAGCGAGGATTCGATAGTGTTTGGAGCTTCACGCGAGGAACCCTTGCTGCTAACAGAGACCTTAAGTAGGTTGGATTAAAAAATCACCTCTGTGAAAGAAAAAGCCTCCGATAGCGAGGAGCCTAAGGCGGAGGCATCGTCTAAAGATAAATAGGAGGGGACTATGATAACCGAGTTGCCTTGGATAGTAGTTATAGTGGTGGTGCCAGTGGCCACCACCGTAGATATGGAAATAGTGATAGGTAAAGAGATTATCATGATGGGAATGACAATGGCATTAACATCTGAAGAAGCAATAGGGGGTGATGAAGCCATTGACAATATGTGGAAGAAGTTTGAAAGAAAAAAGTTATGGAGTCTTTGGAATTTCTCTCACTAGAAAACTCTACTCTCTGTGAATGTTTTGAGAAGATGGTAAAAGTAAAAAGTTTTATTCAAAAATTAGATTTTATATGAAAATGGGAAAACGTGCAGGAATGCCAAAAGGTTATCAGATTTTTTCCCCAAATGATGACATGATAGTTCCCATACCGACGCGTGGCTTCTCAAAAACTCAAAACCTAGAACAAAGGGAGAGTGCATTTAATGACCCTAAGGATAGTGATGAGGAAGCCCTGGGGTACCTCAAATTTTATTTGAGAAATTGAATTTATGTCGTACAAAGCCATTTGGTCTCCCAAACACAAAAGACTTTACACGAGGGGCTAATATAGAAGGGTGTTTCAAGCCTGCTCACTAAATCTTGGGGTCTGGGACCCTCAAGTCCCTTCCCCCTCAGCTTCCAACAAATATTGGATGAGGAACCCTCGGGGTCACTCAACTTCTAGAAAATATTGGATGAGGAACCCTTAGTGTCCTTAAGATTCTCGGAAATATTAGATGAGGCACCCCCAAGGTCCCTCAACTTCCAAAAAATATTGGGTGAGGAATCCTGAAGGTCCTCCCCGCAGTTTTAAGAAAATCTTAGATAAGGACCCCCAAGGTCCCTCAGCTTTTAGAAAATATTGAATGCGGAACCCTCAAGGTTCTTAAGCTTCCAGAAAATAT
Source organism: Sambucus nigra (assembly GCA_949130495.1). Lineage (NCBI taxonomy): Eukaryota > Viridiplantae > Streptophyta > Magnoliopsida > Dipsacales > Adoxaceae > Sambucus > Sambucus nigra. Next base: position 592,923,586 of record OX422211.1, on the reverse strand, counting down.
TGGGTGAGGAACCTTCAAGGTCGTCCCCCTCAACGTCCAGAAAATATTTAACGTGGAACCCTCAAGGTCCCTCATTTTTCAAAAAATATCGGGTGAGGAACCCTCAAGGTCCTCCCCCTCAACTTCTAGAAAATATTGAACGCGAAACACTCAAGGTCCCTCAGCCTTCAGAAAATCTTGGGTGAGGAACCCTCAAGGTCCTCCCCCTCAGCTTCTAAAAAACAAGCCAGGATGAGGGAGTGTCTACCATGATCAACCCCCTTATCATGAAAAGTCATTATTTCAAAGAACTAAAGTACTAACACTTACTTTCTTGTACGGGTAGCCTAGTTGAGCAAACAGGGCTCAAATGGGCTAGTTGGGATCTCTTGGGAGTTTTGGCTTGGCGGTTGAGGAACAAGGTTTATTGAGCAAGCTCAACCACTTAGAACTTTAGGATTGAGAGAATACTAGTAGAAAGACCCTAGGATTCACTCAAGTCCTTACAAAGAACACTGAGTCATAACTAGAATGAACAACCAAGAGGTTGCTCACCAAAAATGATTTCTTATTATAAAAAATAATTTTAGAGAAGGAGGTCCTCAAAAACCCCCCTCTTAACAAAAATGATTTTTAAGGAGGTGGTCCTTAGGGCCTCCCCTCTCAAGTTCACAAAGTTTGTACCACAAGTTACCATTTGAAATGATATTTACCAAATCAGATATTTTGTCTTCAAGTGCAGACATATTATCTTTTGACATTGGTTTGCACCAGGTGGAACCTGTCGGAGGGGACAGGTGGATGCACACAGGTCGGGACAAATGGTACATTTCAGACCTTGTCCATCACTAACCCTCTCAATTTTGGAGCCCAAAAGTGCCAACTCAACCCTATTGTCCAAGTATAAATAGGACCCCTGGGCATGGTCAAGAAAGAATCACAACTCAAGTTACACTATTACTCTGTCAAAATCACACCAGAACCTCCTAGTATTCTTTCACTGCTCTCTCTCTGGTGCTAAGTGCCTTGTTCTTTCATTCCCCACTAACAACCATCACTATCAGGAGTTTCTCTTGGGAAAAGTTACCATTATTGTTATGAAGTTCATCTTCTTAAAGGGAGTGAGTTCTAGCTTGAGTTTAATTTTTACCAAAAGGAGAAGGTTTCAACAAAAGATGTTCCATAAGTTCTTGAGAAACTTGAAGGCAACGTCCATTAGAGTAGGTCACTCCTCACCCGATTCAGTATTTTACCAGACCCAGTCACACTACCCTTGTACACGCATGATTGAACCAATGATAGAACTTGAAGAACAAAGGCGACACAAAAATATGTTCAAGTCTACAAGGCATACGAAAATCATTGGTGGAAAGATAGAACACCACCCCCAAGTAGGATAATACTCATTGCCTCCCTGACCTCATCTATCTGGTCTAAATCTATCATTTTCACAAATCACTCTTGGGGTTATCGAAGTTGAGGATCCTATGTCTTGGAAGTCCAATGTCACATGGGACTATCAACTCGCTACAAAAAGGCAACATATAGGGTGTTTATTTATTTCTTATTTGTGGTGTTGTACTGTAGGCCCACATCACGCTTTGCAATTCATTTATCCAATTCTTTTTGGTTGAATCCATTCTTTTCTTCGTTCTTTCAAAGAATGTTATGTCCGTGACCTTTGTCTTCCACTTGCACCGTGGATGGGCTTGCGACGAGTGAAGCTTTTTGATTTACTCATTATTGCAAATGTGTTGAAATTCCTCATTGGCAAACTGAGTGTCGTGGTCAGCAATGAAAGTGTGGGGGATCCCATATTTGCATATCACATTTTATCATATAAAATGGAATACCATTGTATAGGTTAATTTTATGAGTGGTTTGGCCTTCACCCATTTTGTAAAATATTGTACCGCTACCACCAGATATGTGATTATTCCTTTTGTCTTTGGTAGTGGACCAACTGGATCGATACTCCAGATAGAAAAATTCCAAGGTGATGTGATCAACACTAGCTCGGTTGTTGTGCACCACTCCGAATCTCCGTCACTTGTCACATTTCTACATGTATTATTCACGACCTTTGTTTATTATGGGTCACTAATATCCTTGGATTTCTATTCTTTTTACTAGGGTCCGACTTGTTGTGTTGGCACCACGCGATCCTTTGTTTATTTCTTTGACTAGGTTTGGTACCTCCATTGGATGAATACATCTAATCATTGAGACAATACAACACTACACCAAAACATGGAAATTTCAAGTGTTTTAAACACTAGCAAATGACATTTGCAACAATTCAAAACACATGTAAACTAGCGCGTTGCAAAAATTTTGCAAGTGTTCAAAACCGTTGCAAATGTTATTTACAACGGTTTATTTAGAATGGATGTTCGTTCTGGATAATCGTTATAAAAAAAATTTCAATGATTTTGAACACACACAAATGAAAATTTTACAAGTATTGACAACATTTGCAAGTGTTCAAAACCGTTGCAAAATTCAATAAATATTTTTGTTTTGCAACGAGTATAAGCACTTACAAATGAAAAAATATGTTATTTTTGGAACGGTTCAAAACACTTACAAATATTAGTAAGTAAGAAAAAATATTCCTTTTGTAAGTTTTATGAACCATTACATAAATTAAAATATTAATAAAAATAAAAATTATCCACTAGATACCACAACCCTCACATATAACAAACAATAAAAATGGGTAAAAGCATGACAATAATATCCAAACACTTTCATACAATACTTCATGATATGTTCGTCATAAATAAACACTCTCATCAAGAAAGGAAACAATAACCAAATGTATATATTAAGCATTCTCCTAAACAAACTTTGTACATCTAGCTATTGTATTCAAATACACATGTGCCACAAACCTATTAGTATGGTAAGGAAATCGTGTCGGTAAGAGAATTGTAACTAGATCCCTCAAGACACCATTATCAGTCCTCATCGCCTCGTCGCATAACGACTCTACAAGTGTATAAAAAATTAAAGCGAAGCTTCTATAACTTCAACATTCCTATTAGCAAAAGATGAAACAACACTAGCTAATGAGTTTTTGATAAAAACCTAAGTAATAATAGAAAAGTGAAATTTAGCAAGCTTGCACTATGGTAAGAAACGTATCAATGAGCCGAAAGAACATGAACTAATAATTAAGGTGGACGAATACTTACTCAATAAATATTTTGTTTGAACATATCAACTCATATTTGCAACGTTCCTTGACCAATTTATGCACTACATATATTATATTTTGAGTAATATTTTGGAAATAATTAGAACACGTGAGAACTTTATATGGGTAGACATGTAATAGATTCTTTTGCACAAGAATAACTTCTTAGCAAAAATCAATTTGAAGTCATTCATGTGTGGTTTACAGGTGCTCCTGATTAATGTTAGGGCCACTCAATGCAATTAAGTGTCAAAAAGAAGAAATATGCTCTTATTTGAAGGGATTAAATACATTAGATTTGGTTCCTTAACTAATTGGAATACACGACATAGTCAATTGATTCTACAATCAACATGTGGTTTATTGGAATCCATTAACCAATTGTTTGTAAGTGATTCTTTTCTTCATGATTGATATCATGAAGCTGATACCAAGAGATCAGAACACTTCTTTAAGAACCTATACTATGAGTAAAATGAGAAAAAAACTTTAGTTACCTTACTGAAAAATCTAAAGTAAGTGTTTATCTCTAAAAATGGATGCAATCCAAATTTATAATCACAAATCAATAAAGATAAACATGCCAGACAAACACACAAGAAATAAGGTTTTTAAAGTGGTTCATCTAGAAGAAGAGTCTACATCCACTATTGGTATTATTTTGGGTGAATACAATAGCTTAGTATGGGGTATGCTTGTGATTCATTGAATTGTTCCCCTGAGTTGAGGCAGAACATGTATTTGTATTGGTCTGGAACCCAAGAGATGGAATGCCTTTATATTTCCAGACATTTACATTTGTATTCAATAAATGAGATTCTTGATATTCAGTATTAGTCGCTATTCCATCCGAGTAACCTTTGCTATTTTTGATGGTTCACATTGTTGGAGTTGGTCGGCATGCTATCTGACTAGGTGTCTCTAAAGCCGACCAATATAGATGAGTGGTCATATAGGAGAACACGTGTCTACTTTTCATTGGTCCACGTAGGAGAATAATTTTTACATTCAACAAAACCCCCCAACGCTCCATGCTTGATGATTGATCGAAAGTATGGAGTATTTGTTCAAAAAATTTCTCGGCATAATGTCTGAGAGTTGGTCGACAGTCGACCTCCTAGACTTATAAATTTTTTTGTCAATACTGTTGATAATGGCATTTTTATAAATAATTCAAACTTTATTGAATCGCCAAAGGGTATATTGGTCTTTTTGCATATTGGGACGCGTTAAGCCGCCGAAAAATCAGATGTTTGTGCAGTTAATCATTTCGTTTATATTTTTGAGGTAACCTATAAATATACAAAGGTTTCCCCCCATTTCTCTTTACCTCAAACTTTTTGCACTTAGACTTTCTCTTTCTTTTCAAGTTTTTTCTCTCCGCTTTCGCTGCTTGCTATTTGATGTCGTTTTTCGATCTCTATAAGCTCCGTTTCCTTTCTTTTCTTTGATTTCCTGCCTATCAGTAATGGTGTACATCATAGATGACAATTCTTTAGAGGAATTTAAGGAAAAAAGAAAAATTCCTAGTTGGGTAGTCTTAAAAATTCTCCATAGCCTTATTGATGTGTATTCGTTAGCTGAGGGTCATTGGATTCCCACTTTGTTCATTGCTGAGTGGGGTATCACTTTTCCCCCGTACCCACTTTTTCTTTAATTCCCTCACTATTTTGATGTCGTTACAGCAAGAGTAGCCCCAAATACATAGAGGGACATAAATGGGGTGAATAGGCTAAATGGTATTCATGGGACCCACATTGGGATTCTTGAACTAATGTTCTATTATAAGTGGGGAACTGTTGGTGATATTACTTATTATATGAAGACTAGTCAATCCAATAGGGCATTGGGGGTTAATTGGCCAGAGTCCAACAAAGACTACTAGGATTATGGTTTCGTTGTGAAGAATTGGAAATATGCCCCCTTCCTAAGGGGGTTACATACACTAGACCTAGGTCCCCATATGAAGGGCGTGGCATAGATCATACTTTAGTTTTTAATTTTTTCCTATTTACTAACTATTTAAATCTTTGCCGACTAACTGAGTTGTTTTGTTTTTGTGCAAAGGAAAGTAAAAAAGAAGTTCCCCAAGGAAAGTGAGGTTAATATTGATAACCTAAAATATTTGTGGGATATTCATCAAAGAGCGAGAGAGGAGCATCCCTGAGCAGCTTCTTTCTTGCTAGAATACAAAAGCACTATCACCTCCTTTGTTGCCCGACCTGTACTTATTTTGCCTCAAACATCCATTAACTTGGACGAGAAGCCTCTGTCCATTTCTTCTGCTATTGAGTCGGCTGGAGTAGAGCTTGCCCAAGGAGGAAATTTTTCTTCCTTTGAATCCATTGACATCAATGCCATTCGTACCTCACCTACTACAGAGATGGTGAAAAGTAAGATCCCAAATTTGCTAGCTAGATCTGGGTCTCCTCCCCCTCCTTATAAAAAGAGTACTCCAACTGATAAGAAGCCTTAGGTTACTAATAAGAGGCCTTAAGTACTCACCATTGAAGAATCCAGAGTTGTTGAACCTCAATTTAAGAGGTTGAAGAGAGGTTTACCCAACGACCAAGAGTTGGCTAAGAAGTCCTACGTCGAATAAGGAAAAATTGAAGATGCCACTGTGGTGATAAAGGCTGGTACTCTTCGAGCGGATAGGTCAGTAGGATCCCCCGTAACTAGATCCCGAATAGTTGAAAGGGCTAGTCAAAATTTGGCATTGGTAATTTCATTACTCTTCTGTTTACTTTCCACAACGTTTATTTCCTTTCTTTTGTACTTATGTAACATACTTATTCTCTTGCAGTTCTTGGTACATTACAATCAAATGTTGGAAAAAGATAACCAACTAAAGGCGATCACATACAGGGCTTGGTTCATTCTGACAATGAAGCTAAGTATGAATCTTTAAATGTTGGTTGGGATTTTGATAAGAAATTACAGGAGATAACTTATGCCCTGAATAAAAAGGAAATGGTGTTGAATAAAGATGCTAAAATTGCCCGGGAAATTACTTCACTCCTGGAGGAAGAAAATAATACCTTGAGGAATGAGTTTGATAGTCTGAAGAAGTCAATCAATACTGGGCCAAATAAGGGAGTTTCCTTCTTGGAGATGGAAAATGTTAGGTTGCTCAAAGATCTGGAGAACATGAATAAGAAGAATAAAACAAAATCTGGTCAGTCTTCTATGAAAATCATGATTGCTCGACCAACTATATATGAAGAGATAACCAAGAAGACATTAGCTGACCAAGCCACTCTGATACAGGAGAAGCATAAGGCCATAAAAAAACTTCAAGATAGTGTTGATCGACTAACTTTCCACTTTCACAAGTAACCCAGGGTTGTCTGGATGGACGGGTATGATGAAGCCTTAACTTATTTAGATAAAAACATGGAGCAGGATAGGTCGGATGGGTATAAATAGGGTTGGTTGAACTTATTGGGTCGGTTGAAGATAAATAGGAGTAATGACTTGTGGTACTAACATGATGCAAGAATGTTGAATTATCTTGATTCACCTTTCAAAATTGATGTTAGGTGGATTCCAACTGATGCCATTCCTCATAGCTTAATCAAAAAATATATTGGAGATTATGACCTTAAAGGAGAGGATGAATATGTTCGCCCCCAACATCTGCTGGATCAGTCGAGCAGCAACATATGTACTTGAATAAGATATTTTAGATCTACAATTTTGCCGAGCACCCTTGATGAGCCTCATGTTGGGATGAGCAAAGCTGGAGGAAAACACCCTATAGGATAGGGTTATATTTCTCACTTTTTTGGATCTTTACTTTGTAGCACACAATTCTTGGAATATAATGAAGTTATTTTTCCCTCTGCATTATTTTGATCCCTTATCATCTTTATCTAAGTTTGTGATTTGTATAAATCTTCTTGTCGACTAGGTAATGTGTCTAATGATTCGTTAATCGGCTTACCAACTAAGTGATCTGCTTAAATGATAAATGTTTGATTCATGATTGAAGCTATTTGTAATGCCTTAGATTATACTAATTCACTTAGATAAAGTTGTAAGTATTTTTGTTGAACTAAGTTTTTGCATTAATTATCAATGGCGACCAAGTGTGTTAGGAATGTATAGTTATTCATGTGTTTTAACTCCGTCGGGTAAAATCTCTTGTGTTTAACTTTAAGTTATATATGAAGTTTTACCAACTTCTTATTTGTGATTTGTCAAAGACGAAATAATACATGAGGTTTGATCATATTCCCAAATTACACTTTTTTTTAAGTTGGAAAAGTTTGAACTAGAAAGACTTCCAAACTAAACTTTTTTAAAGTTGGAAAAGTTTAAAGTTGGAAAATTTAACTAGAACTAGTTAGTTACTGATGGCATACAACCATACTAAAAAAAACATAAAAAAGGAAGCACAATCGATAGAAATTTGTAATTTCATCAAATTCAATGATCAATTACATTAAAGCGGAATGATTGATAATATTTGCGAAGGTGATCGACATTCCAGGGATTCTTAGATTCTTCTCATTCTAGTGTTTCCAGGAGATATGTCCCAGGTCGGATAACGGTTGAGATGCGGTGTGGACTATGCCAGTTGGGCTCCAACTTATTTCTCTTCTGGATTACCTTTTTAAGTACCAGATCTCCCTATTTTAAGTTGGTCGGCTTGAACCTTCGGTCGTAGAACCTAGAAGTCCTTTATTGTTAAGCAACCATCTGAACTACATCATCCTCTCCGACTTCCTCGACCATGTATAGATCTAGTCACCTCATGAGATCACTTTTGGGGGTGTCAAAATTCAGCACTCAGTGAGTTGGCAGACCTATTTCAGCTAGTACCATAACCTTAGTGCCAAAAGAAAGCTTATATAGAGTCTCGCATGTTTCTGTTCTTAGTGTAATCTTATAATCCCAAAGGACACTGTGCTGCTCGTTGATCCAATTTCCTTTAGCACCATCCAACCTTTTCTTCGACCCGTCAATCAAAGTCGTGTTAGTAATTTATGTCTGACCATTACACTGTGGATGTCTAGGTGTTGAATGAAGATTCTGAATTCCATACCGGACATAATATTCTTTTAACTCAGCATTATCAAACTATGTACCATGGTCGGTGATGAAAGCATAAGGCATTTCATAGAGGCATATATGATATGTTTCCATATAAACTGGAAAACCCTCTCATAAGGTATATCAACCAAGAGCTCAACCTCTACTCGTTTGGTGAAGTAATCCACTGTGACAACCAAATACTTTAACCTTCCTCTGGTGGTCGGCAATGGACCGACCATGTCTATCACCTAAATAACAAACGGCCAGGGATAAGTGATGGGAGTTAGGGTAGCCCCCGATCTTCTATGGATTGTAGCAAAGTTTTGGTATTTATCACACTTTTTAGAAAACGAAACACAATCTTCCTCCATTGTCGGCCAGTAATAGCCTTGTATGGCTATTCTTTGTACTAATAATCGGTCGGCTGAACAGGATCCACACAAACCTTCATATACTTCTTTGATCAAATCATTTACTTCGGCTGGATGAACACAACGATGTAAAGAGATAGTGTATCCCCTTCTATTTAGAATGACTTTCTCCAAAAATAATTGGTTTCTTTGTATCTCATCTTCCTAGCTTATTTATGGTTGAATGGTAATAAGCCTCTTTCAATGTAATCTTTGATCCGATCCATCCAAGAAGGACCTAATTCTATGGAGATTATACTGAAAGCTTCCACATCAATGCTTCTGTGGGTGAGGATTTCCACTAGAACTGACGCCAGCTGAGGAAGGGCATCTGCTCATGCATTTTCCACCCTTGGAATCCAAACCATCTGAATAGCAGTAAATAGAGATAACCTCCATAGCTTTATTCATATAACTTACTATAATTTCTCCAATAACTCTGTATATCTAAAGCATTTGATTGATAATAAGTTGAGAATCACTATGTGTTGGTGTGATAAAGTGAGTTCCAAACCTGTAATCAAGGCCTTGTACTTATCCTCATTGTTAAAAGCTTGGAATTTAAATCACAACGCATATTCCAAACCTGTGTGCACTCCTCCTTCTAATGGAATCAAGGTCGAACTAACAGTTGACTCTAAAATCGCCAAGTATAAATACAACTTCTCTCTCAAAATCGGTCAGGAGAGTAATGGTGGAGATCCCAGTTATTTTTTCAACTCTAAAAATGTTTTCTCTCACTCGTCATTCCACTCAAATGTCTTTTTGAGAACCTTGAAGAATGGGAGACGCTTATCTGTTGCTTGGGGCATAAAATGGTTCAGAACTACTCCTTTTCTAGTTAATTTTTGCACGTCCTTATTACATGTGGGGGACTACATCTCTATTAAAGACTTTATGTTGTTAGGATTAGCTTCAATTCCCCTTTGATTCACGATATATCCTAAGAACATTCCTTCTTGTATCCTCGAATATACATTTGGTCGTGTTGAGCTTTATTTGGTGCTTATCCAACTGGTCAAATGTGTGAGTCAAATCTTTTATGTGGTCGGCGTTAGTCTTACTCTTAGTGAGCATGTCATTCACATATACTTCCATGTTTTTTCCTATCTGTTCTTCAAATACTTTTTTCACCAGCCTTGGGTATGTTGCTCCAGAATTTTCCAGCCCAAAGGACATAACGTTGTAGCAATATGTTACTCTGGTGATAAAGGAAGTACTCTCCTTATCTTCTGGCTTGATTTTAATCTGATTATATCCATAATAAGCATCCATGAAACTAAGCAACTCATGACCTGCAGTTGCATCTACCAACTGATCAATCCTTGGTAAAGGAAACTGATCTTTTTGGCATACTTTATTGAGGTCGGTGAAGTCTATACACATGCGCCATTTACTATTTTTTTTCTTTTAACCATCACTATATTTTCCAACCAGCTGGGATACTGAACATATTCTATGAATTAATCTTTGTGCAGTTTCTCCACTTTCTCATGGATAAACATGTTCTTCTTAAGATAAAAACTCTGCATTTCTGCTTGATCGACATAGAGTCTTGTAGATATTGAGCTTATGATAGATGAAATTGGGATCAATCCCTGGCATATATCATCAGGGCTCCAAGCCAACACATTCTTTCTTTCTCTATAGAATGGAATCAATTCCTGTTTGAGGGAAGGGGCTAATATTGAACCAATTTGAGCAATCCTTTCTGGCTTCTTGTCATCAAACCCAATTATCTTTGTTTCCTTCATAACCTGTCCCTTCACTAAAACTTCTTCCTCTTGAGAATCCAGAGTGTCGATATGATAGGTGGTTTTGATTTTTGGACTTCTTGTTGATCGGCTAAGGTGTAGTAGCATTCTCTAGCTTCCATCTGGTTGCCATTCACTATATCGACTCCATAATTTGTAGGAAACTTCATGCAATGATGAACAATAGACAATACTACCTCTAACTGGTTCATTCCCACTCTAACAAGATTTATATTGTAAGCTGAAGGGACATTTTTATCTAGTACAAAGATATGAATCCTTTATTTTCTTCTTACAGGCTACGTACCGACCAGTACATCTAGCTTAATTATTCCCAAGTGATACACTATTTCTCCCAATAATCTTATAAGAGGCCTTTGATAAGGTTCCAGCTTACTGTCTCATAGCCCTAGGTTGTGGAAACAATTGTAGAACATGACGTCTGTAGAACTCTCCTTATCCATTAGGATTCTTACTACTCTATCTTGATGAACCCTGCAAGTGATAACTAGTGGATCATCATAAGGATAATGTACTCCACTCAAATCGTTCTTGGAGAAACCAATCACTAATTTTTCTTTGTTGACTTTCCTAGGCAGACCATCCGTGTATTCGGACATGTCAATATGTCTGATAGAAGGACAAGATTTGGCTTCATTCAGATAAGACTTTCTCTTGTCAATCTGTTCTCCTCCACCAACATATCCTCTTATAATGAAGTGACAGCCAAAAGAAATAATTCCTACCTCCACTTCATGTTCCTCAATTTTTTTCGACAGTTCAAGACCATCCTCATAATTATTATTGCGTTCCCTTTTTGTGTCATCCTTTCCTCAACCAGGTGACCCAAATTTTCTTCTGGTGTCTCGTCCACCATTTCGATCAATAAATTTAGTTAATTTTCCTCACCGAATAAGATTCTCCACTTCATTCTTTAGGGGCAAAGCAATTGTCGATAGTATGCCTATGATGTTTGTGAAAATCATAATATTTGGATTTCTCTCTTCTGTTAGGGGGTGACTTTAGCTTTCCATGCCAATTTAAATCATTATTACCCCCGATCTCCTCCAATATGTGATGGACACCCTTGGTGAGAGGAGTGTACTCGTCATACCGCTTGATTTTATCAATCTTTTTATCTTTCTTGATCGAAACCTTCTAACTTTTAGTTTTCACCGTCGGTTTTGGGAGGATTGTTTGCTAGAACACAGTAGAGATCATTGGCTAGTAATCCACTCGTCAGTGGTGAAATGGAAGTTGTTTCTTTGTAGTCTACCACCTCTAGTTTCTCATTATTAAAGCATGTGATGTACTCCCGAGTACTTTCTATAAGTTTTTTATGCACGATTAAGATATGAGTAACACTTTTGATCGCTTTAGCCCCAAAATATAAGTTATAAATAAATAGCTCGACCAATTGATGGAAATTAGGAATTTTACCTCTGGGAAGATTATTGTACCATATCTGGGATGGGCTTTTGATGGAACTAGAGAAATCCTGCAACACATTTCGTCAGGGATAGAATAAATATCAGCAGCGGCTTGATATTGCTCAATATAGAGGATTAGATTAGTCTTCCCATCATACTTAGGAGTAATAGCTGGTAGCTTGAATTTAGAATACATTGGTTAATCGATAATAGTCCGAATAAAAGGGGATCCCTTCATAAAACTTCTTTGTAAAGGATTCTTAGTTTTGGTCATTTCTACTAGCCGATCTTTAAGTCGTTGCATGGATCCTTTCCAAGAATGTTCCTCTGGTTTAGAGTTGGCTGAAGTAGCTTTGGTGGCTTTGCTATGCACATGTGCTGATCTCTTTTCCTGAGAAGTCTACTCGACACGCACTAAGCCTCTCATGTTATCCCTAGAACTCACGAATCCCTTTGTGTGCCCGTGGGGTCGATCATGCTCTTTATGATAGCCTATGGTTAATTGGGGATTCAAACGATCAAAGGTAGATTCCCTACTCAACCGTTCCAACATGCTCGGCCGCTCGTTGGAGAGAGACCAACCATCATAATAATTCGTTGAAGGGATTGATGAATTTGCCCCAAGTCGGTAAGATCTATTATGAAAGGATCTGGAGCTATGACTTCTTTTATTCTTGGCTGGAGGAAGTGGAGTGTCCCTCCTGGAAGGTTCAATAGTGGATTTGTCTTGTAAAGTTCAAGACAATTGCTTAACCGGCTCCTGCATAGCTGTAACACCCCGCCTAATTAAATACTGGGTGGTCAGTCCCATACCAAATTAAAATAGAATATACAGTTGGCTCATTCTTAGCATCACTGTCGAAAACATTAACTAATCACCCAATACCCAATTAAGTTGGTGTTAAAAACTTTCCAAATTTTAATTCAACAAAATACATTTACTGTTTACAAATAACACAACACGTATTGTAATACCACAATAATAGCTGAACAGATAGCTTAAAAGAATTTAAATGTAATTGGAATAAACATTCCCACATAATAATCCAATATAATAATCCCAACAATATTAAATGTATTAAAATGACACGAGTACAAGAGTATTTGATTTAGATAGAAAAGATATAATTGAGTTCCTTTGGGCGACATGCCCTAACTAAGAGAATACTATGAATCAAAAGAAGATAGGCGTCTAATCAACTGTCCATAGCTCCATAGCTCGTCAAAATCAACTAAGATTGGCGTCCCTGCTGCCGGACACCTGATATAGAAGGTACAATAGAAAAGAAAATATGCAAGGAAACGGGTCAGAGACCGATGTGAAAATGATTTTGAAAATAGAAAGTATTTAACAAGTGCAATAAAGCATTTATTATGTACATGTTAGTATCCAACTCTCACTTGCTATTCTCACCTCTCATCTAGAGTGCACACTTAACGTTTCCTATTAACCTCCTAGTTAATGGTTCCTCTTCACAAATTTCCATACTATGATTCCATCCCATATCATAACCTCGTATGTCCCATACCACACGTCATATAATCATTCATGTACGTTTTTCATTTATATGAATCGTTTCTCATTAATATGAATTAAGCTTTTCAAATCTAGAAGAATAAACATTCATTAACTTATTTCAATTCTTTTTCTTTATTCACTATTATCTATAATTATCACACAGTAGATTAATCAAACCACACATTTAATTCATTATATATATACATATATAATACAGCACCCCGAGTCACAGCTGCGGTGCAATGCATTACTCTGCTATCATGTCCCAATATCGCTGGTCGCCGAATAGGGGACTAAAGGTTCGGTAAGGATTCCTCGAACCACAAACAACATCATACAAATTGGAGGCGAACATAGTTCTCATATTCATTGGTCATACACATACCTACGTTCCCACAGTCAGCGGACTTATCAACTCCTCGATAAGTCTTTCATAGACCTATGTTCTTGAGCGACAAATCAAAGATCCCATGGATTCATCAGGATATGACTGCCCTCACGCGCAAACCTCCCCATCGATAGCAAGTAAGATAGGTATGTCATACACATAAATCAATAATCAATCAAATATGCATTATCATCTACCTATAGATATAATATCAACAAGGTAATCACACTACCATCAAACAATTCCCATACGTAGCTTTCTGTCTCTTAAATCCCACGTATTAAAATATTATGACTTTACTTCTTTAATTTAATTATTCTAGAGTCTCACTCATTACTCAAGGTTTAAAAAGGTTTTTTCTCAACATTTTATTCAGTAAGAAATCACTAATATCCTACTGGTCCATATCAACTTATCTCCCGAATTACTATGAATTAAACTCTCCTTTAATTAGGGTTATAACCGATAGTTTCAAATCTCTTATAAACACATCTTCTATCAACTAGGATTGAATACCATCATCACATGGCTCATAGTCTATAGTGTTTCATTCACACTATATGACTTAACAACAAAATCAACATCCTCGCATCCTATAACATCTTTCCACTCCCGACGTCGTTAAGGTTCATGCGCGGAGCGTCTCGCAAAGATAAATCCAAACAAGGAACCCCTCCAATACACTACTACTTAACTTTGTCGGTCCTGGAGGTCCGTCAACTTCAAATATGCAACCGGGATAACCTCATCCCCTCTTTCAACCAAATGTGGTATGAACTCCCATCTCTATCAAGGATCCATACCACTAAGCGCTTGTACTACACTCATTCCTTGCGCATTTAATAATGAGCTTAAACTCAGTCCTTGATGTTCAAATTGTAACCCTAAGGCTACCCAAGTGTTATATTAAATCTCCCCTATTGAACCTATCCTTAATCCTCATGCATACCAAATCCAATACATGAATCTAGTAACCAAAATTCTTTCAATTTAATTATCATAATTCTAATCAATTAAATCCCAATCACATTAATTCGATTCTTATCTAGGGCTTACTGATCTTCTCTAAGTCCCATTATATCCAATTAATAATCACAAAAGATCTACAAAGGGTTTGGGATAAGAATCAACATTAAAAAGAAACAACTTTAATAATTCTGGGGAGGTCGATCGATCGAAGGCAGGGGGTCGATCGATCGATCGCCCGGGTATCAACCCAATTTTTCTGCATTTCTTCTACTACGGGTTTCATCACTTTTAATCATTCAAACCTTCATATTAACTACCCAAATTCCTTATAAACCTTACTACATGATATAGCAACATATTTGAATGATTTCTAATGCTCTAAACATCCTAGAATCATCAAGAGTTTGAATTAAAAGCATATATTTATCCTCTTTTTCCAGAAAATTATATATATGATATCTTCAAGAACACAACAATGATTATCATAATTTCTTCAACAACTTACTGATTATTTCGTGGATTACTATCTACCTACAACATGAGTTTGATTCCCATATATTTTCAGTTTCCAGTAAATCCATTAACAACTCTATCTTTTCATCTTCCAAACATGTAAAATCTCAGTTTTTATAACTATTCTAACATTGACAATATACAAACTTAGATTGCAATTATCAAACACTTGCCTCTAATGAAGGTATGATCCATTGGGGTTGTAAATCACAGGTAGTTCTCCCCTTCTCCAGCCAACTTCCGGTGGTGGTTGGTGGTGATGACCTTTAGCCTTTGGTTCTCCTCCTTCCCAAGTAAGCTTCCCTTCTTCCAAGCAACCTTTCACTCTCTTTAAGAAGATTACCTTTCAACTTTGTGTAGAAGAGATAAATGAACCCACGTTCAACTAATCTCCAAATACTTATAATAGGATAAAATCCTAAATCACTATTCATTCCCCTATAAAAATGACTAAAATGCCCTTTTGGGTTGTCTTTTCATTTCCAAATGACCCGAGACCCAAAACCAACATCCAAATAGACTTTTACGACTATTTCAACCCTTCTAGACACAACGACACTCGAAACGACTATAAGGTTGATGTAAAAATAAGTTTCCTTTTTAATTTAACAAATTAATCCCGACACGTCCCATACCGCGTCTGACTAAAAATTCAAATTACTGAATTAACAACTCACAACAATATCAATAATCATCACATTCATATATTACCTAAATATCTTTAAGTAATATTCAGAATCATCCATTTTAACATCCACAATTCGGATAAAACCCAAATGAATTAATTTATAATAAAATCCAATAAATCCATTAATTTAAATTATAACACATTTTAAAAGTCATTAAAATCACGGGGTATTACAATAAGTCCATGTTCCTTAGCCAAGTTGAGGAAAATTTCCTGAAGATCTGCCACACAAGGGGGTGTGGATGGATCTGGATTGTTAACTGCAGTCGCAAGGCTGCTCTTAGGAACGGTTGTCATTCTTTAGAGAACTTCCAAAATAATTAAAAGAAATAAAAGAGGTAGAGAACAATGACAAGCAGTCGTTCCCACAGACAACGCTAATCATTTGATGTCTAAAAATGGATGGGGTCCAAATTTATAATCACAGATAAATAAAGATATACAAGTCTTACAAACACATAAGAAAGAAGGTTTTTAAAGTGGTTAAGATATAAGTAGATCCTACATCCACTATTGGTATTATTTCAGGTGAATACAATATATCAGAATGGGGTGTGCTTGTGCTTAATTGAATTGCCCCCTTGATCTAAGGGAAAACATGAATTTATATTAGTCCAGAACCCAAAATATGGAATGAATTTATATTTTCAGGCATTTACGTCTGTATACAACAAATAAGACTCTTGATATTCAGCGTTGGTCACTATTCCATCCGAGTAACCTTTTCTATTCCTGATGGTTCACATTCTTGGAGTTGGTCAGCATGTTAGCCGACTAGGTGTCTTTGAAACCAACCAAGATAGCTGAGTGGTCACATAGGAGAACAAGTGTCTACTTTTCATTGGTCCATGTAGGAGAATGATTTTTACATACAACAGTAAGTAATCTTTTTGATGAAATATTTTCCTATTCTAAGGGAAAAAATAAAATAGTCTGTAGTATTTTTGTGATCCTTTGGCTAACCATTATAGCGGCCTTGGGCTCATTGTCACTCATGGATCATCAAAAACTGAATCATTTTAGAATGAAGGGTTCATGTCCAAGAAATCAATAGTAGTGCTTTCCATCCTTAAATTAATTTTCCCTATGCGCATACAAGGTTTATGTTAAAGAATAAAATTGGGCCAAGAAACACAAAGTTTTATAATGTGGACAAGATGTTATTAGATTATATGTCATCCTATGGAGATATAAGAAATGAGTATAATTAAATCTCATAGTATCACATCACAGGGTACAACAAGATGGTCAGTAAGTACAATTAAATACATGACATTTGAAATAAATAGTGATTAGATACCTGGAGATTCACCAGCCAATGAGATATTAAGATTTTGAACACTACATGATAAAAACCATTGAGTTTATTTTTTTCAAGCTTAGACCCTATACACTTGAAACAAATAGTGACCCAAAAACTTCATTATACAAAACTCATCATCCATAGCTAAGAAGTTGAACTTGAATATGAGCGCATTAATTTTGATATAGAAAACCGGTATCAGTCTATTCAACTTTAGTCGATCTTTTTACTAGCACCCTAATTTTGATGTAAGTGATTGTCAAGATCACTACACAAAAATTGGCACATTAGTTTTCTAAATGCAATTCTTGATTTGATAGATCTTAAAGATAAATTGCTACTTTTAATTTTGAGACAAACATAAAGGTTTTTGTTGACAAAACAATTCAAGGTTTGGGTTGAAACATTTGATATTAAAAAACAATCAAAATATATTTTTAATATTTAATTGACATATTCTAGTCACCAGATTCATATGAACTACTTGAAAGATCATAGCGAATAAGTTGAGACCTAACAAAAGAGTAAACCTTAAGTGTTGAAAAAGACTAGGATAAAAGAAACTAGCGGATTGATCACTAAATAGATACAAATGAGTCGGGTAAAGAAGTTTTTTTTATCTAAGTAAGGCTAATAAATAATACCTTCTCCGCATAGGGACTTCCTGGTAGTGATTTTGAGAACCTTGGTGGGCATTCTGACAGGTCCCTTGGCCCTCCATTTCTTGTCCTTGGCATCACAAACCAAATCCGCACAAACTATGATTTATCATACATTTATAAGAGAACAAATTAACATGTGTTTAAAATGAAGATACAACTTATTTATTTACATACATTACCAATTACAGAAACAAAATTCAAGAATCACCGAGAAAGGAATAATCTTTTAGTTAAAAGTGAAGTACTCCAATTATTAGAAAGCAAAAAAATATGTGTATAAAACATAGTTACAACCTATTACATTACATATATCATCAATAATATAAATAGTATATAAATAATCGTTGAGAGAATAAGAACCGCTTCATCGAGGGGCTAATACACGCAAAGGTTTAGGAGATTTTGGGATGTAAATTTGGAGTTCTATTGTTTTCAATTGGGTATGAACATAAGTACAAAATTTTAGAATTAACTTGATTCGGGAAGACTCGGGAAGAATTTAACATTATGTTTTGCAATATATAGCCTCTGTGTAGTATTACTATGCATTGTGTGGATCTGTATCATATGTTCATTGAAATTTTTTGGATATGATTAGATGCATTCATTCAATGTGAACATATACAGTGGTGATGTGGGGTGGGATTTGGGCCGTGTGGCAATACGAAAGAAAATGAAACACATTTTATACAAAACCCCCCGGATTTATACTCTCATTTTCTTAACGTTTTAACGTGTTTTTAGCAGTTGGGGACACAATGCATGTGTTTGGTTTCTCATTACAATACATCAAACACTAGTATTTGCAAATGACATCAAAACATGTTTGCAGGTTCGGGGGAAAGCCCAATTTCAAAATTATTAGAGAAGTGGGAACAATAAAGTAGCAAGGCTGACAAAAACTTCTTATTCTTCTCAAAGTCACCATTGTACTAAAACAAATGTGTAAATGGAATTTTTACCAAGTCAATATGATGAGAATCTTTTTTTGATATTACTTAGCTCATCTTCCTTGAGTAGTTTCCTGGCCCCGGGTCAACATTAAGAACCAATCTAACATTAGATAATATTTCTCACCAGTCTTAATAGGAGTCTGACATAATATGAAAGTTTAACTCATTATACTATGTACAAGTCTATCTACTACTCTCTTCAAGTGTGTGTGTGTGTGTGTGTGTGTGTGTGTATCCTATCGTACTTAGAAGTAACTCTTAATATATTTCGAGAAAACATGTGATAAAGAATTCTTCTGTCACATTAATTAGTGATCGAAGAAAAAGGGAAAATTCAAAGTTTTTAATGATAAAACATGTAGTATTCTATTCATAATTCGGAGAAAACTTTCCACCCTTGTTAAATTTTAGGTTCTCCAACAACCTTCAGAATTTTCACACTATTGGCTACCAAAAAGTAAAATTATCAAACGCTTAATGAGACACTGTTCTTATTTGGTTCTAACTTCATAAAGGCTTTTTCAAATTTTAAATGTAATATCAACCTCAATCACGTAACAAATTAGGTGTTTTTTTTATTTCAATAAAGTTGAAACTTATAATAACACAGGAGTGCACATGTTCAGCCACAAGCCATGGTAATTAGTATTCCATGTTCAAGCAAATTATAATTGGCATAGCATGTTAGAGTAAAGTTTAATATATGGGGTTATATATAAAATAAATATGAATTATAGGCTATCAAATAAAAGTAGGCCAATTAAAGTGATTAATTTAAGGTTTGGGGCCTTACTAATGTATTATTAAATGTGGGTTTTATTGTGTTGAGACAAGCATAATTTCTATTTTTATGATGGTTTAAAATAGAAATATATGAAATATGAAAAGACACGATTGTGTTATAAATAGGGATCATAGTCCCCAGATCACACAACACCAATTTTCTGATTCCCATTGCCAGAGAGAAATTTAGAGAGGAAATAAAAGTGTTGATCTGGAAGAGCATAAGACCTCCGACTCATATATTTTAACTTTCTGTCATGGATTCAGGTACGTTTCTGCAAAATCAATATTTATATTTCCTGATAATTCAATATGAATGATCCTGTTTGTGTGATAGTTTTCACAAAATAGAAATTAATCCATCATATGGTATCAAAGCTATTTCATGTTGAATTGTTGAGAATATAATAGGAAGGTATTGATATTAATTTTCGACTGCAAATATTTTTTCAAAAATATTTAATATTTCAGAAAATTTTTGGATTCGGAAATATTCTCGTTTCATTACGATTCCAACGATATAAAATTCATGAAATTTGGACTAGCGGTTGATTTAATATGATTTAAAAAAAAGTATAAAGGTTGATTTGATGGTAGTGGAAGGTTAAAGGTTCGACTCTTGGTGTTTCATATTTAAGCCTCTTAAATAACGAAAATTATGAAGGATATCAAGAGGTTTTGAACCCATGACCTTTCAAGTCTGGAGCCAAAGGGGTTTTGAACCCATGACCTTTCAAGTTGAATATTACTTTCATGCTTGTAACACCATACAAATTTAAATTCAAATTTTGGTGTATTTATATATATATTTCGAGATAAATTAATTTAAACAATATGTCACCAAAGTGGTCTCTTTTGTTAAATTTTTTTTTTTATTTTATTTCGAAATATAAAAAGAATTAGGTGCATGTAATTTATGTGAATATTAATCGGCCCAAAGGAAGATTATTTTTTTAACAAAATTACATATGCCACTTTAATAATAAGCACGTGATAATTATTTAGTTCTACATATAAATAATAAATCAGCCCAAAGGAAGAATTATTATTCAATATGTTCTTATTATCAGTGTTTGATTATTACGACAAGATATCACTTACAAGTTAATATTTTTTTCCAAAGATCAAATATTAATAGAGTGTCCGATATCTTAAAATGGGATTTGTCCTTTATTTGAATTTATTTTTTATTTAAGACTTATATGAGCTAGTTTTATTTATTTATTGTTCTCTGATTCAGCTATTAGTTCTGCTTCCAACATTACTGCCAGTATTAATTCTATTCCCATGCTTAATAGCACAAACTTTAAGTCATGGCAAGAGAACCTTCATATACTTCTCGGTGTCATGGATCTGAACCTTGCATTAAGGGTTCCTTCTCCTGCACCTCTTACGGTTAAAAGTTACTCTGATGACAAAAAGGACTTTGAAAGGTGGGAGAAGTCAAATCGCATGTGTTTGATGATCATAAAGAAGGCCATTCCAGAAGCATTCAGGGGCACAATATCGGAAACGATAAAGACAGCCAAAGAGTTCCTAGAAGAAATTAAGAACAGATTTGCCAAAAATGAAAAGACTGAAACAAGTACACTTTTGGCAAGTCTCATCTCAATGAAATATAAAGGTAATGGGAACATTATGGAGTACATTATGGAAATGTCTCATCTCGCTTAAAAGTTAAGAGCACTTAAGCTTGATCTCTCTGAGGATTTGCTTGTGCATTTGGTTCTGATATCTCTTCCCACACAATTCAGTCAATTTAAGGTGAGCTACAACTGCCAAAAGGAGACTTGGTCTCTTAATGAGCTCATCTCACATTATGTGCAAGAAGAGGAAAGACTGAAGCAAGATAAGACAAAAAGTGCTCATTTGGCTAATACTTCCGAGGACAAGGGGAAGAAAAGAAAGAAGGATAAAGAAGCTGTAGTGGTTCCATATCTAAAGAAACAACATAAAGAAAAAACTGTTGATGGTTGTTTCTTCTGTGGAGTTACGGGACATAAGAAGAAGCAATGTACCAACTATCATGCTTCGCGTGTCAAGAAAGGGTTGCCTGAGTTGCCGAAAGCCAAATGATGGTGAAAGATACATTTTTGTGGGCGATGTCAAGAAGGTTGAAGTTGAAGCAATTGGGATATTTAGGTTATTATTGAAGTATAGTACTTATTTGGATTTGAATGAGACATTTATCGTACCATCATTTAGATGGAATTTGATTTCTATTTCTGTATTGGACAAATTTGGTTATACTTGTTCCTTTGAAAATAATAAATTTAGTCTTCTTCATAATTCAAATTTGGTTGGTACTAGTTCTTTATCTTATGTAGATAACCTATATATGCTTGATACTATTGCTACATATCATGAAACCTTGCAATTACGTACTCGAGGTATTAAAAAAAATTAACCAATGAGAATTCTGCATCATTATGGCATAAGAGATTAGGTCACATCTCCCAAAGGATAATTGAAAGACTTGTGTCAGATGGAATTCTAGATTCCCTTCATTTTTCAGATTTTAAAATTTGCAAAAATTGCATAAAGGGAAAACAGACAAACATAAGGAGATCTGGTGCTAATAGGGCTATAGATGTCTTAGAACTGATACATACAGATATTTATGGGCCATTCCCTACGGTTTCATGGAATGGTCAACAATATTTTATCACATTCATAGACGATTTTTCACGTTATGTCTACCTTTATCTCATCCATAAAAAGTCCCAATCTCTGGACGTGTTCAAGTCATTCAAGGTTGAAGTTGAAAATCAACTCAGCAAAAGGATTAAAAGCTCAGATCTGATCGTGGTGGTGAATACTACGGTAGGTATGATGGTTCAGGTGAACAACGCCCAGGACCATTTACTAAATTCCTAGAGGAGTGCGGTATCGTCCCGCTGTACACCATGCCAGGTTCTCCAAGCATGAATGGTGTTGCTAAAAGGAGAAACAGAACGCTTAAAGACATGGTAAGGAGTATGATGAGTTACTCTAACTTACCAGATTTACTCTGGGGTGAAGCATTAAAGACTGCAGTGTATATCCTTAACAGAGTACCAACTAAAGCAACTGCTAAAACTCCTTTTGAACTTTGGGCAGGCAAGAAACCTAGTCTGAAGCACCTTCATATTTGGGGATGTCCAGCTGAAGCAAGGCCTTATAGGCCATATGAAAAGAAACTGGATTCCAGAACAGTTAATTGCTATTTTGTTGGATACTCTAAAAGATCTAGGGGTTACAAATTTTATGATCCTACTACCAAAATAATTTTTGAGACTGGAAATGCCTGGTTCTTTGAGGATGTTGAGTTTGCCGAGGGGAATAAGGTTAAGGATTTTAGTTTTGAAGAGGAATATGTTAATATTCCCACAGCTGTTATTAACATTGATCAGGATCCAATTCTTGACATTGTTCAAGAAGCAGATCCTAATCAAAACAATATCCAAGAATCTCCCATTCTAGAAGAACAAACTCTACCACCTCCAGAACCTATGCTATTAAGGAAATCCACTAGAGAAAGAAGAAGTGTTGTGCTAGATGATTACATTTTATTTCTCTAAGAACATGAGTTTGACATTGGTGAGGTGGAAGATGATACGATCACCTTCCGTCAAGCCATGGAAAGTTTTAAATCTCAAGAGTGGATTGATGCCATGAATGAGGAGATAAAGTCCATGAAGGACAATGACGTTTGGGATCTTGTCCCATTACCTGAAGGTAAAAAACCCATTGGTTGCAAATGGATATTTAAAACCAAGAGGGATTCGAAAGGTGATGTGGAGAGATACAAAGCCCGTCTTGTCACTAAAGGCTTTACACAGAAAAAAGGCATCAATTATAAAGAGACTTTCTCTCCGGTTTCATCGAAAGACTCTTTTAGGATAATAATGTCACTTGTGGCGCACTTTGACCTTGAGCTTCATCAGATGGATGTTAAGACTGCGTTTCTCAATGGTGACATTGATGAAACAATATATATGGTCCAACCAGAAAACTTTGTGTCGGGAGATGCAAAGAAAACAGTTTGCAAATTAAAGAAATCCATTTATGAGATTAAGCAAGCTTCTCATCAATGGTATTACAAGTTTCATCAAGCTGTCATCTCGTTTGGTTTTGAGATGAATCTGGTTGATAATTGTATATACCATAAGTTCAGTGGGAGTAAGCATATTTACTTGGTTTTATATGTTAATGACATTTTACTTGCCACCAACGATATAGGTATGTTGCACGAAACCAAGATATTTCTTTCAAAGAAATTTGAGATGAAAGATCTTGGTAACGCTTCTTTTGTGTTGGGTATACAAATACACCGAGATCGCTCTCGGAGTACACTTAGTTTATCACAAAAGAGCTATATCGAGAAAGTTCTTAAAAGA
Organism: Sambucus nigra; assembly: GCA_949130495.1. NCBI lineage: Eukaryota > Viridiplantae > Streptophyta > Magnoliopsida > Dipsacales > Adoxaceae > Sambucus > Sambucus nigra. The sequence continues at coordinate 592,899,617 of OX422211.1, read as the reverse complement.
TTTGGCATGCATGATGGTAAACCAGGTGACACCCCTGTAGCTAAAGGAGATAAATTTAGTCTCAGTCAATGTTCCAAGAATGATTTTGAGATTCGGGAGATGCAAAAGATTCCTTATGCGTCAACAGTAGGAAGTCTTATGTATGCTCAAGTATGTACGTGTCTGGATATTGCATACATTGTTGGAATGTTGGGAAGATACTTAAGTAATCCTGGAAAGGATCATTGGATAGCAGCCAAGCAAGTCATGAGGTACTTACAGAGAACAAACGACTATATGCTCACCTATCGGAAGTCAGAACAGTTAGAGATCATCGGATATTCTGACTTCGATTTTGCTGGATGCCAAGATAACATGAAATCTACTTCAGGTTATATCTACTTACTTGCTGGAGGTGCTGTATCATGGAAGAGTGTTAAGCAGTCTATTATAGCTTCTTCCACTGATTAGGCACATATTCTTCATATTTATTCCCTTAATTTCGGTATGTTTATGATCCCGTGCAGTGTAAATTGCTTGGATTTGTCTCATATTTATGCTACTAACCTTTTTTGCAAGTATTTCTTATTTTGTGCATTTCTCATGTGTTTTATAGGTATTTCATGCAAGTTAGTGCGAAGGAGAACTCAAAACAGTGAAAGAAATCAAGAAATGGGGAGTTGAAGGGCATTTTCGTAATTTTACATATATATTACGGTGGTGGGGAAAGCTAGAGAGTTAAAGTGATCTAAATTACAAGAACATTGGGAAAAACGGCACCCCAATCCGAGCTACGGTGAAGAAGTTATGCCCATTTAAAGTTGGAGACAGAAAGTCAAAAGTTGAAATTAATTCTGGAAGCTGAAGAGACAACTCTTTAAATTTCTTGTTTAATTCATTTTTATTAGTTGTAAAACGTGGATAGGCATGGTAAGAGTCTTATTTAGGTATATTAAAAGGGAAAAACGTGGAGAGGCATACGAAGAGTAATTTTTAGGTGTATAAAAGGCCTAGCCCTACATCCTTCCAAGGGAGTCGAATTCTAGAGAGTAGAATAGAATTTTAGAGAGAGAAAGTCAGGTTTTAGAGAGTTTTCTTAGTTTTTCTTTACATAAAAATTTTCATAAACCCTAGTTTGTAAGGTTGATTAAGAAGAAGTTTTCTGGATATAAGTTCATTTGCTTTTCCTGTTGCTGAATACAAGTATAAAATTTCCATTCTCTTATTTTATCTCAATTCTATTTTCAATTCAATTATCACTTGTTTGTAATTTTTGTTTTTATAATGTTTCTTAGATCCACAATTACATGCATTGTTATGAATTTATTTTCATTTAATAAAATCATGCCTAGCTAAGTTTGTAAAGGTTGGGATGCATGAACCCATCCCAATGTAAATTACTTATGTAGAAAATAGAATTTAAATTAAAAATTTGAAAGAGTCATGCGAGACAATTTTACAATCATTGTAGATCTTTTAATCTCTCTTGCCCTAGGTATTTGGGATGTTTAAGAATACGGTGTGCGTATAATTATTTAGCACCGCTTTATATTTACCTTTGATTTCGTATGGTGCGGGCATGTACCTCATATACGTAATGCTTAGGATCTATAAAGATTGGATTCATTCAAATTTATAATTTACAATTCTAGTATTCTACATGGTAAATTACTAGGGTTAGGGGATTGTATTCCAATCTACTTTCTCATTCATCTTAATTAGTTTGCTCATGCATGCATAGTTAATTTTTTTTCCCTCTTCAACCATCATCATCTTTTTCACTTTTATTTTAGAAGTAATAAATCAGTTAAATTCTATCAAACATTCCCTGTGGATTCGATACCCAGACTCGCCACTATACTCCTTAAGAGTGTAGTTACAAGTTTAGGTTTTTTTGTATTGAGGTTGGAAGCCGATAACAACGACTAGCGTATTACACGGACGCTCGGTTTTACACCTCGATAAAAATGACGCCGTTGCCGGGGAATGTTTTGTTATAGATTATAATTGATTTACTATTTAGAAAGATTTTTTTTCTTTGGATTTTTTTAACCTTTTTTGTAGCCTTGCACAATTGAGCGCCAAGAAACGTTGAATTCTCAACCTCACACCTTTGTACTCGAATTTTCATTTACATACTATTCGGTAATCATGTCTTTTCATGGTGAGTTCGGTAATTATAATGGTTCATATGGTAATCGTTTTCAAACTTTTTATTCTCAAGAGTCCGCAGCTCGACCTATTACCATTCGTGAGGCCATTCTAACTCTGGAGTATGAAAGGCTTGAAAATGAATATCGGAGAGAAATTTATATTAAATATTCTCAAGAATCTGTGCATCGACCTACTACCATGGGTGAGGCCTTTCTAAATCTTGCGTATGAAAAGGTTGAAAACGAATATCGAAAAAAAAATCATTTTGGGGAATGCAATGAAGATTTTTCTTCCGATATTTGTGAAATTATAGAAGGTTTTCAACCAAATGAGGAATCCGAGGTTCTAGAGCCAAGGGATCCTACTTTGGAAGAAAACACGCTTTTTCTAACCAAAAGAGTACTGGATTTTCTTTCCACCCAAAGCAAAAAGAATATCGATTATGGTCTTGTGAAGGAAATGGTCGCACTTTGCGATGATGTGCGTTCAATTTTGGAAAACAAAGAGGAGGTTTAGACTTGTGTGTCACCTCAAATTTTTGAAGAACATCTCATTGAAAGTGAGTCTTACTCCCTTGAAATTCAATCTCTAAGTGATGATGAATCACTTGAGATTGAGTTTATTTCATCACCATTTTCGTTCACGATTATTGAACCATTAGAAGTACTGCTAGATTCCTATGAGTCGGTTGAAAATTCTGAAACGTTTACACCTTTTACCGACAAAGACACTTTGCTAGAATTGTTTTCTACTATGGACTGTTCCTTTTTGTGTGCCCCTCTCCCCATACTACTTGAAAAATCTTTGGGAGGTGATTATATTTTTCTTGGATCTCAATTGTACTTGTCCCACCTAGCACCCAAACCCCCCATCATCCCGTTAAATTTTTTAATTGGTGATGGTTCATTTTCTCTATCTCACACATGCCTTCCGTTTTTCAAACGGAATTCTTATTTTTCGGGAGGCATGCATCCTAATTAGGGTACACTGATTACCCCTCAAAGTCAAATTGTATTTTGGATGGACCCTCAAATTTTTCGACTTCTACTATATGAGTTATTAGAAGTTAAAATCGTAGGTTGTACATAATTAGTTTTTTCTTTTTCTTTTTCTTTCCTTTTTTTAATAGTGTAGTGTCATTAGTTAAAGTTTTTGTTATTCTTTTTGCTATGCTTGGTTCTAACATGTTTTGTAGATTCAATGGACTCGCACTCATCAGGGATCGCTCCATTTGGGTAATATCTTTCTTTTCCTCTCTTTATGTTGTGTTCTTGATTCGCATTGAGGACAATGCAACATTTAAGTTAGGGGGTGTGGGATATTCTTCCCGTTTATTGTTTAGATTCATTGATTCGATCACATGTTCTTTCCAAGTGTGTTTTTTTTACAAAATTTCAAAAATTTCAAAAAAAAAAAAGAAATTAAAATTTTTTGAAAAAAGCCAAAAAAAAAATTGTTCAAAGTAAATAAAAATTGGAATTTAAATTTTTCAAAAATATCACCTTTATTCTATTTAAAGTATCAAATTATTAACAATCAATTGCACTAAGCCAAAATTGACCAAAGATGGAAATTGAAAGAAAATTGACGACTTTACGAATAAGTGTGGAGATTAGTCCAACCCGGTGAGATTTCGAGCCTTTCAATTTTTTATGATTTTTAAAATCAATTCGAGTTTATGATTAACTCAAAGTTCTTTTCAGCGTTTTAATAAGTCGTTGATGATCTCAATCCTTTGTTTTGATCGGTTATGGAAAATGTGTGAAATGTTGTCTCGAAATTCGAGCTAAATATATCTCTAAGCTTAATTAATCTCGAGATGCATATGGTAATGTGATGAGCAATTTGGACAATGAAGTAGGCCCTCGTTTGTTACCCAAAAATATTAGCGTTAATAAAGTTGTGAAAAATTATCCCTTTGTAACCCAAATTGAGTCAGATAAAATTTATCTTTTCGTTTGATAACTCGAAAAACCCAAATAACCCGAAATTGTGAAAATTGAGAAAATTAATCAAGTAAGTCCAAATTGTGCAATAAAAAAGGGCAAGAGAAAAACAGAAAAAAAAAATGCTAAAAAAAAAATAGTGAAAAAAAAATAGAAAAAGAAAAGAAAAATGAGCAAATGCCCGAAAAAGCACTAATGGACGTCATTAGGACATTTTCTAATTTCGAACATTCCATCCATTCCCATTTTTACCCTTTACACTTTTTAAACCCAAGAAAGTCCTAACCGAGTTCGAATTGCGAAATTAATTACTGCATGGAGAGATAAGATATGAAAAGATAATAAAAGAGATTAAAATGGTGTGACTAAGAGATGATGTTTCCCGTTTCCTAATAATCGTACTCCGATGATGAGATCTGTTCACGATATATTTCCTTATTTTCAATTTTGTATGCGTGAATTTGTGTCCATTATATTTACTCTTTATATCAGGCATACCGAGAGAAAACAACCACAATCCGAGTGATTCGTTTGTGAGTGTATCCGTAAGAATTTGAATCAAAACGAATTTTCGGAAAGTAACGTAATGCTCAATCGGTGGAAATTTGAGGTTTAATTTATGGCTTTGCACACACACACTATGGTTTGAGACATTTGAATATGAATTTATGGTGATTATTTTTCGAAAAGTTTAAATTGTACATTTTTTAAGTATTTTGTTATTTATTTGAGTCAATAAAGAATTTTGTGGGTATATTCACTGCAAACCCTCACGAGACAAAACTCGTCCTACTACAGTAACCTAGGAGTTTAAAGGCTTGTTGCATACGCTAAATGCAATCGCTTGCCCGCAAAAAAGGTATTATATCCCAATAAAATGATTTTCAAGAGTTGAGCCTAGATAGGATTCATTTACATTGCTCGGGACGCGCAAAGTTCTAAGTTAGGGGGTGTGATTAGGCACATATTCTTCATATTTATCCCCTTAATTTTGGTATTTTTATGATCCCGTGCAGTGTAAATAGCTTGGATTTGTCTCGTATTTATGGTACTAACCTTTTTTACAATTATTTCTTATTTTGTGTATTTCTCATGTGTTTTATAGGTATTTCATGCAAGTTAGTGCGAAGGAGAACTCAAAACAGTGAAAAAAATCAAGAAATGGGGAGTTGAAGGGCATTTTCGTAATTTTACATATATATTACGGTGGTGGGGAAATCTATAGAGTTAAATATATCTAAATTACAAGAACATTGGAAAAAACGGCACCCCAATCCGAGCTACGGTGAAGAAGTTATGGCCATTTAAAGTTGGAGACAGAAAGTCAAAAGTTGAAATTAATTCTGGAAGCTGAAGAGACAACTCTTGAAATTTCTTGTTTAATTCGTTTTTATTAGTTGTAAAACGTGGATAGGCATGGGAAGAGTCTTATATAGGTATATTAAAAGGGAAAAACGTGGAGAGGCATGCGAAGAGTAATTTTTAGGTGTATAAAAGGCCAAGCCCTACATCCTTCCAAAGGAGTCGAATTCTAGAGAGTATAATATAATTTTAGAGAGAGAAAGTCAGATTTTAGAGAGTTTTCTTAGTTTTTCTTTACATAGAAATTTTCATAAACCCTAGTTTGTAAGGTTGATTAAGAAGAAGTTTTCTGGATATAAGTTCATTTGCTTTTCCTGTTGCTGAATACAAGTATAAAATTTCCATTCTCTTATTTTATCTCAATTCTATTTTCAATTCAATTATCACTTGTTTTGTAATTTTTGTTTTTACAATGTTTCTTAGATCCACAATTACATGCATTGTTATGAATTTATTTTCATTTAATAAAATCATGCCTAGCTAAGTTTGTAAAGGTTGGGATGCATGAACCCATCCCAATGTAAATTACTTATGTAGAAAATAGAATTTAAATTAAAAATTTGAAAGAGTCGTGCGAGACAATTTTACAATCATTGTAGATCTTTTAATCTCTCTTGCCCTAGGTACTTGGGATGTTTAAGAATACGATGTGCGTATAATTATTTAGCACCGCTTTATATTTACCTTTGATTTCGTATGGTGCGGGCATGAACCTCATATACGTAATGCTTAGGATTATTAAAGACTGGATTCATTCAAATTTATAATTTACAATTCTAGTAATCTACACGGTAAATTACTAGGTTTAGGGGATTGTATTCCAACCTACTTTCTCATTCATCTTAATTAGTTTGCTCATGCATGCATAGTTAATTTTTCTTTTATTTTTTCGCTCTTCAACCATCATCATCTTTTTCACTTTTATTTTAGAAGTAATAAATCAGTTGAATTCTATCAAACATTTCCTGTGGATTCGATACCCAGACTCGCCACTATACTCCTTAAGAGTGTAGTTACAAGTTTAGGTTTTTTTGTATTGAGGTTGGAAGCCGATAACAACGACTAGCGTATTACACGGACGCTCGGTTTTACACCTCGATCATCCACCATGGCAGCTGAGTTTGAAGCTTGTTATGAAGCGTCCAATCAAGGAATATGGTTGCGAAATTTTGTCACGGGGCTGCGTATTGTGAATGGCAACTTAAGTTATTTTGTGACAATAAATCAGTAGTACTGTATTCCAACAACAACAGGAGTTCTACGAAGTCAAAGTTTATTGACATTAAGTTCCTAGTTATAAAAGAAAGAGTTCAGAGTGGACTTATATCTACAGAGCACATTGGAACAAACTCCATGATTATGGATCCGCTGACTAAGGGATTGCCACTCAAGGTCTTTCATGAGCACACTGCTCATATGGGTGTAATTTCTTTTCAGGATATGTCAGTTTAGTGGGAGTTTGTATTTTATATGCTTTCATAGACATATTTGATTTAATTAATATTGTATGGGTATTTACTGCAGTAAAGTATTAAGTTTATATTCACTCTGACTTTATATGGTTTGATCTCACTAAGGTTTAAGGAGGAGCAGTTGGAAATAGGCATGTTAAGATAATATTGCATGAAATTTTCATGCTACACATCCACACTTGATCTTTGTCATTAGTTGCATTGATATATGTGATCATTGATGGGTCTACTTACGAAATATGTAATGACGATCGCTTTGATTCTATATTGGTGCAATTAATGGACAAGATTGTTAAGATACATAAAGTTTTGATAGCTAAAACTCATGAGCTCATAAAGTATAATTCAAATTTATAAAGTTACACATATATATATAGCCCAAGTGGGAGATTGTTAGAGTAAAATTTAATATATGGGCTTATATATAAAATAAATATGAATTATAGGCTATCAAATAAAAGTAGGCCAATTAAAGTGATTAATTTAAGTTTTGGGGCCTTACTAATGTATTATTAAAGTGTCGGTTTTATTGTGTAAAGACAAGCGTAATTTCTATTTTTATGATGGGTTAAAATAGAAATATACGAAATATGAAAAGACACGATTGTGTTATAAATAGGTGTCATAGTCCCCAGATCGCACAACATCAATCTTCTGATTCTCATTGCCAGAGAGAAATTTAGAGAGGAAATAAAAGTGTTGATCTGGAAGAGCATAAGACCTGAGACTCAGATATTTTAATTTTCTGTCATGGATTCAGGTACGCTTTCGCAAAATCAATATTTATATTTCTTGATAATTCAATATGAATGTTCCTGTTTGTGTGATAGTTTTCACAAAATAAAAATTAATCCATCATAGCATAGATACAGAGAGAAATGAGAAAATAATAATAATAATAATAATAATAAGAAGAAGAAGAAGAACAAAATTAACTCTTAGAACGCTTGTGATTTAGTTCCACGCAACTTGAATGGTTGCAAAGAAGAGAGATGGACTTGCCTTAATGAATTTGAAGACTACAGGTGGCCTTGGGATCCTACCTTTGAACAATTTCTCACTGAAACAGGCATCAAATGCAGCAAAGTAAGACCAATAGAAATTAATATGCTGCCCAAATAGATTCATAACCAGATTATAACAACAGTTCAAGAAACATTAAATTGTTAACAACAAGCTCACTTGCCAGAGAGACTACTCACCAAAAATCACTGTTCCAGCCCCCAGTAGGATTTCAACAGATATTTCCAATTAAAACCCCTAAAAAAATCTTACGAGTTGTAACATCCAATTAGCAAATATGGTGTTATTTTATAATATATGCAGTGTTTACCTTGACAACACCATAATTTGGAAAGCACCATGAATTGAGACGAGTGTTCGGTGTCTGTTCACCATGAAAATCCTGGATACAAGTACCCTGGAGTCGATTCACAATGAAAAGATTAGCTTTGTTACAACAGTTGCACAACCTCATATAGAGTTAAGAATAAAATAGCATAAAAACTAAATTAATTTCAATCTCAACACCAGGGTTTAATTCATCATCCAAATCTAGTTCTATTATGCCTGGTCCGAATATAAAGTTCACCAATAACAACAAAACATAATCCAAATGCGTGAAGGAATCAACCAATTCATCAAATGCATTGAACAATAGGTATCGACTGAAAAACATAATAAAACTAATACTATGTAGTGCCCTTTCAATTTTAAGATAAAATGCAAAGGACTTTCCATTTCCATTTCAAACTAACATAGTGTATGTATAATGAAGTCACACAATTGGGAGATAAAATGCAATGCACTTTGCAAGATAAGAGAGTGTCCTTTATAATAAATTGCTATTAATATCTAATTAATATGCCATTGTCTCTCATCCAAAATGAAAACTAAATTTTCTCTCTTTATATAAGAATTTTTTTTGTTATAGATCAAAGTTTTTTTTCTAAAAATCCCATCAATAACTCCGTCTTAACAAACATACTAACAAATGAGATAACATCTTTTCCCATCTCAGGAAAAGTGATCATTACATATAATTTCCATTTTCAAAACAGAAAGTACGGAAAAAACTCTACAGCCACGCGTAAACCAATCCCATCCTCTCCCGCCTGTCTTGCGTAGTACTAATATTTCCCCTCAGTGCTCTCTCGTCTGTGCATATATTTATATACTTTTATGTTACCATTCTAAATTGATTGGACAATCTTTGCACCATATACGACTTGCAACTGTATCAAGTTATCTAAGAATCTCACAGCCAATGGATCACCTAAAAACAAAAATCATTGCCACCACAACTCACAAAATATTCTTCATCAAATAAAAAATACCAAACGTAAAAACAATGCAGATAAGAAACTACTAAATGAGTTATCCAAAATGCCAACACGACCTATCTAAGAGTAAAACTCAAGACAAAAATAATATATACATATAAACAAATTCCATCAATAAGTAGAAGAAACAACAGTAGAAAGAGTAAAACATCAACTAAATTGGACAAGAGCCAATAGATGAGCATAACATGATTCACTTATATGACAATACACTCAGAATTTACCAAAAGAATATAATATGAAAGTATGGAACTCAGAAAAAACTATATAGCCGAGGCGCCAATTCGATTAATTAATGAGTATCCGCAAACTAAATTAGAACCAACAGAACTGAACAAATAATTGTGACAATTGACAGTAGAGCGAACAATTGAACTGGTGAGGTATACCTTCCTCATCCTGATCATCATCTTTTAAAGGGGAAAACAATTCGACATAGTGAAAAGATATAGGAACTATAGTCTTCCAGATCTCTGTTAAACATAATTATTTTAGCAAAATTCATGTACAACTTTTAAACCATCCCAACATAAAAATTCAAAAAGATACATATAATTTGAAAACGCCCTTATAAACAATACATACAATAAAAAAACAAAGGTAGTGAGGGAAGATATTAAAAAAGATCTGAAAGTCAGTTGGGAGGGATAAAGGGTTTGGAGATTCCATATCAACCATTGGATTCTACTTTCTGGATAAAAACACGAGCCTCTATTATTCAGAAACAGTCAATGAACACACAATTATCATATAAAATGTACAAATATATAAAATAAATATTTATAAGACTATGCAATGGTAAAACTCACCTCATTAGAAGTGCACTGCTAGAAGAGTGAAAAATAGCCTAGGAAAGTTATAAACAATTTAGTTAGATGCATGGAAATATGATAATATTTATTTATGGAGTTAAAAAAATAAATATCTAAATAAAACAAATTTTAGTTTGTAATGACAATCTGCATAAACTACAAACTAAAAAAAAATGAAAATCTCCTCTTTCAGAAGACTAAGTAGGTTACTTGAGTTAGTTGGAGCAAAGAGGTCTAAAGCTTTTGGGTTGATTCACATGTATAGTCAGTTCAGTTTTTCGCATACAAAAATAGCATAAATTGTCAAAGATTCATTCAGGTTCTCTTATCTACAATTCCATTTCGAATTCAAAATTAAACTTGAAGCCAAGGCTTCAAGTTTGGTTAACCATAATTCGAAACAACAAAACAAATTCATTGAGTTGCCACAAATCAAATGATTTGAATCAACTTATCTATCAAATATAACAACAACAACAACAACAACAGCAACAACAACAACAAAATGTCTGTGATTCAAAAAATTTAGAAATAAGGAAAATTGAAACAAAAGAGGGGCAATATGGTACCTTAAACGCACATCTGTGAGAATACCATATGAGCCCTTGGTTATGGAGAGCCAAATTTACGATTGAGTTTTAACCCCGATTTTACAAGCACGTGAGTATCATGAGCCATTTATTTGAAAATTTTATTTGATTGTGGTTTTGAACACTTGCGAATTTTGTAAGTGTTTAAATCGATACTAATTTTATAAGTGTTATGAACCATTGCAAATGTATGTTATAAAATAGTCATTTTGGTGTAGTGCAACCTCTTTTGTATATCATCATATTTTCCATTACAAATTTGGGTGCCTTTTAAAGAAGTTTTATTGCTTTCTTCTGAGGTTGGAAGAATACCTTCCTCCAAGTATCTAATAATCAGGTCCTTCCAGGATGGGCCCATGGTCAACTTTTGGAAGTTAACTTCCTCAACGCCAATGCTCATCTTCATTATTCTCTCTATGGGAATAGTTCTCCTTAGATTGTCACTAATGGTTGATGCAAGACGAGCTAATGTGTTTTCTCTGGTATTCTCAATTCTAGGGATTCTGCTCACTTGCAGTGGCTTTAGATTTTGCAACAGTAGTTTCACTCTCGCCAGGTATGCTAACATGCTCTCCTATCTTACGTCATATTCTCCCATAACCTGGTTCACCACCAATTATGAATCACTGCGGGCCATTATCTATTTAGCTCTAAGTGACACAGGAAACTCCAGTCCCGCAATCAAAGCCTCGTACTATGCTTCATTATTGGATGCTTCAAATTTGAACCAGAGAGCATATTCTATATCAGCTCCATCAAATGTGTTGACTATTAATCCAATTATGCTACCACTTGAGAATGACAAACCATCCATGAATATATTCCATGCAGGCTAGTCTTGTTCAAAGCCTCCTTCTACTAGGGACCCATATTTAAACAGTTTTGTTGAAAACTCACCCTTCTAATCAGTCTTACTTTAGTCAGATAATTTTTTTTTTCTGTCTTTGGGTGAGGTCGGCTGGAATTTCAATAGTTTGCTTGACTAGTCTTTTCTCTTTATAGGTGAACTCAAGAATGAAATATGCTACCACTTCGCCTTTTATTGCAGTCCTTCGCTCACATATAATATTATATTCACTTGTATTTATTGTCCATGCCATCAATCTGCCAGACTTCTCAAGTTTTTGGATGGTTCACCGAAGTGGGAGATTAGTGTAAACCGTGGGAGTGTTGGTGCCACCTACGGGGCCGTTCAGGGATTGTTTCGAGTTTTAATCCACTAACGCAATGTTTTTAAGCCTAAGTCTAGAATAATGCAAATTACCGTTGTATTCTCAAACCGGGAGTCACGGGGTTGTGCGACTAGTTCGTACGAGTTACATTAGTCCTGTGGAGGTGTTGGTGCCACCCATGGGGCCGTTAGGGAGCTATTTTGAGTTTTCACTCTCTAAAGTCATGTTTTTAATCCTAAATCTAAAAATATGCAAATGACTTTCGTATTCTCAAATCGGGAGACCCGTGGCTGCGGGGTCTGTTCCTACGAGTTATATTAGTCCCGTGGGGGGTGTTGGGGCCACCCACGGGGCCGTTCGGGGGCTGTTTCGAGTTTTCACCCTCTAACGCGATGTTTCGCTTAAGTCTATAAATATGCAAATTACCCCCGTATTCCCAAACCGGGAGTCTCGCGACTACGCGGTCAGTTTCTACGAGTTACATTGGTCACGTGGGAGGTGTTGGTGCCATCCACGGGGTCGATACAGGGCTGTTTCGAGTTTTCACCCTCTAACGCCATCTTTTTAAACCTAAGTCTAAAAATATGCAAATTATCGTCGTATTCTCAAACCGGGAGACCCGTCGCTGAGGGGTCAGTTCCTACGAGTTACATTGGTCCCGTGAGAGGTGTTGGTGCCACCCACGAGGCCATTAGGGGGCTGTTTCGAGTTTTCACCCTCTAACGCCATGTTTTGCTTAAGTTTAGAAATATACAAATTACCGTCGTATTCTCAAATCGGGAGCCCCGCCACTGTGGGGTCAGTTCCTACGAGTTACATTGGTTCCGTGGGAGGTGTTGGTGCCACCCACAGGGACGGTCGAGGGTTGTTTCGAGTTTTTAACCTCCAACGCTATGTTTTTAAGCCTAAGTCAAGAAATATGCAAATTACCATCGAACTCTCAAACCGGGAGTCCCGCGGCTGCGTGGTCAGTTCCTACGAATTACGTTGGTCCCGTGGGAGGTGTTGGTGCCCGCCACGGGGCCGTTAGGGTGCGGTTTTGAATTTTCAGCCTCTAACGCCATGTTTTTAAGCCTAACTCTAAAAATAGGCAAATTATCATCGTATTCTCAAACTCGGGAGTCCCGGGGCTGCGCGGCCAGTTCCTACGAGTTACATTAGTCCCGCGGGAGGTGTTGGTGCCACCCACGGAGACGTTCGGGGGTTGTTTAAGGTTTTCACCCACTAACGCCATGTTTTTAAGCCTAAATCTAGAATTATGCAAATTATCGTCGTATTCTCAAATCGGGAGTCCCGGGGCTATGCGAGCAGTTACTACGAGTTACATTAGTCCCGTGGGAGCTGTTGGTGCCACCCACGGGGCCGTTAGGGGGCTGTTTTTAGTTTTCACCCTCTAACGCCATGTTTTTAAGCCTAAGTCTAAAAATATGAAAATTATCGTCGTATTTACAAACTGTGAGTCCCGCGGCTGCGGGGTCAGTTTCTACGTATTACATTTATCCCGTGGGAGGTGTTGGTACCACCCAAGGGGCCGTTCGGGGGTTGTTTCGAGTTTTCACCCTCTAACGCCATGTTTTTAACCCTAAGTCTAAAAATATGCAAATTATCGTCGTATTCTCAAACCGAAAGTCCCACGGCTGCGGGGTTAGTTCCTACGAGTTACATTGGTCCCCTGGGAGGTGTTGGTGCCACACATGGGGATGTTCGGGGACTGTTTGGAGTTTTCACCCTTTAACGCCATGTTTTGCTTATGTCTAGAAATATACAAATTACCATCTTATTCTCAAACCGGGAGACACGCAACTGCGGGGTCAGTTCCTACGAGTTACATTGGTCCCGTGGGAGGTGTTGGTGCCACCCAAGGGGCCGTTCGGGGGTTGTTTTGAGTTTTCATCGACTAACGCCATTTTTTTAAGCATAAGTCTAGAATTATGCAAATTACCGTCGTATTCTCAAATCGAGAGTCACGGGGCTACGGGGTCAGTTCCTACGAGTTACATTGGTCCCGTGGGAGGTGTTGGTGCCACCCACGAGGCCGTTCGGGGGTTGTTTCGAGTTTTCACCCTCTAACGCCATGTTTTTAAGCCTAAGTCTAGAATTATGCAAATTACCGTTGAATTCTGAAATCGGGAGTGACGGGGCTGCGCGACCAGTTCGTACGAGTTGCATTAGTCCCGTGGGAGGTGTTGGTGTCACCTACGAGGTCGTTAGGGGGCTGTTTTGAGTTTTCACCCTCTTACGTCATGTTTCTAATCCTAAGTCTAAAAATATACAAATTATCATCGTATTCTCAAACCGGGAGACCCGTGGCTGCGGGGTCAGTTCCTACGAGTTATATTAGTCCCGTGGGAGGTGTTGGTGCCACCCACGGGGCCGTTCAGGGGCAGTTTCGAGTTTTCACCCTCTAACGCCATGTTTTTAAGCCTAAGTCGAGAAATATGCAAATTATCCTCGTATTCTCAAACCAGGAGTCTCGCGGCTGCGGGGTCAGTTCCTACGAGTTACATTAGTCCCGTGGGAGGTGTTGGTGCCACCCACGGGATCGTTAAGGGGTTGTTTCGAGTTTTAACCCTCTAACGCCATCTTTTTAAGCCTAAGTCTAAAAATATGCAAATTATCGTTGTATTCTCAAACCGGGAGTCCCGCGGCTGCGGGGTCAGTTCCTACGAGTTACATTGGTCCCCTAGGAGGTATTGGTGCCACCCACGGGGACGTTAGGGGGCTGTTTTGAGTTTTCACCCTCTAACGCCATGTTTTGTTTACGTCTAGAAATATGCATATTACCGTCGTATTCTCAAATCGGTAGACCCGCGACTGCGAGGTCAATTACTACGAGCTACATTGGTCCCGTGGGAGGCGTTGGTGCCACCCACGGGGATGGTCGGGGGTTGTGTCGAGTTTTTACCCTCTAACATTATGTTTTTAAGCCTAAGTCTATAAATATGCAAATTACCATTGTACTCTCAAACCGGGAGTCCTGGGGCTGCGTGGTCAGTTCCTACGAGTTACGTTGGTCCCGTGGGAGGTGTTGGTGCCACCCACGGGGCCGTTCGATGGTTGTTTCAGCTTTTCACCCGCTAACGCCATGTTTTTAAGCCTAAATCTAGAGTTATGCAAATTACCGTCGTATTTTTAAACCGGAGTTCCGGGGCTGTGCGAGCAGTTCCTGCGAGTTACATTAGTCCGTGGGAGGTGTTGGTGCCACCCACGGGGCCGTTTTAAGCTTTCACCCTCTAACACCATGTTTTGAAGCGTAAGTCTAAAAATATAAAAATTATCGTCGTATTTACAAACCGGGAGTCCCGCGGCTGCGGGGTCAGTTCCTACGAGTTATATTAGTCCCGTGGGAGGTGTTGGTTCCACCCACGGGGTCGTTCGGGGGTTGTTTCGAGTTTTCACCCTCTAACGCCATGTTTTTAAGCCTAAGTATAAAAATACGCAAAATATCGTCGTATTCTCAAACCGAAAGTCCCACGACTGCGGGGTCAGTTTGTACGAGTTACATTGGTCCCATGGGAGGTGTTAGTGCCACCCACGGGGATGTTTGGGGTCTATTTGGAGTTTTCACCCTCTAACGCCATGTTTTGCTCAAGTCTAAAAATATACAATTTATCGTCGTATTCTCAAACCGGGAGACCCGCGGCTGCGGGGTCAGTTCCGACGAGTTACGTTGGTCCCGTGGGAGGTGTTGGTGCCACCCACACGGCCGTATGGGGGTTGTTTCGAGTTTTCATCCACTAACGCCATGTTTTTAAGCTTAAGTCTAGAATTATGCAAATTATCGTTGTATTCTCAAACCGGGAGTCACGGGGCTGCGCGACCAGTTCGTACGAGTTACATTAGTCCCGTGGGAGGTGTTGGTGCCACCCACGGGGCCGTTAGGGGGTTGTTTCGAGTTTTCACCTTCTAACGCCATTTTTTAAGCCTAAATCTAGAATTATGCAAATTACCGTCGTATTCTCAAACCGGGAGTCTCGGGGCTACACGACCAGTTCCTACGAGTTACATTAGTCCCGTGGGAGGTGTTGGTGCCACCCACGGGACCGTTAGGGGGGTGTTTTAAGTTTTCCCCCTCTAACGCCATGTTTTAATCCTAAGTCTCAAAATATGCAAATTATCGTCCTATTTACAAACTGGGAGTTCCGCGGCTGCGGGGTCAGTTCCTACGAGTTACATTGGTCCCGTGGGAGGTGTTGGTGCCACCCACGGGGATGTTCGAGGTCTGCTTGGAGTTTTCACCCTCTAACGCCACGTTTTGCTTGTGTCTAGAAATATACAAATTACCATCGTATTCTCAAATCGGGAGACCCGCGGCTGTGGGGTCAGTTCCGACGAGTTACGTTGGTCCTGTGGGAGGTGTTGGTGCCACCCACACGGCCGTATGGGGGTTGTTTCGAGTTTTCATCCACTAACGCCATGTTTTTAATCTTAAGTCTAGAATTATGCAAATTATCGTTGTATTCTCAAACCGGGAGTCACGGGGCTGCGCGACCAGTTCGTACGAGTTACATTAGTCCCGTGGGAGGTGTTGGTGCCACCCACGGGGCCGTTAGGGGGCTGTTTCGGGTTTTCACCCTCTAACGCCATTTTTTAGGCCTAAATCTAGAATTATGCAAATTACCGCCGTATTCTCAAATTGGGAGTCCCGGGGCTGCACGACCAGTTCCTACGAGTTACATTAGTCCCGTGGGAGGTGTTGGTGCCACCCACGGGACCGTTAGGGGGGTGTTTTGAGTTTTCCCCCCTCTAACGCCATGTTTTAATCTTAAGTCTCAAAATATGCAAATTATCGTCGTATTTACAAACTGGGAGTCCCGTGGCTGCGGGGTCAGTTCCTACGAGTTACATTGGTTCCGTGGGAGGTGTTGGTGCCACCCATGGGGATGTTCAAGGTCTGCTTGGAGTTTTCATCCTCTAACGCCACGTTTTGCTTGTGTCTAGAAATATACAAATTACCATCGTATTCTCAAATCGGGAGACCCGCGGCTGTGGGGTCAGTTCCGACGAGTTACGTTCGTCCCGTGGGAGGTGTTGGTGCCACCCACACGGCCGTATGGGGGTTGTTTCGAGTTTTCATCCACTAACGCCATGTTTTTAATCTTAAGTCTAGAATTATGCAAATTATCGTTGTAGTCTCAAACCGGGAGTCACGAGGTTGCGCGACCAGTTCGTACGAGTTACATTAGTCCCGTGGGATGTGTTGGTGCCACCCACGAGGCCGTTAGGGGGCTGTTTCGAGTTTTCACCCTCTAACGCCATTTTTTTAAGCCTGAATCTAGATTTATGCAAATTACCATCGTATTCTCAAACCGGGAGTCCCGGGGCTGCGCGGCCAGTTCTTACGAGTTACATTAGTCCCGTGGGAGCTGTAGGTGCCACCCACGAGGATGTTCGGGGGTTGTTTGGAGTTTTCACCCTCTAACGCCATGTTTTTAAGCCTAAATCTAGAAATATACAAATTATCGTCGTATTCTCAAACCGGGAGACACGTAGCTGCGGGGTCAGTTCCTACGAGTTACATTAGTCCCGTGGGAGGTGTTGGTGCCACCCACGGGGCCGTTCGGGGGTTGTTTCAAGTTTTCACCCACTATCGCCATGTTTTTAAGCCTAAATCAAGAATTATGCAAATTACCGTCATATTCTCAAACCTGGAGTCCCGGGGCTGCGCGACCAGTTCCTACGAGTTACATTAGTCCCGTGGGAGGTGTTGGTACCACCCACAGGGCCGTTAGGGGGATGTTTTAAGTTTTCACCATTTAGCGCCGTTTTTTTAAGCATAAGTCTAGAACTATGCAAAATATCGTCGTATTTACAAACCGGGAGTCCCGCAGCTGCGGGGTCATTTCCTACGAGTTACATTTGTCCCGTGGGAGCTGTTGATACCACCCACGGGGCCGTTCGGAGGTTGTTTCGAGTTTTCAACCTCTAACGCCATGTTTTCAAGCCTAAGTCTGGAAATATGCAAATTACCGTTAAATTCTGAAATTGGGAGTGACAGGGTTGCGCGACCAGTTCGTACGAGTTACCTTAGTCCCGTGGGAGGTGTTGGTGCCACCCACGGTGCCGTTCGGGGGTTATTTCAGGTTTTCACTCTCTTACGTCATGTTTTTAAGCCCAAGTCTAAAAATATGCAAATTACCGTCGTATTCTCAAACCGGGAGTCCCGGGGCCACACGACCAGTTCCTACGAGTTACATTAGTCCCGTGGGAGGTGTTGGTGCCACCCACGGGGCCGTTAGGGGGCTGTTTTATGTTTTCACCCTCTAACGCCATGTTTTTAAGCCTAAGTCTAAAAAATGCAAAATATCGTCGTATTTACAAACCGGTTCCTACGAGTTACATTGGTCCCGTGGGAGGTGTTGGTGCCACCTACGGGGCCGTTCGGGGGTTGTTTCGAGTTTTCACCCTCTAACGCCTTGTTTTTAAGCCTAAGTCTAGAAATATGCAAATTACCGTCGTACTCTTAAACCGGGAGTCCCGCGGCTGCGCGACCAGTTCCTACGAGTGACATTAGTCCCGAGGGAGATGTTGGTGCCACCCACTGGGCCGTTCGGGGGTTGTTTCAGGTTTTCACCGGCTAACGCCATGTTTTTAAGCTTAATTCTAGAATTATGTAAATTACCGTCGTATTCTCAAACTGGGAGTCCCGGGGCTGCGCGACCAGTTCCTACGAGTTACATTAGTCCCGTGGGAGGTGTTGGTGCCACCCACGGGGCCGTTAGGGGGCTGTTTTATGTTTTCACCCTCTAACGCCATGTTTTTAAGCCTAAGTCTAAAAATATACAAATTATCGTCGTATTCTAAAACCGGGAGTCCCGCGGCTGCGGGGTCAGTTCCTACGAGTTACATTGGTCCCCTAGGAGGTGTTGGTGGAACCCACGGGGATGTTCGGGGGCTATTTCGAGTTTTCACCCTCTAACGGCATGTTTTGCTTCGTCTAGAAATATGCATATTACCGTCGTATTCTCAAACCGGTAGACCCGCGGCTACGAGGTCAATTACTACGAGTTACATAGGCCCCGTGGGAGGTGTTGGTGCCACCCACGGGGACGGTCAGGGGTTGTTTCGAGTTTTTACCCTCTAACATCATGTTTTTAAGCCTAAGTCTAGAAATATGCAAATTACCATCGTACTCTCAAACCGGGAGTCCTGCGGCTGCGTGGTCAGTTCCTACAAGTTACGGTTGTCCCGTGGGAGGTGTTGGTACCACCCACGGGACCATTCGGTGGTTGTTTCAGGTTTTCACCCACTAACGCCATGTTTCTAAGCCTAAATCTAGAATTATGCAAATTACCGTCGTATTCTCAAACCGGGAGTCCCGGGGCTGTGCGACCAGTTCCTGTGAGTTACATTAGTCCTGTGGGAGGTGTTGGTGCCACCCACAGGGCCGTTTTAAGCTTTCACCCTCTAACACTATGTTTTTAAGACTAAGTCTAAAAATATGCAAATTATCGTCGTATTTACAAACAGGGAGTCCCGCGGCTGCGGGGTCAGTTCCTACGAGTTACATTAGTCCCGTGGGAGGTGTTGGTGCAACCCACGGGGCCGTTCGGGGGTTGTTTCGAGTTTTCACCCTCTAACGCCATGTTTTTAAGCCTAAGTCTAAAAATATTCAAATTATCGTTGTATTCTCAAACCGAAAGTCCCACGGCTGCGGGGTCAATTCGTACGAGTTACATTGGTCCCGTGGGAGGTGTTAGTGCCACCCATGGGGATGTTCGGGGTCTGTTTGGAGTTTTCACCCTCTAACGCTATGTTTTGCTCAAGTGTAGAAATATATAAATTACCATCGTATTCTCATACCGGGAGACCCGTGGTTGCGGGGTCAGTTCCGATGAGTTACGTTGGTCCCGTGGGAGGTGTTGGTGCACCCACACGGCCGTATGGGGGTTGTTTCAAGTTTTTATCCAATAACGCCATGTTTTAAGCTTAAGTCTAGAATTATGCAAATTATCGTTGTATTCTCAAATCGGGAGTCCCGGGGCTGTGCGACTAGTTCCTGCGAGTTACATTAGTCCTATGGGAGGTGTTGGTGCCACCCACGGGGCCGTTTTAAGCTTTCACCCTCTAACACCATGTTTTTAAGCCTAAGTCTAAAAATATGCAAATTATCATCGTATTTACAAACCGAGAGTCCCACGGCTGCGGGGTCAGTTCCTACGAGTTACATTAGTCCCGTGGGAGGTGTTGGTGCCACCCACAGGGCCGTTCGGGGGTTATTTCGAGTTTCCACCCTCTAACGCCATGTTTTTAAGCCTAAGTCTAAAAATATACAAATTATCGTCGTTTTCTCAAACCGAAAGTCCCACGGCTGCGGGGTCAGTTTGTACGAGTTACATTGGTCCCGTGGGAGGTGTTAGTGCCACCCACGGGGTTGTTCGGGGTCTGTTTTGAGTTTTCACCCTCTAACACCATGTTTTGCTCAAGTCTAGAAATATATAAATTACCGTCGTATTCTCAAACCGGGAGACCCGCGGCTGTGGGGTCAGTTCCGACGAGTTACTTTGGTCCCGTGGGAGGTGTTAGTGTCACCCACACGGCCGTATGGGGGTTATTTCGAGTTTTCATCCACTAACGCCATGTTTTTAATCTTAAGTCTAGAATTATGCAAATTATCGTTGTATTCTCAAACCGGGAGTCACGGGGCTGCGCGACTAGTTCGTACGAGTTACATTACTCCCGTGGGATGTGTTGGTGCCACCCAGGGGGCCGTTAGGGGGCTGTTTCGAGTTTTCACCCTTTAACGCCATTTTTTTAAGCCTAAATCTAGAATTATGCAAATTACCGTCGTATTCTCAAACCGGGAGTCCCGGGGCTGCGCGACCAGTTCCTACGAGTTACATTAGTCCCGTGGGAGGTGTTGGTACCACCCACGGGGCCGTTAGGGGGCTGTTTTAAGTTTTCCCCCTCTAACGCCATGTTTTAATCCTAAGTCTAAAAATATGCAAATTATCATCGTATTTACAAACCGGGAGTCCCGCGGCTGCGGGGTCAGTTCCTACGAGTTACATTGGTCCCGTGGGAGGTGTTGGTGCCACCCACGGGGATGTTCGGGGTCTTCTTGGAGTTTTCACCCTCTAACGCCACGTTTTTCTTGAGTCTAGAAATATACAAATCACCGTCGTATTCTCAAATCGGGAGACCCGCGGCTACGGGGTCAGTTGCGACGAATTACGTTCGTCCCATAGAAGGTGTTGGTTCCACCCACGGGGCCGTTCGGGGGTTGTTTCGAATTTTCATCAACCAACGCCATGTTTTTATGCCTAAGTCTAGAATTATGCAAATTATCGTTGTATTTTTAAATCGGGAGTCACGGGGCTGCGCGACCAGTTCGTACGAGTTACATTAGTCCCGTGGGAGGTGTTGGTGCCACCCACGAGGCCGTTAGGGTGTTGTTTCGAGTTTTCACTCTCTAACGTCATGTTTTTAATCCTAAGTCTAAAAATATGCAAATTTCCATTGTATTCTCAAACCGGGAGACCCGTGGCTGCGGGGTCAGTTCCTTCGAGTTATATTTGTCCCGTGGGAGGTGTTGGTGCCACCCACGGGGCCGTTCGGGGTTGTTTCAGGTTTTCACCCACTATCGCCATGTTTTTAAGCCTAAATCAAGAATTATGCAAATTACCGTCATATTCTCAAACCTGGAGTCCCGGGGCTGCGCAACCAGTTCCTACGAGTTACATTAGTCCCGTGGGAGGTGTTGGTGCTACCCACGGGGCCGTTAGGGGCTGTTTTAAGTTTTCACCCTCTAACGCCATGTTTTTAAGCCTAAGTCTAAAAATATACAAATTATCATCGTATTTACAAACCGGGAGTCCCGTGGCTACGGGGTCAGTTCCTAGGAGTTACATTGGTCCCGTGGGAGGTGTTGGTGCCACCCACGGGGCCGTTCGGGGGTTGTTACGAGTTTTCACTCTCTAACGCCATGTTTTTAAGCCTAAGTATAGAAATGTACAAATTACCATCGTACTCTCAAACCGGGAGTCCCGCGGCTGCGTGGTCAGTTCCTACGAGTTACGTTGGTCCTGTCGGAGGTGTTGGTTCCACCCACGGAGCCATTCAGGGGTTGTTTCATGTTTTCACCCACTAAGGCCATGTTTTTAAGCCTAAATCTTGAATTATGTAAATTACCGTCGTATTCTCAAACCGGGAGTCCCGGGGCTGCGCGACCAGTTCCTACGAGTTACATTAGTCCCGTGGGAGGTGTTGGTGCCACCCACGGGGCCGTTAGGGGGCTATTTTAAGTCTTCACCCTCTAACGCCATGTTTTTAAGCCTAAGTCTAAAAATATGCAAATTATCATCGTATTTACAAACCGGGAGTCCCGCGGTCGTGGGGTCAGTTCCTAGGAGTTACATTGGTCCCGTGGGAGGCGTTGGTGCCACCCACGAGGATGTTCGGGGGCTGTTTGGAGTTTTCACCCTCAAACGCCATGTTTTTTAGCCTAAATCTAGAAGTATGCAAATTACCATCATATTCTCAAATCGGGAGTCCCGGGGCTGCGCGACCAGTTCCTACGAGTTACATTAGTGCCGTGGGAGGTGTTGGTGCCACCCACGGGGCCGTTAGGGGGCTGTTTTAAGTTTTCACCCTCTAACGCCATGTTTTTAAGCCTAAGTCTTAAAATATGCAAATTCTCGTCGTATTTACAAATCGGGAGTCCCGCGGCCACGGGTTCAGTTCCTACGAGTTACGTTGGTCCTGTGGGAGGTGTTGGTGCCACCCACGGGGATGTTTGGGGTCTGCTTGGAGTTTTCACCCTCTAACGCCACATTTTGCTTGAGTCTAGAAATATACAAATTACCGTCTTATTCTCAAATCGGGAGACCCGCGGCTACGGGGTCAGTTCCGACGAATTACGTTCGTTCCTTGGAAGGTGTTGGTGCCACCCACGGGGCCGTTCGGGGGTTGTTTCGAGTTTTCATCAACCAACGCCATGTTTTTAAGCCTAAGTCTAAAATTATGAAAATTACCGTTGTATTCTCAAACCGAGAGTCACGGGGATGCGCGACCAGTTCCTACGAGTTATATTAGTCCCGTGGGAGGTGTTGGTGCCACCCACGGGGCCGTTCGGGGGATGTTTCGAGTTTTCACCCTCTAACGCCATGTTTTGCTTAAGTCTAGTAATATGCAAATTACCGTCGTAATCTCAAACTAGGAGTCTCGCGACTGCGCGGTCAGTTTCTACGAGTTACATTGGTCCCGTGGGAGGTATTAGTGACATCCACGGGGTCGATAGGGGGCAGTTTTGAGTTTTCACCCTCTAACGCCATCTTTTCAAACCTAAGTCTAAAAATATGCAAATTATCATCGTATTCAAAAATCAGAAGTCCCGCGGCTGCGGGGTCATTTCCTACGAGTTACATTGTTCCCGTGGGAGGTGTTGGTGCCAACCACGGGGCCGTTAGGGGGCTGTTTCGAGTTTTTACCCTCTAACGCCATATTTTGCTTAAGTTTAGAAATATCCAAATTTCCTTCGTATTCTCAAACCGGGAGCCCCGTAACTGTGGGGTCAGTTCCTACGAGTTACATTGGTCCCGTGGGAGGTGTTGGTGCCACCCACAGGGACGATCGGGGGTTGTTTAGAGTTTTTACCCTCCAACGCCATATTTTTAAGCCTATGTCTAGAAATGTGCAAATTACCATCGTACTCTCAAATCAGGAGTCCCGCGGCTACGTGGTCAGTTCCTACGAGTTATGTTGGTCCCGTGGGAGGTGTTGGTGCCACCCATGGGGCTATTAGGGTGCAGTTTCGAATTTTCACCCTCTAACGCCTTGTTTTGAAGCCTAAGTCTAAAAAAATGCAAATTATCGTCATATTCTCGAACTGGGAGTCCCAGGGCGGCGCGACCAGTTCCTAGGAGTTGCATTAGTCCCGTGGGAGGTGTTGGTGCCACCCACGGGGCCGTTCGGGGGTTGTTTAAGGTTTTCACCCACTAACGGCATGTTTTTATGCCTAAATCTAGAATTATACAAATTACCGTCGTATTCTCAAACCGGGAGTCCCGGGGCTGCACAACCAGTTCCTACGAGTTACATTAGTCCCGTGGGAGGTGTTGGTGCCACTTACAGGGCCGTTAGGGGGCTGTTTTAAGTTTTCACCCTCTAACGCCAAGTTTTTAAGCCTAAGTCTAAAAATATGCAAATTATCGTCGTATTTACAAACCGGGAGTCCCGCGGCTGCGGGGTTAGTTCCTATGAGTTACATAGGTTCCGTGGGAGGTGTTGCTGCCACCGACAGGGCCATTCGGGGGTTGTTTCGAGTTTTCACCCTCTTACGCCATGTTTTTAAGCCTAAGTATAAAAATATGCAAATTATCGTCGTATTCTCAAACCTGAAGTCCCCCGAGTGCGTGGTTAGTTCCTACGAGTTACATTGGTCCCCTGGGAGGTGTTGGTGCCACCCACGGGGCCGTTAGGGGGATATTTCGAGTTTTTACCCTCTAACGCCACGTTTTTCTTAAGTTTAGAAATATCCAAATTTCCTTCGTATTCTCAAACCGGGAGCCCCGCGACTGTGGGGTCAGTTCCTACGAGTTACATTGGTCCCGTCGGAGGTGTTGGTGCCACCCACGGGGCCGTTCAGTGGTTGTTTCAGGTTTTCACCCACTAACGCCATTTTTTAAGCCTAATTCTTGAATTATGCAAATTACCGTCGTATTCTCAAACCGGGAGTCCGGGGGCTGCGCGACTAGTTCCTACGAGTTACATTAGTCCCGTGGGAGGTGTTGGTGCCACCCACGGGGTCGTTAAGGGGCTGTTTCGAGTTTTCACCCTCTAACGCCATCTTTATAAGCCTAAGTCTAAAAATATGCAAATTATCGTCGTATTCTGAAACTGGGAGTCCTACGGCTGCGGGGTCAGTTCCTACGAGTTACATTGGTCCCCTAGGAGGTGTCGGTGCCACCCACGGGGACGTTCGAGGGCTGTTTTGAGTTTTCACCCTCTAACGCCATGTTTTGCTTACGTATAGACATATGCATATTACCGTTGTATTCTCAAACCGGTAGACCCGCGGCTGTGAGGTCAATTACTACGAGTTAGATTGGTCCCGTGGGAGGCGTTGGTGCCACCCACGGGGACGGTCGGGGGTTGTGTCGAGTTTTTACCCTCTAACGTCATGTTTTAAGCCTAAGTCTAGAAATATACAAATTACCATTGTACTCTCAAACCGGGAGTCCCGGGGCTGTGCGACCAGTTCCTGCGAGTTACATTAGTCCTGTGGGAGGTGTTGGTGCCACCCACGGGGCCGTTTTAAGCTTTCACTGTCTAACACCATGTTTTTAAGCCTAAGTCTAAAAACATGCAAATTATCGTCGTATTTACAAACCGGGAGTCCCACGGCGGCGGGGTCAGTTCCTATGAGTTACGTTAGTCACGTTGGAGGTGTTGGTGCAACCCACGGGGTCATTCGGGGGTTCTTTCGAGTTTTCACCGTCTAACGACATGTTTTTAAGCCTAAGTCTAAAAATATACAAATTATCGTCGTATTCTCAAATCGAAAGTCCCACGGCTGCGGGGTCAGTTCGTACGAGTTATATTGGTCCCGTGGGAGGTGTTATTGCCACCCACGGGGATGTTCGGGGTCTGTTTGGAGTTTTCACCCTCTAACGCCATGTTTTTCTCAAGTCTAGAATTATACAAATTACCGTTGTATTCTCAAATCGGGAGACCCGTGGCTGCGGGGTCAGTTCCGACGAGTTACGTTGGTCCCGCGGGAGGTGTTGGTGCCACCCACATGGCCGTATGGGGGTTGTTTCGAGTTTTCATCCACTAACGCCATGTTTTTAAGCTTAAGTCTAGAATTATGCAAATTATCGTTGTATTCACAAACCGGGAGTCACGGGGTTGTGCGACCAGTTTGTACGATTTACATTAGTCCCGTGAGACGTGTTGGTGCCACCCACGGGGCCGTTAGGGGGCTGTTTCGAGTTTTCACCCTCTAACACGATTTTTTTAAGCCTAAATCTAGAATTATGCAAATTACCGTCGTATTCTCAAACCGGGAGTCCCGGGGCTGCGCGACCAGTTCCTACGAGTTACATTAGTCCCGTGGGAGGTGTTGGTGCCACCCACGGGGCCGTTAGGGGCTGTTTTAAGTTTTCCCCCTCTAACGCCATGTTTTAATCCTAAGTCTAAAAATATGCAAGTTATCGTCGTATTTACAAACTGAGAGGCCCGCGATTGCGGGGTCAGTTCTACGAGTTACATTGGTCCCGTGGGAGGTGTTGGTACCACCCACGGGCATGTTCGAGGTCTGCTTGGAGTTTTCAGCCTCTAACGCCATGTTTTTCTTGAATCTAGAAATATGCAAATTACCATCGTATTCTCAAACCGGTAGACCCGCGGCTGCGGGGTCAGTTCCGACGAGTTACGTTGGTTCCGTGGGTGGTGCTGGAGCCACCCACGGGGCCCTTCAGGGGTTGTTTCGTGTTTTCATCCACTAACGCCATGTTTTTAAGCCTAAGTCTAGAATTATGCGAATTATCGTTGTATTCTCAAATCGGGAGTCACGGGGCTGCGCGACCAGTTCGTACGAGTTACATTAGTCCCGTGGGAGGTGTTGGTGCCACCCACGGGGCCGTTAGGGTGCTGTTTCGAGTTTTCACTCTCTAACGTCATGTTTTTAATCCTATATCTAAAAATATGCAAATTTCCATTTTATTCTCCAACCGAAAGTCCCACTGCTGCGGGGTCAGTTCCTACGAGTTACATTGGTCCCGTGGGAGCTGTTGGTGCCACACACACATCTGTTCGGGGGCTGTTTGGAGTTTTCACCCTCTAACGCCATGTTTTTAAGTCTAAATCTAGAAATAAAAAAATTACCGTCGTATTCTCAAACCGGGAGACACGCAGCTGCGAGGTCAGTTCCAACGAGTTACATTAGTCCCGTGGGAGGGGTTGGTACCACCCACGGGGCCGTTAGGGGAATGTTTAAAGTTTTCACTCTCTAACGCCGTTTTTTTAAGCATAAGTCTAGAATTATGCAAAATATCGTCATATTTACAAATCGGGAGTCCCGCGGCTGCGGGGTTAGTTCCTACGAGTTACATTGGTCCCGTGGGAGGTGTTGGTGCCACCCATGGGGCCGTTCGGGGGTTATTTCGAGTTTTCACCCTCTAACGCCATGTTTTCAAGCCTAAGTCTAGAAATATGCAAATTACCATCGTACTCTCTAACCGGGAGTCCCGCGGCTGCGTGGTCAGTTCCTATGAGTTACGTTGGTCCCGTGGGAGGTGTTGGTGCCACCCAAGGGGCCGTTCGGGGGTTGTTTGAGGTTTTCACCGACTATCGCTGAAGCACCTTTTACCTTTGACTTGCTTAAGTCTATACTGTATAAGTGTTCAACTAGTTTGGAAATAGTGACAAAATTGGTTGTCCATCCTAGAATCCAAAAAGCCTCAGAACTTATCTCTCTAATCCTCTTCAATGATTTATGAAGGTATAAATTGAATCACACCACACACAATTAGAAGTGCATACATGTGTTCATATTGCTTAAAATTGAGTGTGTGTTTAATTCCCCTTGAATTGGAGCTTTAATAATTTTTTGGAAATTTTTAAATATTTTTTAAACATTTTTAAACATTTTTTTAAATAAATGTTTTCATTAATAAAATGTGGTTATAAAATTTGTGGGGTTAATATTCTATTTTGGAAACTTCAGTTTTCATTGCATTGTTTGGTTGGGTAGAATATAAAAGCGCTAGAGACTTCAGGGTGATGCTTTGTAATTAGTTTGACGCGCGTTTGAACTCCAATCACACGCCTACACATGTCATCCTCCTGATGCTTCAATTTGTGTTTCTTATGTGAGAGGAGTGCCTGGTGCATTGCTGAACGTTGGATCATTCCTTATCGAGGGTCTGCATGTGTTCTTAGTTAATCCCGATGCTATCCATATGAACCAATCACAATCATTTTTAATCACCGTTGTTTTATAACCTTTGGATCAAGTCAAAGTTTGCAAGACTTGATCTCAGCCCTTGATTTCCCTCGAACATCCAGAACCTTCCCTCAGCCCTATAAATACCCTCCACTTCTCAGCCTTAGAAGACTTTTGGGCATTCGTCTTTCTGAGAGAAAAAAATAAGAGAGAAGTGAGAGAGAAGAGAGAAGTGAGAGAAGAGAGAAAAGAAAAGAGAGAAGAGAGAGAAAGGAAACTCTGTTAGCCCAAAACCAAACCCTAACCCTAAACACTTCATTTTTCTGAAACAAACCTTCATATACACTTAACCCCAAACACAACCTTGAGTGTTTGAGAGAGAGAGAGAGAGAGTGGTTTGTTCACGTGAAGCTGTAACCTCTTTGTCCTTGATCTTGTTCACAACTTAAACATTCGTGTGAAGATCTTGTTTCTTTTTCATAGAAACTTTAGATCTACATTCTACATGTTACATTTTCACTAGATCTGCATATTTTCTACTTGGTTTAAGAAAATCTTTACTGATTTAGTTTTTAAAATGTTTTATGGTTTCTGTTTTTACAAAACTTAACCTTGACCTAGTTGGATTCACACTTGGAGGTTTTCAATCTCACAAATGTTTTCAAAAAGAGATTGATTAAGATCTTGACCGATTTTGAAGCGAGATATCCGTGGAATCTGGGTTATATTAAAGGTCAAATAGGTTTTTAGTTTTGTAAGAAAGAAAGAAAACAAAATCACTGCATATAGACTTTATATGTAATTTTTATAGGACTGTCTGTAAATCTAAGTGTGTGTGAGTTCATGCATGTGAATAGGAATCACTTCACAAACACTTAACACACTACTACACTGGAAGTGTTGTGTATAAGATCAAAGATCATTGAGTCGACGTAAGGAAGCTAAAGCAAAGGAAGTTAGCAAACTGGAAGAACATCATCAACAAATCAGATCTATGAGAAGTTAGAAGGATACCAAGTGGGGTATATTCCTAAACTTAGAATAGGTTGATTTGTGTGCTTGCATGTTGTATTGTTTGTAACTATTATTTGTTATTAGTGGATTTTTTACTTTTGTGACTTAGAAGTCACCGTGGATGTTTCCTCTGTTGGGAGAGGTTTTACCACGTTAAAAACTGTGTGTTGATTATCTTCATCTACTCATCTCATTCTATAAGTGTGCGGAATTTTTGAAATTGCCTTAGTTTTAAAACTGATTACACAATCTTAATTACTCTCGTACATAAGTTTCTTTGTAAACACATCTTGTTTATAATTTTTATTTTCAAAAGAAAAGGGTTTCTCCAACAAACTTTCGGAGTTGCTTATACAGTTTAATCTTGTATTAAACGGCATTAGTGACGTTTTTCAATTGGTATCAGAGCCCTGTTAACTTTTATTTCAAAAGATCTTGTGTTTCTGAAATCGTTTTCTGAAAAACCTAACTGTGGACGAGAAGAATGAAAGGTTTGGTAATCTGTCCAGACCTCCACTCTTTGATGGAAACAACTTTGCTTACTGGAAAGTAAGAATGGTTGCCTTCATCCAAGGGACTTTAGGAGATGATGTCTGGGACATTATTGAAAATGGATACACTTATCCTACTAAACCAGCCACTGAAGGAAGTGATGAGAGGGTAAAGAAAATCTTAAGTGAGTTTACCCAAGAAGAAAAAACTATTTCTCGAAATAACAATAAAGGCAAGAATTCCATTTTTATGTCTATTAATGAGTATGATTTCAAGAGAATCTCATCTTGTGCCACTTCTAAGGAAGCTTGGGACACATTAATCACTTCCCATGAAGGAGACTCAAGAGTTAAAGCTGCTAAAACTCAAATGCTTATCCAGCAGTACAACTCTTTGATCCTGTCTGATTCTGAGTCTTTTGATGATTTTTACATGAACTTGACTGATATAGTCACTAAGTTGCATGCTAATGGTATTACTTATGATAGAAATGAAATTGTTTCTAAAATCCTAAGGTCATTACCATAAAAGTTTGACAGTAAGAGGTATGCTATTGAGGAAATGAATGATCAAAACCTTACCCCTGAGTTACTCAGTAGCAAACTTAGGACTGTGGAAATGGAATTAGACTTTAAGAAACAATTAAATCATTCTCAAAGAAAACAACCCAACTCTAACTTGAGTTTTGCCTCTAAGATACCCAAACTTGAGTCTAATTTGACCAACTCTGACTCTGATGAGGAGTGTGATATAGACAAACTAGATAATCAGATTGCCTTGATGTCTAAACAATTTAAGAAAATTATCAAATTTCGAAACAAACAGGCAACTAAACAAGGCAAGCCTAATTATCCTACTATGTTTAATCCCAAACATCATGAGAGAGGTCTTGACAAACATCCTAAGGACAACAATTCCAGACCCACTAGAGACCTTAAAAAGATTGAATGTTTTAGATGTGGGAAACTAGGTCACATTGCTCACGATTGCAGAGTTAATCTGAATAAAGCCAACACACACAATAGAGCCAATGTCTGTAAAACTTGGAATGATTCAAGTGACTCTGATGAAGAGGAACTTGAGTCATCTAATGTACCTGACCCTTGCATGTCTTTTTATGCTAAGATCATTTACAATGATGATATGCCTGTGTGTGATAATGATGGTTCTAATCCTGCTTGTGTGAATATTGCTTTGATTGGCCTAGATGCTTTATTGTCTGAAAATGTTGCTAGTTCTAATTCCGTGTGTGTGAGTTAAAGTGATATCGATAATGACGATGCAAATGGGTGCGTGAGTACTAAAACTGAATCGTTAGGGGTCACTTCACACACTTCACTTAGCGACTCAGACACAGATGACCTCCCTGATATCCATACTTTGTATGCTAAAACTCTTAAAAAAGGCACTAGACTGGGGAAGACCATTAGAGACCTGACTAAGAAATTAGATGATCTAAGTCTTATTGTGAAGTTGAATGCTGAAGAGTACACTAACCAGTGTCTGACTCATCAATCTGAAATTGAAACTTTTGATCAAAAATTAAAAGAGTTGACTAAAACTAATGAAACCCTGGAAATGAAATACAAGGGAACATTATTAGAACTGGAAGAAGCAAAAACAAAGACAGCTACTGTTTTCAAAAAAATTTCTAAGTTTGAAAACAATTCAAATTGTTTTACTGACTTTGTTTTTGACTCCAAGACCAATTCTGATGATAGAACCGGTATTGGATTTTGCCCTAAGAACAAACCACAAACTACAAATCTTGAACCTATTAAGTTTGTGTCTGGGGGCAAAAGACCAATTGAAACATGTCCAGACTTTCATTTTATTAAAAAGGAATTTGATCAAAAGCAACAACTGAAAGATATTGGAGAGTCTAGTAATTCTAAGGCTGAGACTGCACTTAAGACTAAATACGTCTGTCCTTTGATCAGAAAGGTTGATTCTACCTATAAGACCATACCTCCTAGGAATAGGACTTCTGAACAGAATGCTGTTAAGCCCATCTTTAGAAGTTTTCCTAAGGAAATTCATCCCTCAAGCAATCAATATTGCTCCTACTGTGACATTTATGGTCATTCCTTTGAAGGTTGTTATGCTAGGCGTCTAAACACCCCTGTGTACAACACTTCTGTCTACAAGAACTTTAACTATTCTAGGCAAAATCGTAACAATTATGTCCTTCCAAGACAACCTGATAAGAACTCTAACTACAGAAATAGAAAGACCAAAACTAAGAGTTCATTTAAGAGAAAGGCTCCCAGAAACTTTCCTAAACCAAAAGCTCAAATTTTTCACAATAATCAGTTTGCTGCTCCAAATGTTTTTCGACAAAAAGCTGTGTCTCGAAAATTTTATCAAATGAGGGCAAACTTGCGCAAACTTAAAACTAAAGCTATTTGGGTTAGAAAAGATGATCTTTTACCCCAAATGAAGTGTAACATTGTTATCACTGCCTTAAAAGCTGAACACACTTCATCTGGTTGGTATTTAGATTCAGGATGCTCCAAACATATGACAGGAGATGAAACCAAACTTTTAAACAAAACCAGATTTGCTGGTGGGAAAGTAGTTTTTGGTGATGGAGTTTCATCTCAGATCATAGGTAAAGGAACCCTAGAAGAAGAAGGAATGCATGTTCTCGAAAATGTTCTATTAGTTAAAGGCCTTAAAGCCAACCTCCTAAGTATATCACAATTTTGTGACTCTGACCGTACTGTTACCTTTTCAAAGAACAATTGTAAAATTCTAAACAATAAAGGTGAATGCATTATTATAGGTTTTAGAACACCTGACAATTGTTATACTGTCAAGACTAGTTCTGAAACCTGTAACATTGTCAGAATGGATGACAATGAAATCTGGCATAATCGTATGGGTCACCTAAGTTATGATATCCTTGGTAGATTGTCTAGTCAAGAGATTGTTAGAGGAATTCCTAAAATTAAACCTATTTCAAGTGTTGTCTGTGGTCATTGCCAGGAAGGAAAAATAGTTAAGACTTCGCATAAAAAAGTTAAAGATATTCTCACCTCTAGACCTCTAGATCTCATCCATATGGACCTTACTGGTCCCTCTAGAACTGTTAGTCTTTGTGGACACAGTTATATCCTTGTCATGGTTGATGATTTCACACGATTCACTTGGGTTGCCTTCTTGAAACAAAAATCTGACACGTTTCAGAATTTTTTGAAAATTTTACTAAGAATTGAAAATGAGAAGGACAAACAAGTCAATTGCATTCGTAGTGATAGAGGGGGAGAGTTCATAGACACAGGAATAGTTGAATATTGTGACTACAACGGTTACAAACATGAATTTAGTGCCCCTAAGACTCCTCAGCAGAATGGTATTGCTGAAAGGAAAAACCGAACTCTTCAAGAGATGGCACGTGTCATGTTGCATGCCAAATCTCTACCTAAATACTTCTGGGTAAAATCTATTAGAACTGCATGTCATATCATTAATAGGGTTTATCTTAGGAAAAACTCTAAACAAACCCCTTATGAGTTGTGGTACAGTAAGAAGCCTAATCTGAAATATCTAAGAACCTTCGGAAGTCAGTGTTATGTCTGTAAAGACAGAGAACATCTGTCTAAATTCGAGACACGTGGTGATAAAGCCATCTTCTTAGGATACTCTCCAAACAGTCGTGCTTATCGTATATACAATCTGCATACTAAGGCCCTTATGGAATCGATAAATGTAATTGTAAGCGACACTATTATCGAAAATAAGATATCTGAATCACCTATTGTGGTTGAATCTGAAAATGATTTCAAAACTGATTCACCAGAAATAGATGACTCATTACCTATTGAGAGTCCAGAAGTACCTGGCTGGGTATCTAAAGATCATCCCATTGACAACGTGGTCGGTAATCCTAATGAGCCAGTTCGTACTAGATCCCAGTTAAGAAATTATGCTAATTATGCATGTTTCGTCTCCCTTGTGGAACAGAAAAATGTTAATGAAGCATTGAATGACACACACTGGATTTCTGCTATGAAGGAAGAACTTTTACAATTTGTCATTCACGATGTCTGGTATCTTGTACCTCGGCCTCAAAACAAAAATGTTATTGGAACACGTTGGATCTTTAAGAACAAATCTGATGAAAATGGGGTGATTCTTAGAAACAAAGCTAGACTTGTTGCTCAAGGTTACTCTCAAATAGAAGGAATAGATTTCAGTGAGACATTTGCCCCTGTCACTCGTCTTGAATCTGTTCGACTTCTTTTCGCCATAGCGTGTCACTTAAAATTCACACTTTATCAAATGGATGTCAAATCTTCTTTCCTAAATGGAATCCTGTCCGAAGAAACGTATGTAAAACAACCCAAAGGGTTCATTGATCCTAAATACCCTAACCATGTCTTTCGTCTAAAAAAGGCTTTGTATGGCTTAAAACAAGCTCCTAAAGCTTGGTATGAACGCCTTTCCAACTTTTTGTTGGATAAGGGTTTTAAGAGAGGAGGAAATGACCAGACTCTCTTTGTCAAACATTTTGACCAAAACATTATTATAGCCCAAGTCTATGTAGACGACATCATTTTCGGGTCAACTTCAAACTCTAAAGTTAAATCATTTCCTGCTATTATGCACAAGGAATTTCACATGTCCCTTATGGGGGAGTTACAGCTTTTCTTAGGATTTCAAGTGAAATAGAATTCTGATGGACTATTTGTCTCTCAAACTAAGTATGCCTTAGACCTTGTTAAGAAATTTGGCTTAGAGAATGCTAAAGTTGCCAAAACGCCTATGAGTACTACCGTTAAATTAAGCAAAGATGAAAATGGTAAGTCAGTTGATTCCACACTCTATCGTAGTATGATTGGTAGCCTACTCTATCTAACTGCCTCACGACCAGACATAATGTATGCTGTATGTCTGTGTGCTCGTTACTAGAATAACCCTAAAGAGAGCCATTTATTGTGTGTAAAACGTATAATAAAGTACATAAAAGGCACTCTTAATCTTGGACTTAGGTATACTAAGGATACCTGCAGCACCATCATAGGGTATACTGATGCTGATTGGGCCGGGTGTACTGAGGATAGTAAAAGTACATCAGGTGCCTGTTATTATGTCGGCAATAATTTAGTTGGTTGGAGTAGCAAAAAATAGAATTGCACATCTTTATCTACGGCTGAGTCCGAATATATAGCAGCAGGAAGTTGCTGTGCTCAATTGTTATGGATAAAACAGATGTTAAGCGATTATGGGATTAAAGAAGATCAATTACAATTATATTGTGACAATCAAAGCGCCATTAACATATCTAAAAACCCGGTTCAACACTCGCGAACTAAGCATATTAAAATAAGGCATCATTTTATACGCGAACTTGTTGAAACTAAGGAATTAGAAATTCATTACCTGCCTACTGATCTGCAACTTGCAGACATGTTCACTAAACCTTTAGACTATAATAGATTTCGGTATTTACGAAATTCTATAGGCATGGTATGCGCTGATTAAACTCTTAAAACCTTAAGTTTTACCCTTTGTCCATTTGAGACAAAATGGGGGAGAAATTTGAGTTTTATGAGTTCACATTTCATCTAAACTGCTTGATCTTAGTGTGTATATTTGTAGGAATCTCTTCTACTGATTGTCTACCTTTTCTAGTGTAAAAATTTGTAAATAGTTGAGTTATGTAATTTTTGACTTTCTAGGAAATGGGTAGATAGTATCTTTTGTATAGGACTAGGTTTTATTTTTTGGTTCCCTACGAGTTTTAAGCTAACTCAAAGGAGATTTTGTCTCATATTTCCAAAGGGGGAGATTGAAGCACCTTATACCTTTGACTTGCTTAACTCTATAATGTATAAGTGTTCAACTAGTTTGGAAATAGTGACAAAATTGGTTGTCCATCCTAGAATCCAAAAAGCCTCAGAACTTATCTCTCTAATCCTCTTCAATGATCTATGAAGGTATAAATTGAATCACACCACACACAATTAGAAGTGCATACATGTGTTCATATTGCTTAAAATTGAGTGTGTGTTTAATTCCCCTTGAATTGGAGTGTGTTTAATTCCCCTTGAATTGGAGCTTTAATAATTTTTTGGGAATTTTTAAATATTTTTTAAACATTTTTAAACATTTTTTTAAATAAATGTTTTCATTAATAAAATGTGGTTATAAAATTTTTGGGGTTAATATTCTATTTTGGAAACTTCAGTTTTCATTGCATTGTTTGGTTGGGTAGAATATAAAAGCGCTAGAGACTTCAGGGTGATGCTTTGTAATTAGTTTGACGCGCGTTTGAACTCCAATCACACGCCTACACATGTCATCCTCCTGATGCTTCAATTTGTGTTTCTTATGTGAGAGGAGTGCCTGGTGCATTGCTGAATGTTGGATCATTCCTTATCGAGGGTCTGCATGTGTTCTTAGTTAATCCCGGTGCTATCCATATGAACCAATCACAATCATTTTTAATCATCGCTGTTTTATAACCTTTGGATCAAGTCAAAGTTTGCAAGACTTGATCTCAGCCCTTGATTTCCCTCGAACATCCAGAACCTTCCCTCAGCCCTATAAATACCCTCCACTTCTCAGCCTTAGAAGACTTTTGGGCATTCGTCTTTCTGAGAGAAAAAAATAAGAGAGAAGTGAGAGAGAAGAGAGAAGTGAGAGAAGAGAGAAAAGAAAAGAGAGAAGAGAGAGAAAGGAAACTCTGTTAGCCCAAAACCAAACCCTAACCCTAAACACTTCATTTTTCTGAAACAAACCTTCGTATACACTTAACCCCAAACACAACCTTGAGTGTTTGAGAGAGAGAGAGTGGTTTGTTCACGTGAAGCTGTAACCTCTTTGTCCTTGATCTTGTTCACAACTTAAACATTCGTGTGAAGATCTTGTTTCTTTTTCATAGAAACTTTAGATCTACATTCTACATGTTACATTTTCACTAGATCTGCATATTTTCTACTTGGTTTAAGAAAATCTTTACTGATTTAGTTTTGAAAATGTTTTATGGTTTCTGTTTTTACAAAACTTAACCTTGACCTAGTCGGATTCACACTTGGAGGTTTTCAATCTCACAAATGTTTTCAAAAAGAGATTGATTAAGATCTTGACCGATTTTGAAGCGAGATATCCGTGGAATCTGGGTTATATTAAAGGTCAAACAGGTTTTTAGTTTAGTAAGAAAGAAAGAAAAAAAAATCACTGCATATAGACTTTATATGTAACTTTTATAGGACTGTCTGTAAATCTAAGTGTGTGTGAGTTCATGCATGTGAATAGGAATCACTTCACAAACACTTAACACACTACCACACTGGAAGTGTTGTGTATAGGATCAAAGATCATTGAGTCGACGTAAGGAAGCTAAAGCAAAGGAACTTAGCAAACTGGAAGAACATCATCAACATATCAGATCTATGAGATGTTAGAAGGACACTAAGTGGGGTATATTCCAAAACTTAGAATAGGTTGATTTGTGTGCTTGCATGTTGTATTGTTTGTAACTATTATTTGTTATTAGTGGATTTTTTACTTTTGTGACTTAGAAGTCACCGTGGATGTTTCCTCTGTTGGGAGAGGTTTTACCACGTTAAAAAATGTGTGTTGATTATCTTCATCTACTCATCTCATTCTATAAGTGTGCTGAATTTTTGAAACTTCCTTAGTTTTAAAACTGATTACACAATCTTAATTACTCTTGTACATAAGTTTCTTTATAAACACATCTTGTTTATAATTTTTATTTTCAAAAGAAAAGGGTTTCTCCAACAAACTTTCGGAGTTGCTTATACAGTTTAATCTTGTATTAAACGGCATTAGCGACGTTTTTCAATCGCCATGTTTTTAAGCCTAAATCTAGAATTATGCAAATTATCGTCGTATTCTCAAATCGGGAGTCTCGGGATTGCGCGACCAGTTCCTACGAGTTACATTAGTCCCGTGGGAGGTGTTGGTGCCACCCACGGGTCCGTTAGGTGGCTGTTTTAAGTTTTCACCCTCTAACGCCATGTTTTTAACCCTAAGTCTAAAAATATGCAAATTATCATCGTATTTACAAACCGGGAGTCCCGCGGCTGCGGGGTCAGTTCCTAGGAGTTACATTGGTCCCGTGGGAGGTGTTGGTGCCACCCACGGGACCGTTCGGGGGTTGTTTCTTGTTTTTACACTCTAACGCCATATTTTTAAGCCTAAGTATAGAAATATGAAAATTACCGTCGTACTCTTAAACCGGGAGTCCCGCGGCTGCGCGATCAGTTCCTACGAGTTACGTTGGTCCCGGGGGAGGTGTTGGTACCACCTTTGGGCCCGTTCGGGGGTTGTTTCAGGTTTTCACCCACTACACCATGTTTTTAAGCCTAAATCTAGAATTATGTAAATTACCGTCGTATTCTCAGACCGTGAGTCCCGGGGCTGCGCGACCAGTTCCTACGAGTTAAA
This sequence comes from Sambucus nigra, assembly GCA_949130495.1. Taxonomy (NCBI): domain Eukaryota; kingdom Viridiplantae; phylum Streptophyta; class Magnoliopsida; order Dipsacales; family Adoxaceae; genus Sambucus; species Sambucus nigra. Next base: position 592,861,975 of record OX422211.1, on the reverse strand, counting down.
TTAGTCCCGTGGTAGGTGTTGGTGCCACCCACGGGGCCGTTAGGGGGCTGTTTTCACCCTCTAACGCCATGTTTTTAAGCCTAAGTCTAAAAATATGCAAATTATCGTCGTATTTACAAACCGGGAGTCCCGCGGCCGCGGGGTCAGTTCCTAGGAGTTATATTGGTCCTGTGGGAGGCGTTGGTGCCACCCACGAGGATGTTCGGGGGCTGTTTGGAGTTTTCACCCTCAAACGCCATGTTTTTATGCCTAAATCTATAATTATGCAAATTACCGTCATATTCTCAAACCGGGAGTCCCGGGGCTGGGCGATCAGTTCCTAAGAGTTACATTAGTGCCGTGGGAGGTGTTGGTGCCACCCACGGGGCCGTTAGGGGGCTGTTTTAAGTTTTCACACTCTAACGCCATGTTTTTAAGCCTAAGTCTTAAAATATGCAAATTATCGTCGTATTTACAAACCGGTAGTCCTGCAGCTACGGGGTCAGTTCCTACGAGTTACATTGGTCCCGTGGGAGTTGTTGGTGCCACCCACGGGGATGTTCGGGGTCTTCTTGGAGTTTTCACCCTCTAACGCCACATTTTTCTTGAGTCTAGAAATATACAAATCACCGTCGTGTTCTCAAATCGGGAGACCCGCGGCTACGGGATCAATTCCGACGAATTACGTTCGTCCCATGGAAGGTGTTGGTGCCACCCACGGGGCCGTTCAGGGGGTTGTTTCGAATTTTCATCAAGCAACGCCATGTTTTTAAGCCTAAGTCTAGAATTATGCAAATTACCGTTGTATTCTCAAACCGGGAGTCACAGGGATGTGCGACCAGTTCGTACGAGTAACATTAGTCCCGTGGGAGGTGTTGGTGCCACCCACGGGGCCGTTAGGGGGCTGTTTTGAGTTTTCACTCTCTAAAGTCATGTTTTTAATCCTAAGTCTAAAAATATGCAAATTACTATCGTATTCTCAAACCGGGAGACCCGTGGCTGCGGTGTCAGTTCCTACGAGTTATATTAGTCCCGTGGGAGGTGTTGGTGCCACCCACGGGGCCATTCGGGGGCTGTTTCGAGTTTTCACCCTCTAACGCCATGTTTAGCTTAAGTCTAGTAATATGCAAATTACCGTCGTAATCTCAAACCGGGAGTCTCGCGACTGCGCGGTCAGTTTCTATGAGTTATATTGGTCTCGTGGGAGGTGTTAGTGACATCCACGGGGTATATAGGGGGCTGTTTTGAGTTTTCACCCTCTAACGCCATCTTTTCAAACCTAAGTCTAAAAATATGCAAATTATCGTCGTATTCTCAAACCGGGAGTCCAGCGGCTACGGGGTCAGTTCCTACAAGTTACATTGGTCCCGTGAGAGGTGTTGGTGCCAACCACGGGGCCGTTAGGGGGCTGTTTTGAGTTTTTACCCTTTAACGCCATGTTTTGCTTAAGTTTAGAAATATCCAAATTTCCTTCATATTCTCAAACCGGGAGCCCCGCGACTGTGGGGTCAGTTCCTACGAGTTACATTGGTCCCGTGGGAGGTGTTGGTGCCACCCATAGGGACGGTCGGGGGTTGGTTAGAGTTTTTACCCTCCAACGCCATGTTCTTAAACCTAAGTCTAGAAATGTGCAAATTACCATCGTACTCTCAAATTAGGAGTCTCGCGGCTGTGTGGTCAGTTCCTACGAGTTATGTTGGTCCCGTGGGAGGTGTTGGTGCCACCCATGGGGCTGTTAGGGTGCGGTTTCAAATTTTCACCCTCTAACGCCTTATTTTTAAGCCTAAGTCTAAAAAAATGCAAATTATCATCGTATTCTCGAACTGGGAGTCCCAGGGCGGCGCGGCCAGTTCCTAGGAGTTGCATTAGTCCCGTGGGAGGTGTTGGTGCCACCCACGGGGCCGTTAGGGGGCTGTTTCGAGTTTTTACCCTCTAACGCCATGTTTTGCTTAAGTTTAGAAATATCCAAATTTCCTTCGTATTCTCAAACCGGGAGCCCCGCGACAGTGGGTTCAGTTCCTACGAGTTACATTGGTCCCGTGGGAGGTGTTGGTGCCACCCACAGGGACGGTTGGGGGTTGTTTTGAGTTTTTACCCTCCAACGCCTTGTTCTTAAACCTAAGTCTAGAAATGTGCAAATTACCATCGTACTCTCAAATCAGGAGTCTCGCGGCTGCGTGGTCAGTTCCTACGAGTTATGTTGGTCCCGTGGGAGGTGTTGGTGCCACCCATGGGGCTTTTAGGGTGCGGTTTACAATTTTCACCCTCTAACGCCTTGTTTTTAAGCCTAAGTCTAAAAAAATGCAATTTATCATTGTATTCTCGAACTAGGAGTCCCAGGACGGCACGGCCAGTTCCTAGGAGTTGCGTTAGTCCCGTGGGAGGTGTTGGTGCCACCCACGGGGCCGTTAGGGGGCTGTTTTGAGTTTTTACCCTCTAACGCCATGTTTTGCTTAAGTTTAGAAATATCCAAATTTCCTTCGTATTCTCAAACCGAGAGCCCCGCGACTGTGGGGTCAGTTCCTACGAGTTACATTGGTCCCCTGGGAGGTGTTGGTGCCACCCACAGGGACGGTTGGGGGTTGTTTAGAGTTTTTACCCTCCAACGCCATGTTCTTAAACCTAAGTCTAGAAATGTGCAAATTACCATCGTACTCTCAAATTAGGAGTCCCGCGGCTGCGTGGTCAGTTCCTACGAGTTATGTTGGTCCCGTGGGAGGTGTTGGTGCCACCCATGGGGCTGTTAGGGTGCGGTTTCAAATTTTCACCCTCTAACGCCTTGTTTTTAAGCCTAAGTCTAAAAAATGCAAATTATCATCGTATTCTCGAACTGGGAGTCCTAGGGCGGCGCGGCCAGTTCCTAGGAGTTGCATTAGTCCCGTGGGAGGTGTTGGTGCCACCCACGGGGCCGTTAGGGGGCTGTTTAAGGTTTTCACCCACTAACAGCATGTTTTTATGCCTAAATCTAGAATTATGCAAATTACCGTCGTATTCTCAAAACGGGAGTCCCGGGGCTGCGCGACCAGTTTCTATGAGTTACATTAGTCCCGTGAGAGGTGTTGGTGCCACCTACAGGGCCGTTAGGGGGGCTGTTTTAAGTTTTCACCCTCTAACGCCAAGTTTTTAAGCTTAAGTCTAAAAATATACAAATTATCATCGTATTTACAAACCGGGAGTACCGCGGCTGCGGGGTTAGTTCCTACGAGTTGCATTGGTCCCGTGGGAGGTGTTGGTGCCACCGACGGGGCCGTTCGGGGGTTATTTTGAGTTTTCACCTTCTAACGCCATGTTTCTAAGCCTAAGTCTAAAAATATACAAATTATCGTCGTATTTATTAACCGGGAGTCCGACGGCCGTGGGGTCAGTTCCTAGGAGTTACATTGGTCCCGTGGGAGGTGTTGGTGCCACCCACGAGGATGTTCGGAGGCTGTTTGGAGTTTTCACCCTCAAACGCCATGTTTTAAGCCTAAATCTAGAATTATGCAAATTACCGTCATATTCTCAAACCGGTAGTCCCGGGGCTGCGCGACCAGTTCCTACGAGTTACATTAGTGCCGTGGGAGGTGTTGGTGCCACCCACGGGGCCGTTAGGGGGCTGTTTTAAGTTTTCACCCTCTAACGCCATGTTTTTAATCCTAAGTCTTAAAATATGCAAATTATCGTCGTATTTACAAACCGAGAGTCCCGCGGCTACGGGTCAGTTCCTACGAGTTACATTGGTCCCGTGGGAGTTGTTGGTGCCACCCACGGGGATGTTCGGGGTCTGCTTGGAGTTTTCACCCTCTAACGCCACGTTTTCCTTGAGTCTTGAAATATACAAACTACCGTCGTATTCTCAAATCGGGATACCCACTGCTACGGGTTAGTTCTGACGAGTTACGTTCGTCCCATGGAAGGTGTTGGTGCCACCCACGGGGCCGTTCGGGGGTGGTTTCGAATTTTTATCAACCAACGCCATGTTTTTAAGCCTAAGTCTAGAATTATACAAATTACCGTTGTATTCTCAAACCGGGAGTCACGGGGATGCGCGACCAGTTCGTACGAGTAACATTAGTCCCGTGGGAGGTGTTGGTGCCACCCACGGGGCCGTTAGGGGGCTATTTTGAGTTTTCACTCTCTGAAGTCATGTTTTTAATCCTAAGTCTAAAAATATGCAAATTACTATCGTATTCTCAAACCGGGAGACCCGTGGCTGCGGTGTCAGTTCCTACGAGTTATATTAGTCCCGTGGGAGGTGTTGGTGCCACCCACGGGGCCATTCGGGGGCTATTTCGAGTTTTCACCCTCTAACGCCATGTTTAGCTTAAGTCTAGTAATATGCAAATTACCGTCGTAATCTCAAATCGGGAGTCTCGCGACTGCGCGGTCAGTTTTTACGAGTTACATTGGTCCCGTGGGAGGTGTTAGTGCCATCCACGGGGTCGATAGGGGACTGTTTTGAGTTTTCACCCTCTAAAGCCATCTTTCTAAACCTAAGTCTAAAAATATGCAAATTATAGTCGTATTCTCAAATCGGGAGTCCCGCGGCTGCGGGGTCAGTTCCTACGAGTTACATTAGTCCCGTGGGAGGTGTTGGTGCCACCCACGGGGCCGTTAGGGGGATGTTTCGAGTTTTTACCCTCTAAGGCCATGTTTTGCTTAAGTTTAGAAATATCCAAATTTCCTTCATATTCTCAAACCGGGAGCCCCGCAACTGTGGGGTCAGTTCCTACGAGTTACATTGGTCCCGTGGGAGGTGTTGGTGACACCCACAGGGACGGTCGGGGGTTGTTTAGAGTTTTTATCCTCCAACGCCATGTTTTTAAGCCTAAGTCTAGAAATGTGAAAATTACCGTCGTACTCTCAAATTAGGAGTCCCGCGGCTGCGTGGTCAGTTCCTACGAGTTATGTTGGTCCCATGGGAGGTGTTGGTGCCACCCACGGGGCTGTTAGGGTGCAGTTTTGAATTTTCACCCTCTAACGCCTTGTTTTTAATCCTAAGTCTAAAAAAATGCAAATTATTGTCGTATTCTCGAACAGGGAGTCCCAAGGCGGCGCGGCCAGTTCCTACGAGTTGTATTAGTCCCGTGGGAGGTGTTGTTGCCACCCACGGGGCCGTTCGGGGGTTGTTTAAGGTTTTCACCCACTAACGGCATGTTTTTAAGCCTAAATCTAGAATTATGCAAATTACCGTCGTATTCTCAAACCGGGAGTCCCGGGGCTGCGCGACCAGTTCCTACGAGTTACATTAGTCCCGCGGGAGGTGTTTGTGCCACCCACAGGTCCGTTAGGGGGCTGTTTTAAGTTTTCACCCTCTAATGCCAAGTTTTTAAGCCTAAGTCTAAAAATTTGCAAATTATTGTCGTATTTACAAAGAGGGAGTCCCGCGGCTGCGGGGTCAGTTCCTACGAGTTATATTGGTCCCGTGGGAGGTGTTGGTGCCACCCACGGGTCCGTTCGGGGGTTGTTTCGAGTTCTCACCCTCTAACGCCATGTTTTTAAGCCTAAGTCTAAAAATATGCAAATTATCGTCGTATTCCCAAACCGAAAGTCCCACGGCTGAGGGGTCAGTTCCTACGAGTTACATTGGTCCCGTGGGAGGTGTTGGTTCCACCCACGAGGATGTTTGGGGGCTGTTTGTAGTTTTCACCGTCTAACGTCATGTTTTGCTTAAGTCTAGAAATATACAAATTACTGTCGTATTCTCAAACTGGGAGACCTCCGGCAGCGGGGTCAGTTTCAACGAGTTACATTGTTCCCGTGGGAGGTGTTGGTTCCACCCACAGGGCCGTTCGGGGGTTGTTTCGAGTTTTCATCCACTAACACCATGTTTTTAAGCCTAAGTCTAGATATATGCAAATTTCCATCGTATTCTCAAACCGGGAGTCACGGGGCTGTTGGATCAGTTCCTATGAGTTACATTTGTCTCGTGGGAGGTGTTGGTGCTACCCACGGGGACGTTCGGGACTGTTGCGAGTTTTCACCCTCTAACACCATGTTTTGCTTAAGTTTAGAAATGTGCAAAATACCATCGTATTCTCAAACTGGGAAACCCAAGGCTGCGGGGTGAGTTCCTACGAGTTACATTGGTCCCGTGGGAGCTGTTGGTGCCACCCACGGGGACGTTCGGGGGTTTTTTCGAGTTTTCACCCTCTCACACCATGTTTAGCTTAAGTCTAGAAATATGCAAAAATGCCATCTTATTCATAAACTAGGAGACCCGAGGCTACGGGGTCTGTTCCTACGAGTTACATTGGTCCCGTGGGAGGTGTTGGTGGCGCCCACGGGGCCGTTCGGGGGTTATTTTGAGTCTTCACCCGCTAACGCCATGTTTTGCTTAAGTCTAGAAATATTAAAATAACCGTTTTATTCTCAAAACGGGAGTCCCGCGGCTGCGGGGTCAGTTCCTACGAGTTTCATTCGTCCCGTGGGAGGTGTTGGTGCCACCCACGGGGACGTTCGGGGGTTGTTTCGAGTTTTCACCCTCTAACACCATGTTTTGCTTAAGTTTAGAAATATGAAAATTACTATCGTACTCTCAAACCAGGAGTCCCGCGGCTACGTGATCCGTTCCTACGAGTTACATTGGTCCCGTGGGAGGTGTTGGTGCCACCCACGGGGCCGTTAGGGGACTGTTTTGAGTTTTCACCCTCTAACGCCATATTTTTAAGCCTAAGCCTAAAAAAATGCAAATTATCATCGTATTCTCAAACCGAGAGTCCCGCGGCTGCAGGATCAGTTCCTACGAATTACATTGGTCCTGTGGGAAGTGTTGGTGCCACCCACAGGGACGTTCGGGGTCTGTTTTGAGTTTTCACCCTCTAACACCTTTTTTTTCTTAAGTCTAGAAATATTCAAATTACCTTCGTATTCTCAAACTGGGAGATTCGAGGCTGCGGGTTCTGTTCCTACGAGTTACATTGGTCCTGTGGGAGCTATTGGTGCCACCCATGGGGATGTTCGGGGGCTGTTTCGAGTTTTCACCCTCTAACGCCATGTTTTGCTTCAGTCTAGAAATATGTAAATTACCATCGTATTCTCAAACCGGGAGTCTCGCGGCTGCGGGGTCAGTTCCTACGAGTTACATTGGTCACGTGGGAGGTGTTGGTGGCACCCACGGGCCGTTAGGGGGCTGTTTCGAGTTTTCACCCTCTAACACCATGTCTTTCTTAAGTTTAGAAATATGCAAATTACCGTAGTATTGTCAAACCGGGAGCCCCGCGACTGTGGGGTCAGTTCCTACGAATTACATTGGTCCCGTGGGAGGTGTTGGTGCCACCCACAGGGACGATCGGGGGTTGTTTCGAGTTTTTACCCTCCAACGCCATGTTTTTAAGCCTAAGTCTAGAAATGTGCAAATTATCGTCATACTCTCAAACCGGGAGTCCCGCGGCTGCGTGGTCAGTTCCTACGAGTTACGTTGGTTAGTGCCACCCACGGGGCCATTAGGGTGCGGTTTCGAATTTTCACCCTCGAATGCCTTGTTTTTAAGCTTAAGTCCAAAAATATGCAAATTATCCTCGTATTCTCAAACTGGGAGTCCCGGGGCTGCGCGGCCAGTTTCTACGAGTTACATTAGTCCCGTCGGAGGTGTTAGTGCCACCCACGGGGCCGTTCGGGGGTTGTTTAAGGTTTTCACACACTAACAGTATGTTTTTAAGCCTAAATCTAGAATTATGCGAATTACCATCGTATTCTCAAATTCGGAGTCCCGGGGCTGCGTGACTAGTTCCTACGAGTTACATTAGTCCCGTAGGAGGTGTTGGTGCCACCCATAGGGCCGTTAGGGGGCTGTTTGAAGTTTTCAACCTCTAACGCCATGTTTTTAAGCCTAAGTCTAAAAATATGCAAATTATCATCGTATTTTCAAACCGGGAGTCCCACGACTGCGGGGTCAGTTCCTACGAGTTACATTGGTCCGTGGGAGTTGTTGTTGCCACCCACGGGGCCGTTCAGGGGTTGTTTCGAGTTTTCACCCTCTAACGCCGTGTTTTTAAGCCTAAGTTTAAAAATATACAAATTATCGTCGTATTCTCAAACCGAAAGTTCCACGGCTGCGGGGTCAGTTCCTACGTGTTACATTGGTCCTGTGGGAGGTGTTGGTGCCACCCACAGGGACGTCCGGGGGTTGTTTACAGTTTTCACGCTCTAACACCATGTTTTTCTTAAGTCTAAAAATATAAAAATTACTGTCGTACTCTCAAACCGGGAGTGCCGCGACTACGTGGTCAAATCCTACGAGTTACATTGGTCCCGTGGGAGGTGTTGGTACCACCCACGGGGCCGTTCGGGGGTTGTTTCGAGTCTTCACCCTCTAACGTCATGTTTTTAATCCTAAGTCTACAAATATTCAAATTATCATCGTATTCTCAAACCGGGAGTCCCGCGGCTGAGGGGTCTATTCCTACGAGTTACATTGGTCCCGTGGGAGGTGTTGGTGCCACGCACGGGGATATTCGGGGGCTGTTTGCTATTTTCACCCTCTAACGCCATGTTTTGCTTAAGTCTAGAAATATGCAAATTACTATTGTACTCTCAAACCGGGAGTCTCGCGGCTACGTGGTCAGTTCCTACGAGTTACATTGGTCCCGTGGGAGGTGTTGGTGCCACCCACGGGGCCGTTAGGGGGCTATTTCGAGTTTTCACCCTCTGTCACCATGTTCTTAAGCCTAAGTCTAAAAATATGAAAATTATCGTCGTATTCTCAAACCGGGAGTCCAACGGCTGCGGGATCAGTTCTTACGAGTAACATTGGTCCCGTGGGAAGTGTTGGTGCCACCTACGGGGACGTTCGGGGGCTGTTTTGAGTTTTCACCCTCTAACACCATGTTTTGCTTAAGTCTATAAATGTGCAAATTACCGTCGTATTCTCAAACTGGAAGACCTGAGGCTGCGGGGTCAGTTCCTACGAGTTACATTGGTCCCGTGGGAGCTGTTGGAGCCACCCACGGGGATGTTCGGGGGATGTTTCCCATTTTCACCCTAACACCATGTTTTGCTTAAGTCTAGAAATATGGAAATTTCCTTCGTATTCTCAAATCGAGAGACCCGCGGATGCAGGGTCAGTTCCGCCGAGTTATACTGGTCCCGTGGGAGGTGTTGGTGCCACACTCGGGGCCGTTCGGGGGTTGTTTCGGGTTTTCATCCACTAACGCCATGTTTTTAAGCATAAGTCTAGAATTATCAAAATTATCGTCGTATTCTCAAACCGGGAGTCACGGGGCTACGGGGTCAGTTCCTACGAGTTACATTGGTCCCATGGGAGGTGTTGGTGCCACCCACGGGGCCGTTCGGGGGTTGTTTTGAGTTTTCACCCTCTAACACCATGTTTTTAAGCCTAAGTCTAGAAATATGCAAATTATCGTCGTATTCTCAAATCGGGAGTCCCGCGACTGCGGGGTCAGTTCCTACGCATTACATTGGTCCCGTGGGAGGTGTTGGTGCCACCCACGGGGACGTTCGGGGGCTGTTTGTAGTTTTCACCCGCTAACGCCATATTTTGCTTAAGTCTAGAAATATGCAAATTTCTGTCGTACTCTCAAACCGGGAGTCCTGCGTCCACGTGGTCAGTTCCTACGAGCTACATTGGTCCAGTGGGAGGTGTTGGTGCCACCCACGGGGCCGTTAGGGGGCTGTTTCGAGTTTTCACCCTCTAACGCCTTGTTTTTAAGACTAAGTCTAAAAATATGCAAATTATCATCGTATTCTCAAACCGAAAGTCCCATTGCTGCAGGGTCAGTTCCTACGAGTTACATTGGTCCCGTGGGAGGTGTTGGTGCCACCCACGGGGACGTTCGGGGGTTGTTTACAGTTTTCACTCTCTAACACCATGTTTTTCTTTAAGTCTAGAAATATGAAAATTACTGTCGTACTATCAAATCGGGAGTGCCGCGACTACGTGGTCAGTTCCTACGAGTTACATTGGTCCCGTGGGAGGTGTTGGTGCCACCCACGGGGCCGTTAGGGGGCCGTTTCGAGTTTTCACCCTCTAACGCCATGTTCTTAAGCCTAAATTTAAAAATACGCAAATTGACGTCGTATTCTCAAACCGGGTGTCCAGCGGCTGCGGGATCAGTTCCTACGAGTTACATTGGTCCCGTGGGAAGTGTTGGTGCCACCTACGGGGACGTTCGGGGGATGTTTTGAGTTTTCACCCTCTAACACCATGTTTTTCTTAAGTCTAGAAATATGCAAATTACCGTCGTATTCTCAAACTGGGAGACCTGAGGCTGCGGGGTCAGTTCCTACGAGTTACATTGGTCCCGTGGGAGCTGTTGGAGCCACCCTTGGGGATGTTCGGGGGATGTTTCCCATTTTCACCCTAACACCATGTTTTGCTTAAGTCTAGAAATATAGAAATTACCGTCGTATTCTCAAATCGAGAGACCCGCGGATGCGGGGTCAGTTCCGACGAGTTTTATTGGTCCCGTGGGAGGTGTTGGTGCCACCCACGGGGCCGTTCGGGGGTTGTTTCGAGTTTTCATCCACTAACGCCTTGTTTTAAAGCATAAGTCTAGAATTATCCAAATTACCGTCGTATTCTCAAACCGGGAGTCACGGGGCTACGGGGTCAGTTCCTACAAGTTACATTGGTCCCGTGGGAGGTGTTGGTGCCACCCTTGGGGCCGTTCGGGGCTTGTTTCGAGTTGTCACCCTCTAACACCATGTTTTTAAGCCTAAGTCTAGAAATATGCAAATTATCATCGTATTCTCAAATCGAGAGTCCCGCGGCTGCGGGGTCAGTTCCTACGAGTTACATTGGTCCCGTGGGAGGTGTTGGTGCCACCCACGGGGACATTCGGGGGCTGTTTGTAGTTTTCACCCGCTAACGCCATGTTTTGCTTAAGTCTAGAAATATAAAAATTATTGTCGTACTCTCAAATCGGGAGTCCTGCGGCTACGTGGTCAGTTCCTACGAGTTGCATTGGTCCCGTGGGAGGTGTTGGTGCCACCCACGGGGCCGTTAGGGGTTGCTTTGAGTTTTTACCCTCTAACGCCATATTTTTAAGCCTAAGTCTAAAAATATTCAAATTATCATCGTATTCTCAAACCGGGAGTCCCGAGACTACAGGATCTGTTCCTACGAGTTACATTGGTCCCATGGGAGGTGTTGGTGCCATCCACGAGGACGTTCGGGGGCTGTTTCGAGTTTTCACCCTCTAACACTATGTTTTGCTTAAGTCTAGAAATATGCAAATTACTGTCGTATTCTCAAACTGGGAGACCCGAGGCTACGGGGTCAGTTCTTACGAGTTACATTGGTCCCGTGGGAGGTGTTGGTGCCACCCACGGGGACGTTCGGGGTTTTTTTCGAGTTTTCACCGTCTAACACCATGTTTTGCTTAAGTCTAGAAATATGCAAATTACCGTCGTATTCTCAAACTGGGAGACCCGAGGCTGCGGGGTCAGTTCCTACGAGTTACATTGGTCCCGTGGGAGGTGTTGGTGCCACCCACTGGGACGTTCGGTTTTTTTTTTGAGTTTTCACCCTCTAACGCCATGTTTTTAAGCCTAAGTCTAGAAATATGCAAATTATCGTCGTATTCTCAAAATGGGAGTCCTGCAGCTACGGGGACAGTTCCTACGAGTTACATTGGTCCCGTGGGAGGTGTTGGTGCCACCTACGGGGCCGTTCGGGGTTTGTTTTGAGTTTTCACCCACTAACGCCATGTTTTTAAGCCTAAGTCTAGAATTATTCAAATTACTGTTGTATTCTCAAACCGGGAGTCCCGGGGCTGCGCGGTCAGTTCCTACGAGCTACATTAGTCCCGTGGGAGGTGTTGGTTCCACCCATAGGGCCTTTAGGGGGCTGTTTTGAGTTTTGACCGTCTAACGCCATGTTTTTAAGCCTAAGTCTAAAAATATACAAATTATCGTCGTATTCTCAAATCGGGAGACCCGCGGCTGCGGGGTTAGTTCCTACGAGTTACATTGGTCTCGTGGGAGGTGTTGGTTCCACCCACGGGGCCGTTCGTGGGCTGTTTCGAGATTTCACCCTCTAACGCCATGTTTTGGTTAAGTCTCGAAGTATGCAAATTACTATCGTATTCTCAAACTGGGAGTCTCGCAGCTGCGCGATCAGTTCCTATGGGTTACGTTGGTCCCGTGGGAGGTGTTGGTGCCACCCACGGGGACGGTCGGGGGTTGTTCCGAGTTTTCACCCTCTAACACCATGTTTTTAAGCCTAAGTTTAGAAATATGTAAATTACCATCGTACTCTCAATCTGGGAGTCCCGCGGCTACGTGGTCAGTTTCTACGAGTTACATTGTTCCCGTGGGAGGTGTTGGTGCCACCCACAGGGCCGTTATGGGGCTGTTTTGTGTTTTCACCCTCTAACGTGATGTTTTTAAGCCTAAGTCTTAAAATATGCAAATTATCATCGTATTCTCAAACCGGGAGTCCCGCGACTGCGTGATCAGTTCCTACGAGTTACATTGGTCCCGTGGGAGGTGTTGGTGCCACCCACAGGGCCGTTCGGAGGTTGTTTCGAGTTTTCACCCTCTAACGCGATATTTTGCTTAAGTCTAGCAATATGCAAATTATCCTTACCTCAATTGGAATTACCTGAATAGTGTGAAATGAGTCATCAACAACAATTTGATAACATCATTCCACGAGTACAAAATGTAAAATTGAAAAATAAATGAAAACCAATCCAATTAGGCAATATGTAAACCTCGATCCGCTTGCTTTCAATTTGTAAACCAATCCATAGAGAATGCATATATGCTGATGCATATGTGCATATATGCTGCATATATATATGCAAGCATATATGCAGCCTGCATATATACATATATGCGGCATATATGATGTATATATGCAGATGCATATATGCTGTCGGGTTTTTAAAACCATACATATAACGTGATTTTATAAAAACATGAACAAATGAATATCGATCCACGTTGTCTAATTTAATAAAATAAAAGGCAAATTTATATCTATAGCGGGAGTTGTCTGACCCGAGATGCTGGCAGAAGATGTCGTTCCCAGATAGGTGCAAAACATTGGAAATATACCTATTAGTTAACGAACGCTTTCACACCGTTGGTTGCTACTATTCATTTCATACTCGAAGAGATGATCATATTGCCGGTGCAGTAAACGAAGACGATCCTAACGGACATTGTGTCGGGTTTTTGCCTTCTAATGCCATGTTTTTAAGCTCAAGTTTATTAATACGCAAATTATCATCGTATTCTCAAAATGGCAGTCCGATGATCATGCGATTAGTTCCTACGAGTTACATTGGTCCCATGGGAGGTGTTCATGCCACCCACGGGGCCGTTCGGGTGGTTATTTTGGGTTTTCGTCCTCTAACGCCATTTTCTTAAGCTTAAGTCTAGATATTTTCAAATTATCAACGTATTCTCAAACCGAGAGTCCCGCGATCGCGTGGTCAGTTCCTACGAGTTACGTTGGTCCCGTGCGAGCTGTTGGTGCCACTCACGGGGCCGTTCAGAGGTTGTTTCGGGTTTTCACCCACTAACGCCATGTTTTTAAGCCTAAGACTAGAAATATACAAATTATCATCATATTCTTAAACCGGGGGTCCCGTGATCACGCGGTTAATTCCTACGAGTTACATTGGTCCCGTGCGAGGTGTTGGTGCCACTCACGGGGCCGTTCGGGGGCTGTTTCGGCTTTTCACCCACTAACGCCATGTTTTTAAGCCTAAGTCTAAATATATGCAAATTACCGTCGTATTCTCAAATCGGGATTCCCTTGATCACGCGGTCAGTTCCTACGAGTTACATTGGTCTTGTGGGAGGTGTTGGTGCCACTCACGGGGCCGTTCGGGGGATGTTTCGGGTTTTCTCCTTCTAAAGCCAAACGATAGAGATAAATAAATGAAAATATATCTATTCTAAGCAAAAGAACCGATAAATCACCTACCATTTGCACAAATAGCAGGACATTACACTTAAAGTAGATGAAATTCATAAATTAATATAAAGTGCTAATACAACGTCAATATCATAATAGGATACAAATAAGATTGATGAGGATAAAATAATATTTTGATACTCAATCTTCCTCTAAATCAACTAAAATATCCTTCAAATTAGGGTTGTTATCCAGAGCTGACTGGAACTCTTTTGGAGCCTTTAATGCGTCTACTTCAGTAGTCATACCCTTTGGTGCATGCACAACAATAGACCAATTGCCATCATTTATGCACTTCGAGTAGAATACCTGCTTTACGTTCTGAAAGGCACAAATAAAAGGCTCTTCGACTATGCGGTCTTTAGTCTTCAGCTTTGATAAATCTACCATAATAAGTTTGGAGTCGGGATCAACTTTGCAAGCATTCGTTGTATTCTCCACCTTTACCCAATCACAATAGAATACGATTTCTGTGAAATCCAAGTAATCAAGTTCTAGGATTTGTTGAATTATCCCATAATAGGTTAGCACCGTATTCTTTGGATTTTTATCACTTTTGCTAGCGATACAGGTGGTCAAGGCAGAAATTGATATTCCACTATTTTGCGTCAAAAGCTTTTCCTCATATGGTTATGAAATGAAATCAAAACCGTTGGTGCAGAATTTCTTAAACTCTTTCGCACGAAAACTAGGACCTTTTGCTAGGCGTGCAAGTCTGGAAGAGACATCACCTCTTTTTAGAAGCTGTATTTATTAATGAATATGTATTAGGGCACGTTTTTACCACACATGAATAAATAACCGCACACATAAGATGTGAAACGTGCCTCTTTTGACACCATGCCCTAAAGTAAGTTGTCGTCCAATTTCTCCTTTGATTTTGGATAATTTCGTTCTCGTACTTCCTACCGAAAAATTATAGAGTTTAGATCTTAAAATGAAAAATACATATAATCAAAGAAGAAGAATTCAGTAGATACTCACTCTCCCTAGTCTTGGACTTCATCTTGCGATTCAAAGACATGACGAGTTGCTTGCTCGTATTATAGGTTTGTGAGTTTCATCTCTTTAGGGTTCCCAAATGATAATTCATCCTCAAACTCGTCAGGTTCCTCTATCGCTCATTCTCTATGAGGATTAAACCTCCTCACCTCTTGTTCTGGCATATGTTCCCTAGCGTATAGCGATGATTCCACCGTTACGTATTCTCCAGTAATCGACCCTCCAATATACCGTGTATTCTTTACATAATCTTTAAAGGTTTTCATCAAGCGCTCAAAAGGATACATCCAACGATACCTCATGGGACCACATAATAAAGCTTCATCGCATAAATGCACAAGCAGGTGGATACTGATATCAAAGAATGACTACACAAACTGCCTCGGCTAAAGTTGATTTCGCAGCTTTAATGTGCCTTCTGTTTACCACTTTTGCACAAAGTAGGGTAAAACACAAAATGATTTGCATAATTGCCTGACGGAGATCTTTGTGTTCAGAGAAGCAATGTCGAAATAACAGCGGGATTAGTTGGATGATTACGTGCCAATCGTGAGACTTGCACTATTTCAAGTCATTGGCTTTGTAGCTTACTACCTTACGTAAATTACCATAATAACCGGTTGGAGTCTTCAAGTTGAACAACGTGTCTAAGAGGCTTTTCTTCTCACTAGTAGTCAAAGTGAAAGCAGTCAGGGGGATAGAAATTATTCCTGTCGTTGGATCATTTTTTAACCACAGTCTCTTCTTTATTTTCATATCCTGTAATTCTCGGCGGGCACGCTCTCCATCTTTGTAATGAGATCCACCCACACATGTTCCTATCAAATGTTATGCAACATTCTTCTCTGTGTGAATCACATCAATTATATGCCTTACACGATGATCTTTCCAATACGAAAAATAAAAAAATATTGATCGCCTAGACCATGGCTTCGCTTTACTAGGGTCGTTCGGATCCTCCCTGGATTTACGCTTCAGGTTTACAAACTGGGGGTGTTTGCCTACGTACCTATTCCCCGTAGTCGCAGCCGCCGCCTTCTCCTCAATTTGCTAACCAGAAAGTCGAATAGGTGCCGTTCTACGCTTGTGACCGATAGGAAAAAAATTAGACTTGTCGTTCCTAAAAGGGTGACTGGTCGGCAGAAATCTACGATGAACCGTGTAACTCATCTTACCACTATGTTGTAACCAACATGCTTCAGTTTCCTCCCCACATATGTGACATCCATAATAACCATGAACATTACAACCGAACAAGGTCCCATAAGAAGGAAGATCGTGGATCGCCCACATGACCATTGCTTTAAGTGTGAACTCTTCACCCTTATGAGAATCGAACGCGGTCACTCCTTTATCCCACAACTCTTTAAGTTCTTCGATTAATAGTGCTAAGAATATATCAATATCATCACTGGGAGCCTTCGGCCCGGGTATCAACAAAGATAACAATGTGAACTCCTTTCTCATTCATAATGTCGAAGGAAGACTTAAAGGCTCCATAAGAACTGACCAATAACTCTGACTAGTACTTAAATTACCGAAAGGGTTAAACCCATCGGTTGAGATTGCAAGACGAACGTTACACGATTTCTTTGCAAATCCATGGTGTTGTGCATTCAAAATTTATCAGATGAGTGAATCAACAGGATGTCGCATCAAATTCCCACCCACCTCGCATCGAGCATGCCATGTCATGGCCTCCGCTATCCACGGTACAGTAAAAAAACATTTTAATCGTGTCCCAAGTGGAAAATACTTCAAAACTTTTTGTGGGACTTGTGAGAACTTGCGATTTTTTGCATATTTGTCATTTCCATTCTCACAAACCATATATCTAGGCTCACTGCATACAGGACATTCATCCTTCTCTTCGTGCTCGTTCCGGTACAATATGCAATCATACTTGCAAGCATGAATAGATTTGTATTTCAAACCTAAACCCTTCAAAATCTTCTTCATGGTAGGACAATTGTCTGGTAACATGTTCTCTTTTGGGAGAATTTCTTTAACACACTTCAGGATTTCGATTACGCTGTTTCCAGACAAACCAAATTGACTCTTCAAATTATGTAAACCAATCATTGCATATACTACCGAGTGATCTTCATCACAATCTTTATACAACGGTCTAGCCACATCGGCTTTCAACCGTATGTATTCCCGATCTCTTAGTAGTTCAGCATCAATCTATTCATTTACTTGATCATAATGTAAATTATTTGTATCTATATGTTGGTGGTTTTATTGGTTGTGGAGTCCGTAAGCATCATCAATTAAGTCGGTCAATGGACGATGTGTTGGTGAATCATGTACCACTTCTACTCCTTGAGGTTCCGTTACACAGTCGGGTGCCGGTAATTCTTCTGGAACATAAGGGACAACTTTTTCACCATGGTATGTCCATATTATATAGTCTTGTCAGATTCTCCACTTTAGTAAATGCAACTCAACAACTTCCAATGAGTTACATTTTACGTTAATACAATGAGTGCACGGACACGGAATCTTCTCACTTTTAAGATTTTTGGAAGCGTATTTAACAAATTCATAAATGCCCCTTACATGATTATTTGATATCCGGTTAGTCTCTCCCATCCACTCTTTGTATTGTGGGAAATCCATGTAATAATCTTCAAATTTCAGTCCTGTGGTAATAGGTTAAAAAATATTATTACAACTGAAACAAAAAGAATATTCTTACAACTGAAATAAAAAAATATCATTCCAAACGAAACAAAACCAATATTCTTACAGCTGAAACAAAAAAATATCATTCCAACTGAAGCAAAACTAATATTCTTACAACTAAAATAAAAAAAATTCTTACAACTGAAACGAAAGAAAATATTATTGAATCTTGGCCAACGAATAAAGTGGCCAAGTAGTAAAAGATTTTGCATAATTCCTCTATTCCATCCCATCCCCACTGCTAACGTACACAAGTACATCTCCATAAACGTTGTATATTTCATCGATCATTATTTTAGCCTCACCCTTATCCAAAGGTCGGTGATATACTAGATTTCCAGGAACCGTGGAGATGAGTATTCACATGCCAACAAACCTCGAATTGCTCATGTCCTTGATATAGTACTCTTTGCCATAGTCACTGTGAGTTGTTGACGATGATCCGAGCCTTGTGATTGGCGGAGGTGCAGGGGAGGGGAATGTTGGAGGATGAGGAATTTGAGAGGGGAATGTTGGAGGGGAAGGATGTGTGAAACTTTGAGTAGGAGTAGGGTAAGGGTAAACTTGAGGAGGCATTGGGGGCCTATAACTTTTAAAAAAGTTCACAAGTTTCCCAATTTGATTTGTCAATAATCCTAGGGTATTTTTAATCTCATGTACATCCCCATCGGTCTTCAACTGGTGCTCCTTTTGGGATGAGATACAATTATTTACCGAAGAAAGCTCGTCCACATGATGTGCAATGTGTTGAAGTTTTGTTTTTGTCATATGTGAGGCAACACCTCTCATCTTCCCCCTTTTGTCCTTTCCAAAGGTCTGTGTCAGGGCATCATTTTCAAGGTCAAAGTCATCAGTAGGGCTCGAATCGGATTGACTGCTGATGGCCTCTATTGATTCTAGTGTCTTAGCCAAGTGCGACGGGAATTTATTATCTTTGTCCCGTCGAGCATGAAGGAATAAGTTGGACCGATTTAGGTTTTTACCGGCATCTAGACCATCTTTTGTCCTACTCTCCCATTCATTCTTCAAATCCTCATATGATTTGTATCCCAGCCTATGGATATCAGTTTTTTGTGCCCTATTTTCTTTGTTTTGATCCCTCTGGACCAACTTTTTTTCCTTCACCTCATTCTCCAAAAACTTATTCCACTGATCCAATGGCATTTCAACATTGGGAGGCACTCTATCTTTCAAAGCCAAAATATCTGAGCTCGCCGCCTCTTTCGGGAAATGTTTCTTCCGAAGGTTTCTCCTGTATGTCCTCAATCCTTCAGGAACCCGAGATAGAACCTTATTCTTGGAACGGTCAGGAAATGAGAAATGCTTGCAAAGTTGGTCTTGTATGTCATCTTTGACAGCTTGATCAACAAGGTTCCAATTGTCTGGTCCACCGACTCCCATGTTTATTTTTCCCAGCGACAAGCACCTGGCTTTAAAGTTCAGCATGTCATTCCTATCACCCGTCAGGTTATTCTCGAGAAGGGAGAAGCCAATAGGCTTCTTTTCATTTGAGCGGGAGGCATCAAGAGTGTTGGATGGGGGCGTTAAAGCAACGGGAGTTCTGGATTGGGGTGTAGGATCACTTGGAGTTGGACTTGGTGAGGAGTAAACCATTGGTGGAGGTTTGAATTGCTCAGCCATTGGTGTTGATAATTCGGGTTTTGCACGAGATGGTGAACCTCGTTGTGGTGTTATCTCGGCACTTGGTACCCTTGGGTTGTTTCCTCTTGACATTATCTACAAAAATTAAAAAATATAAGCGACTAAATAATTATAGTAATATAAAATTATAACTAATTAATCAAGCTTAATTAGTTTTATATATATAGATAGATAGATACCTTTTCAAGATAAGACTTTAGAATAAGTTCAATGTGTCTGATCTCCATCCATTCGGTATTAGTTTTTAAGAACCTATGAATTTTTGCACGTGGCCAACTAGAAGGAAGGGTATCTATGATTGATGTGTAGATGTCAGTGACATGAACTCGGAATCCCCAATTTCTCAACTTATTGGAAGATTCAATTTTATGTGCATGTGGCGCGAGACATCACAGTCTATGTCAATGCTGTCTGTACGAAGTTGTATCCATAACGGGTGGATTTTTTTTCCGCCTTCTCCAACAACGTAACCAAGGTCAGGGCTATGTCGGGATTATATGTGTGAAATATATTTTGTATAACGTCATCCCAGTTTTCTGGTAGAGAAAATAGAATACGATCGAACAAGTAATCTTGCTGGATATCAAATCCACGATTTACAAGGTAGTTAAATTGTTCGATCTTTTCATTTTCGTACCTATAAATAGGAGTACCCTCTATATGACGCATGCTAATAAAAGAGTTATGTGTGCGGTCTAATTGCAACCTCTCCCACTTTTGTTGATAGTAATTATCACCGTGCCTCATTTTTCCAGAGAAAAGTATACGAGGGCATGAATACGAGTCCCGCTATTAAGGTTTAGTTTTGAAAGTTATGAGAGTTTAAAAGTATATGTGAAATCCCAACAACAACCCGCCGTAATTGTTTATAACACATATCGTAGTACTTACACACATATTGTAGTGCAAAATTCACGACATGCATATAACTCCTAATATAATATGATGTCATGCATATA
Organism: Sambucus nigra; assembly: GCA_949130495.1. Taxonomy (NCBI): domain Eukaryota; kingdom Viridiplantae; phylum Streptophyta; class Magnoliopsida; order Dipsacales; family Adoxaceae; genus Sambucus; species Sambucus nigra. The sequence goes on along the minus strand of OX422211.1, from coordinate 592,841,815 downwards.
ACCCCCAATAAAATCACGACAAGGTGGATGCAAATTTTTTTACTCATTAAAAATCCATTTAATTATATTTTGTCAAAAAAAATACACCCACATACAATCTAGGTTTATTGGCATAATCTATATAAACACACACATGCAATCTAGGGTTTAATGACATAATATATACATACACACACATATTATTTAGGGTTCACTAAACCCTAATATTATTTAGGGTTTGCACACATACAATCTATACATACACACATATACTATTTAGGGTTTACTAAATCCTAATATTATTTAGGGTTTAATAAACCCTAATATTATTTAGGTTTTACACACATACAATCTATACATACACACACATACTATTTATGGTTTACACACATAGAATCTATACATACACACATATACAATATAAGATTTATTGAAATAAACATACATATACATATAAATCTATATACATGCACACACATATAAACATAAATCTATACATACACACACATACACACATACAAACGTAAATCTACACATACATACACAAAAATTAGGGCTTTACATATACATATAACTCAACACATACCTCAACCTCCACATGAAATCGCCAAAATCGTCAAAATCGCCAAAATCACCAACTATAATAAAGGAAAGCAACTACAACTCAACCTCCAAATGAACGAAATGAAAGCAGTGGGGGGCTTTTTTTTTAAGACCTGGAGCTGGTCACGGCCAAACGCCGTGACTCCATACGCGCAACCCCTAAATTTATAAGTTCGTTCTCCAGAACAGGCAGACATGGTCACGGCCTAAAGCCGTGACCCACCATACGAGACTCTTTTCGAAGCTTGATTAAGGTATGGTCACGGCCCATAGCCGTGACCCATACTAAGAACTCGTCACGGTCCATAGCCGTGACCCTTGATCTTTGATGCGCGATGCTTGAATGATGTATGGTCACGGCCCATGGTCGTGACCCATACCCAGAAATGGTCACGACCCAGGGCCGTGACCCTAAATGTGTTTACTCTCTTCGTCATGCCATGGGTCACGGACATGGGCTGTGACCAATCCGCGACCAATCTTGGAGGGAATTTTGGCGCGAGTTTGGCGCTAAGATGGTCATGGCCCAAGTTCGCGACCACTTGGGTCACGAACTTGGCCCGTGATAACTTCTAGAGCATCGATAATTTAGTGTGATAATAAATATGGTCACGCCAAATATTGAGTGGGTCACGGCCCAAGTTCGCGACCAGCTGGTCGTGGACTTGGGCCGTGACCCACTGAGCGTGACCATTCGTAGGATTTGGTGTAGTGCATGAATGAAAAATTGAAGAAGTTTCTCCTGCATAGCACTTATCCACAAAGTGTCATTTAAGGCTTCATTTACAGTGTTTGGCTCAATAAGAGACACAAAGCATGCAAAATGAGCAATGTTATGAAGTTAAGATCTTGTACAAACATGATCAGTAGGATTACCAACTACAATATCTAAAGGATGATCTTTGGACACCCAGTTAGGTACTTCAGGGGTCTCAGTTGGTAAGGATTCAACTATTTATGGAGACTCATAATTTAAAATGTTTTTGGACTCATCCACAATAATTGGTTCTTTGGTCTTACTTTCTACATTAGTGTCACTTACAAACACATTATTGGATTCCATCATGGTTTTAGTACGAAGATTGTAGACACGGTAGGGTCTACTATTTGGAGAATATCCTAAGAAAATTGCTTTATCTCCCATGGTTTTGAATTTAGACAGATGTTCTTTGTCCTTACAGACATAACAAGTGCTACTAAAAGTTCTAAAGTATTTTAGGTTAGGTTTCTTCCCATAACAAATCTCATAGGATGTTTTTTTGGTATTTTTACTTAAGTAAACACAATTGATTATATGACAAGCTGCATGAATGGAACCTACCCAAAAATATTTAGGTAGGTTTTTTGCATGAATCATCACATGGGACATTTCTTGAAGAGTGCAATTTTTATGCTCAGCAATTACATTTTGTTGAGGTGTCTTAGGAGCACTAAATTCATGGTTGTAACCATTATAGTCACAGTATATGATGACACCCAAATCTATGAATTCTCCTCCTCTATCACTACGAATTCTATCTACTTGGGAATCGTTTTCATTTTCTATACGAACTAAGATTTTCAAAAACTTATGGAAGGTTTCTGATTTGTGTTATAAAAAGGCAACCCAGGTAAATCGAGTGAAGTCATAAACAATAACGAGGATGTAACTATTACCGCAAAGACTAACAGTATGAGAAGGACCCATTAGGTCCATATGGATGAGTTCTAGAGGTTTAGTGGATAGAACTACTTTAACTTTCTTGTGGGGAGCCTTAACAATTTTTCCTTCTTGACAGGGACCACATATGATGTTTGAAATTGGTTTGATCTTAGGAAGACCTCTAACTATCTCTTGGGAGTATAATTTTCTAAGACTATCATAATTAATATGACCCAACATATTATGCCATATCTCATTGTTATCTATTCTGGCAATGTTAAAAACTTATGTACTTGGATTGACGGTGTTATAGTTATCTGGAGTATGGAGTCTTGTAATAATGCAATCACCTTTTTCATTTAAAATTTTGCAATTGTTCTTCGAAAAAGTGACAGTATGGTTTGAGTCACACAACTATGATATACTTAGTAAATTGGATTTAAGACCTTTTACCAAGAGAACATCTTGAAGAATGGGTAATCCTTCTTCATAGAGTGTCCATTTACCAATGATTAGGGTTGATACACCATATCCAAACAAGACTTTTCCTCCGGAGAAGTTAGTTTTATTTGAAAGTTTGGAATCATCCCCGGTCATATGTTTGGAACATCCAGAGTCTAAATATCATCTAGTTGTCGTGTGTTCAGCTTTAAAAGAACTGATCACAATGTTGCATTTCAACTGGGGTAATAAATCATCTTTTTTTGACCCAAATTGCTACAGTTTTCAATTTGTTCTTATTAGCTCATATTTGATCAAACTTGTGAGCTTTTGTGTTTTCTTTAAAATATTTTTGTGCATATTTATTAGTATTATAAATAGTTTGAGCAATTGGTTTAAAAAAGAATTTAGGATTCCTTCTTGTTGGTGGTTTTTTAGTATTACTCCTTCTTTTTCTATTACGATAGTTAGAATTATTGTCTGGCTGTCTAGGAAAGACATAGATGTTTCGGCTTCTCCAAGAATAGTTGATGTTATGGTAAACATGAGAGTTATATACTGGATTATATAGATTTTTGGAATATCAACCATCAAGGGAATGTCCATAGACATCACAATAGTAGAAGTGAAGATGGCACGTAAAACTCATAACCTTAGGAAAATTGTTATTCGAAGGCTTATCTAGGTTTTAAGCTCTAGTCTTGTTCCTAGTTGGTATAGGATGAAATGACGAATCGGGTTGTCAAATAAGGGGGCAGACGTATTTAGCCTTATATTCAACATTATGCTTACAGTTACTTGATTCACCAATGTCTAACTTCAATTATTTTATATATGAAACTCATTTTTTAGACTTTGAAAGTCTGGATAAGTTTCAATAGGTCTTTTGCCACCGCACACAAACTTTATGGTTTCAAAGTTTTTAGTTTGGCTCTTAAAGTTGGGACAAAATCCTATTCCAATTATGTCATCAGAATTGGTCTTATTTTCATCAACATAGTCTTCAAAACAGTTAGAATTATTTTCAAATTTAGCAAACTTTTTTAAGACTGTTGATGTTTTTTTCTTTCGTTTGTTCCAATTCTAACAACGTTCCTTTGTATTTCTTTTTCAAAATTTCATTTGTGTCAGACAATTCTTTCAGTTTTTGTTCAAAATGTTTTATTTCATTCTCATTAGTTAGACATTGAGTAGTGTACTCTTCAGCATTTTGTTTGATCATATGACTTATAGTTTTTATCCTCTGGGTAAGATCCTTGACAATGTTTTCAATTCTGATGCTTTTCTTGAGAGTTTTTGTGTACAGTGTGTGAATGTCAGGAAGGTCATCGTTGTCGAAGTCACTAAGTGTGCAGTGTGCAATGTCCCCTACCGGTTCATTTTTAGGACTCACACACCCATTGACATCAATAATAGATCATTCCCTTTGACTCACACACACAGCGTTTAAAGCATTATCAACATTCTCAAGCAACAAGGGAGATAAACCAGTAGGCATAGTATCAGTTAACATAGCATGATCAGATTCCTCATCATTAGTGTAGATTATCTTAGATAAGAATGATACACAAGGGTCAAAAGAGTTAGATGACTCAGGTTCATCATTTTTAGATTCACTTGAGTCATGCCAAGTCTTGCATAGTTGAGCCCTATCATGTTTGTGAATTTTATCTAAGTTAACTCTAAAGTCACTAGCCACGTGTCCTAACTTCCCACATCTATAGCATTCAATATTTTTAAGGTCTCTTGTGAGTATCAGTCTGGTGTTTGTCTTGTCTTCTCTCATGAGTCCTATTATTAGATTGGTTTGGATAAGTAGGTTTGCCATGTCTTTTTTCTATTGTATTTCAAAAGTTCACAATTTTCTTAAATTGTTTAGACATTAAGGAAAGTTGATTATCTAGACTTTCTAAATTACAGTCCTCATCAGAGTGTATGTCAATGTTAGGTATGTTAAGTTTAAGTGTGGTCAACTTAGATGAAAAAATAAGATGGGAGGCGAACTGTTTCTTTTGGGACTGGGTTAATTGTTTCTTAAATTCTAATTCCATCTCCACAGTTCTCAATTTTCTACTCAGGAGTTCAGGTGTGAGATTTTTATCACCCATCACCTAAATTGCATATCTCTTATTATCAAATTTTTGTGGAAGTTATCTTAGTATTTTAGAAATAATTTTCTTTCTATCATATACAATGCCATTGGCATGCAATTTGGTCACAATCTCTGTCAATCTAATATAGAAGTCATCAAATGACTCGGTCTCAGTCATGATCAAAGAGTTGTACTACTGAATTAACAATTGTGTTTTAGCAGCTGTAACTTTAGTGTCACCCTCATGTGCAGTCACTGGGGTGTCCCATGCTTCCTTAGAGGTAGTACATAATGATATCCTCTTAATTTTGTGTTCATTGATAGACATGAATATGACATTTTTGCCTTTGTTATTGTTAAGGGAAGTCTGATTCTCTTCTTTTGTGAATTCACTTAGTAACTTTCTGATCCTCACAGTACTTCCTTCAACGGATGGTTTAGTAGGTGTAGGAGCGTACTTTAGATTATATATGGAGGCGTAACCCCTATTGAGTATGGTAGTGACAGGTTAGTTAGCCAAAGCTTTTGGATTAATGACTAAACATATAAACATGGACCCAATGAAGATAGACTCAGCTTAGGCTCACAAAGTCTCTCGTGTATAACTCAGAGAATAATAATGAACTTTAAAAGTGGCTTAGCTAGAGGGAGAGAGAAGTAAGCATCCTAGATACACCTTGATAGGCAGGTAAAAACACACCAAACACCCTCGAGAATCTCTGTCAAGTATTAAAAGATTTATAATAAATGACAATGGTGAGTGAGTAAACTCTCTGGTTTTGCAATAACTTCTAAACTCTCCAAAAGTCTCTCCTTCCTCAAAGGTGGTTGGGGTCCTTAAATATCCCTCCACACCACCCCCGAGGCAACTCAGTCATTAAAACTATGAAAATACATCCCTCCTACTTTATGTCACAACATTAAATGCCTGATGCACTAGTTGTCTCCACGTCATAAACATTAAATGCCAAGACATGCCTTTTGCCTAACCACTGTGTGTCAGGGGGCTGTTGTCGCAGAGGTGGCTCACTAACTGCCTGACAGCCCCAAATACCACCGTGGTTTACTCAAGTGCGGGTCTGACATTATTTAACTGGCTAGTGACATCACCTACAGTAGATGTGACATTAAGTATAGGGCTACCTGGTTCATAACTCAACGCCCGATGGAACTCCAAGCTGCTCCGCTTGAGGTTCCACAGCCAGGGTCCTTCGGTGTTTTACCAGGTGTATCTAAGATGGTCAGGACAAGCCCCAATGGTGCCTCACTTCTCAATCCTCCAAACCAAGTCCCTTTAAAGTTCCCACGGTGAGGTCATCCGATAGAGCATGAAAGCTCTCCCAGGCCCTGCCAAGCCTAGTCTCTCGCGAGTACCGTTTGACCTCATACAAAATCTTTTGTTATTATCGTTACGTCATTACAACCATTATAGCTTACAACCAACATAAACAAAGATATAACATGCCTAATACAACAAGCTAAAATATGAGCTGCTACGCCGAGCTACCTTGTTGAGTTGCCATGCTTGAGCTACCTCGGTTGCATAATCTCAAACACTGTTGCTAACTGGGGATTTGTCCCTAATGTCAAGATTACCTTCAAGCCCCCTCTACATTTGCCCCCTCGTGGAGGGATTTGTTGGAACAAGAAATGTCTACACAAAATGTCTCCAATCGATGGACCTTTCTTTGTGTGAAAATATTTAGGCCTTTTTCCTTTATGCAGAACCGTTGGGACATCTTATTCGTTGGGGCTTTAAGGGATAAGTCTGACAAGAAATTTTATTGGCTCCAAAACTCAAGCTTGTATAGGAAGGCAACGATTAGTGTTCCCCCGATGTCACTTCATTAATGAGGTGGCGCAGTCCTCTCAACTGTCAAAGCACTTCCCAAGGTGCCACGTGTTCATGTGAAATGATTATAGGCGGTCGTGCACGTGCGAGGGTTGGGAAATCTAAACGCCAAAACTCGAGATTTTCAAACACCCATATTCAAAATACTTTGAACCTTCTCCTTTGTTTTATTTTTACTCCGTTATTATCTTCTTCAGACTGGCGTTTCTTTTTTAGAAAGAGAGAGAGACTCCATTGTTACAAGAGCTTTATTCTTCATCTTCTATACCACCACTTGTGATCGTGCTTCTCCATTCTCGCTCTCAATACATTTTTCTCGAAGATTTCATTGTTACGATTTCCTTATTTGCCATTGCGTCTTCAAGCAACCCCACCGTGTCTGCCACCAGTGCTCCGTCTGCCACCACCACTGCTGCCTCCGCCCTGGGTGCTGTTCGCCAGGAACAGCTGAGGTTTTACCGTCGCTCTCCCATTTTTAGGGAGGGTGATGGCTTTGCTGTTGCTTATAAGACTGTCTATTTTTCCTCCAAGTTTGACGCCCTCCTGTTGGGTGATGAGGACGAAGAATTGTCTAAGTGGGGATTTCTGCCCCCAGAAGGAACTCTCAGATTTTGCTTGGAGCGAGGGGACTTCCCATGGTCCCATATTGATTTCGAAGCACCCCGGGGGATCCCCCGCGCACTTTGCTGCCTGGAACTCTCACATCCAGAGTTCCTATGCTGATGTTCTTACTAAGATCGGGCTTCAATGGGCCAGATGGTTTGGTGAGTTTACTCTATCAAAGAACAACGCTGCCCTTCCTGTCCTGGTCTCTCGATGGAACGTGGATACTCATACGTTCATCGCTACGTGGGGTGAGTTTACTATAACTCTGAAGGACGAGTGCAAGCTCCTGGGCCTCGATGCAACAGGCCATGAGCCTTACACCGATGAGGCTCTTGATGCTCAAGAGACTGCAGATCGTTTGGAGTTGGATCGCATATGCCGAAGCTGCATCGGTTCTTCCAACAAAGCTACTTTTTCGCCCTTGATCAATTATTTCTTCAAGAGTGCTGGTGAAGGCAGTTCCTCATCAACTTCCCCTGGTCAAGGTCTGTCGTTGGAGCTTCCCGCCTACATTCTTGTGATTCTTTCCCATTTCCTTTTGACGGGCAAGCCCAACGACCAGCCCCGAAGGGACCTTATCAACCTGTCCCTTCGCTTAGCTCGAGGCATAAAGCTTCCCCTGGCTGCAATTGCCTTGGGATCCATGTACACCTGGTTGGATAGGGCTTTATTTGACATGGAACGCTCTATTGGTCGTTATAACTTGGCCAATTTTGCCAACAGCGTTCTTTTGACCAGCTTTCTCTACTTCCGCTTTCCTGCCGTAGCGGCCAAGCCCAACAGTCCTCCTTCGGGTGAAATAATTTTGCCTCCTCAATCTTTCATTTATCATAAGAGACAAAGCCGAAAGGAGTTGATTTCTGTGATTGACCATTTCGAGAATTTCGTTATGAGGCCCTATCAGGAAGAGGCCTTTTTTCACACTTGTGAATTTTTTCATCATGATGCCAGATTGATACAGGACCCTTCCCCCGACATTGAGGATCCCTTGCTTGCCGTGGTTCTTCTGCTTTCTCCTGGATATCTGCCCTCCTACACCGAGTGGGGATACACGAGCGAGCGTTATAATCCCAACCGATGCAGCCGTCAGTTTGGGTTTGACCAGGGGGTGCCACGTCCAGTGTTTCAATCGTCAAACCCCAAAGTCTCCTTTGGCGAGGCATGCTCCTTGTTTTCTTCGACTGCTGCGTGGGGGGTATGTTCAACAATGGTTTGGCGTGTCACCATTCCCAGTATTACTAGACATGGGGATGTGACCCCTTTGTTTGCCACCAAGTATTGGCCAAAACAACTAGCTGAAATTGCTAAGTTCGTTGAGGGAGAGCCGGTGTATCCTCCCGTTTCTTCATTTTTTGCCCTAGAGTTGGGGCTAAAAGGCAACTCTGTACTTGGGATAGAATTCCCCCTAAGTTCAACCCTCAAAGCACCTCCTATCGAGTTTCCCCCACTTTGCCCCATGGTCCCAGTTACAACGCCAAGACCGAGGACTCCTGCTGTTCCAAAGAAGGCTGCCCCCTCTACTGCAGCTACTACCCACGAGGGGGCTTCTCCACCACCTGCCAAGAAGGTAAAAATGGCCAAGAGTGGGTCATCAAAGTCGAAGTCCTAGAAGCCCCAAACTCCCGTGGCGGCTCTTCCCATAGCCTCTGTTCCACCTCCCATGCCTGCCGATATGGCTGAGCGTGTAAGGAGGGAGGCCCAAGCAGAACTAGACCGAATAAATGCCGAGTATCAATGGCATGCAGTCATTGTCCCTTCCTCCGTTGCTTTCCCCATGGTGGTGGTGGATCCTTTCAGAGCCAACGGCTAGAAGGAGGAAGAGCTCCAGGGTTCCTCAAGGGGTCAGTACTGGCGCAGCAGGATCAAGGAAGAAGACTCTGGGCACCAAGTCCCAGAAGAAACGGACTCCTGAGGTACATTCCACTCCTGCCCCTTCTGTTGATGTTACTCCTCCTTCTTCGCCCGTGGTCGTGTCTTCTCGTTCTCCTTCTGAATCGGAGGTATGTATGCCTGATTTAGTTATTATCTCCCTTTTGCTTAAGGAGGACTGTCTTTACTTATACATATATTTTCCTTCTTCTCTTTTTTTGACAACTGTGGTGCAGGGAGCTGAAATAGAAAGACCAGACCTCTCTAGCCCTCCCATAATCCCTTTTGTGGGCGGACGCTTCGGTGCACCTCATACCGATGTGACTCCTCCCCGTTCCCCCATGACAGGGCTTACCTATTCTCGACGTGCTAGCAGTCAACGTGTAAGGGAGGTCGTTGGGGGAGGTGATTCCTCGCCTGAAGTGGTAACACCACCCAAAATAACACAATCCGAGATAACACCCTCGACCCCTTCTGATCTACAGGCCTCACCTAAGGTTCCTCTCCCCCTTGTTCTTGTTGGGGAGAGTGAGCCCGAGGTATGATTTCCTCTATAGTATATTTGTTGTAGTCTTTTCGGTTCCACTCCTTTCTTGTTTGGCTTGCTGAATTCTGATATGTTTAAGGTACCCCAGGTTGAAATATCTTCGTTGTTGGCGAGCGTTCTTCTTCCGACGACACTAATGAGACCCCTGACTGCCATTCCTCTTTTTAGTATCATAACTGAGGTAAGTAACACGTAGGAGTATTTCTTCATATTTTATGTGCCCATTCTTCTTTTCTAACACTTGGCTTTGTGCACAGTTTTCTCCTGATCTTGCACCAACTCCTGCAGTGAGGGCCCAGGTTGGTGTGTTTACACCCCCTCCTGATGTGGCTTTGTTTGAGGGCTCAGTGTCTTCGCATGATGAACCCCGTATGCTGGCCCTTGTGCCCTATACAGGTGATAGAGTTTTGCCAAGCGTGGAGGCTTCTGCGTCCAGGGACCCCGTTATGGCTTATGGGGTAGTAATCTCTCCCCCAACGGTTCCTGTCCCTGTGGCTTCCTCATATGCTCCCGTTGTGACTGAGGTATATTTTTCTTGCTAACTTTTGTTAAGATTTTCCATAATCTCCATCTTATGATTTTTCATAAGATTTTTCTTAAACTTCACCTTATAACGATGACTTAATAATGAAAACACTTGTTAAGTTTTTTTTTCATAAACTCCACCTTATAACGGTGACTTAACAACGAAAACACTTGTTAAGTTTTTTCATAAACTCCACCTTATAACGGTGACTTAACAACGAAAGCACTTGTTAAGATTTTTTTCATAAACTCCACCTTATAACGGTGACTTAACAACGAAAGCGCTTGTTAAGATTTTTTTTTCCATAAACTCCACCTTATAACGGTGACTTAACAACGAAAACACTTGTTAAGTTTTTATTCATAAACTCCACCTTATAACGGTGACTTAACAACGAAAGCGCTTGTTAAGATTTTTTCCATAAACTCCACCTTATAACGGTGACTTAACAACCAAAACACTTGTTAAGTTTTTTTTATTCATAATTTCATCATGTGGGCTACTTCTTTTCAGGTTGCTCGGGAAAATTCACCCCCAGTTCTCTCACCTGTAGGCTCGCCCTTCCGAGAACCTGACGTTTCGGAAAATTCTATTCATGATGATCAAGGTTCTACGACTGGTGCTGCAGTCGAGAGCGAGTCTGGGTGCGAACTGCCTCTTCCCGACCTGGCTCCTCATGCGTTCTGCCTAATGGTGCTTCGGCAGTCTCCTCAAATGCCTGTCAACCATCGCTTAGTGATCGAGCAACTAGTGAATCGCCATCATGAGACCTTCACACCAGATTGCCTACGCTCCAATATTCATGTGATGAGTCACAGACTGCAAGGCATGGCGATCGTTGTTGCTGAAATTGCTAGTACCCCTACTGCAAGTGTTACCACATCCCTTCTTAACCAATTTTTGGGTTTTCTAAAGGAGTTGGGACGTGATGGTTTCCGTTTTGACTGGCTTATAACGTATCTAAAGACTTTGAATAACCAGCAACTTATCGGCCAGAGGGAAGTGTTACGAAAGCACCAGGAGGACCAGGAAGCTGAGGAAGCTAGGTTGGTCGCATTGGCACCCCTTTTGGAAGCAGTGGATCAAGAGGTAAAGGATGCCGAAGAAGCTTTGTGCCTGGTCAAGCTGAAGCGTGAGAGACTCCTGATCGAACGTACACAAGTGTAAACGAGACTGGAGGTTTCTATTAACGCCCAACGGTCTTTCACAGCAGCTTCTTCGGGCCTTCCTGGAGATTTTTTCTCTTCCTCAGACTTATCTTTTCTTTTAGACTAGTTAGTTCTTGTATACAGATCCTTTACTGTTCTTATCTATGTAATTCTTGGGCGATAGCTCCCAAAATAAATTTTGTAATGCTCTATTGTTTATGAATGAAAAATATATACTTTTCAATCCCTTCATGTGTTGTGACTGTTGTTGTATGCTATAGAGTTTTGTATTTATGCAATTCTTCCAGTATGCTAAAAATACACCCAAAACTTGTATATTTATAACAATAGCTAGTCATAACATCAGTTCAAACTTGGTTGTTTACACATGATAAACCTGCAGCCACTTATTGTTAATCTTAAATGGCTTGTCTTCCTCTAACTTCGAAATTAAACAATAACCTGAGTCATGAGCTTCCTTAACAACGAACGGTCCCTCCCAGTTGGCTGCAAACTTTGGTAGAGGAAGTCCCCTGATGTGTTTCACTGCCGCTTTTAATACGAGGTCTCCCTCCACGAACTTCCTTGGTCTTACCAAGTTGTTATATGCCCTGGAGAGTTATTTCGTATATATTTGAAAGTGTTGCCTCGAGTTATCTCTGTGTTCATCCAACGCTTCCAGCTGTACATGTCTACTATGAGGGAGCATGCTACTTCTTAAGGCATAACGAGCAGAGGGAACTTCCAATTCTACTGGAAGGATTGCCTCAGCCCCATAAACAAGAGAGAACGACGTGTATCCTGTCTGTTTTCGCTTGGTTGTTCGATAGGCTCACGAGGCAGCTGGTATCTTGTCATCCCACGCCCCTGGAAAGTCTTCCATCATTTTGGCCAAAATATTAACCAAGGTTTTGTTAGTTGCTTCGGCCTGACCATTTCCCTTTGGGTATGCCACCGTTGAAGTGTGATGAACAATGGAGTACTTGTCCGTGAGCATTGTTACTTCTGAATTATTAAAGGGGGGTCCCATTATCCGAGATAATAACTTTTGGGATCCCAAAACGGCAAATGATGTATTCCCTGATGAAGTTGCTCACCACCCCAGTCGTTGCCCGTCTGAGTGGTATTGCCTCGGCCCATTTTGTGAAACATTCTGTTGCTACTAGTATCCATATCTTGCCTCTTGAAGAGGGGTGTATTACCCCCACTAGGTCGAACGCCCAAGTATGAAATGGATAGGGTGTTGATAGAGAGTGCAAGTCTACCGATGGGGCATGAATCATATTCCCATGAAGTTGGCAAGCTTTTCATTTTCGAACAAACTCCGCAAAGTCTTTCTCCATTGTTGGCCAATAATAGCCCAATGTCATCAACTGATCATACAGCTTGGCTCCTCCTATATGTGCTGGGTCGTGCGCTTGTTTGAGGACCTCCACTGCTTCTTCCCTCGTGACACATCGCAAGGGCCTATTAAAGTACCCTTTTCGATAAAGCTGCCCCTCCTGGACGTAGAACATTGGAGCCCTTCGCCTCAGACCCATTGCATCTATTTTCTCCGTTGGGACAACCCCCTCCTGAATGAAGTCGATGTAGGGCTGCCTCCAGTCCTTTTGAGCTTCAATAAAATGGCACTCAGCTGCTTCGAAGAATAGCTGACACTTGTTGCATTTCCGTTGTAGCTCTGCCCCATCTTGCTTCATTCTAGGCCAGAAATACCCCTCCCTTTGAATTCTCCTATATAGAGGTATCTCAGTCATTTCGCAGTGCTCCTCATGCGTTTTCCTCAATATTTTCTCGGCCTCCTCTGGGCTGACGCATCTTGACAACCATCCTCCTGTATTTCTGAAATAGAGATTTCCCTGACATGTAAAATATTTGTCTAACTCTCCTAGCCGCATCGCCCCCTCACCAGACTCTAGTTGCTTCTTAATATCTCTTCTCCAGCCCACCTCTTCCTCCATCGATAGTATTGACTGTACTACCGAAGGAGCTGTTCTTCGTTGGATCACAACTGTAGTCTCATTGGTTTTCATTATCATCTTCTGGGCAATAGTGGCATAGGCGTCTGGATGGCGGTTCATCGTTCTGGGATGTCTCCTGATCTTGGTCCGATGGAACTGGTTGAGGAGCCTTTGAATGATTGTTCTATAGGGCGCCAGGCTCATGTGTTTCAATGCATATTCTCCATTTACCTGTTGAATTACTAAGTTCGAGTCACCCTTAATGCAGAGTGAACGAATTCCCCTCCGAAGAGCCTCTAGAAGCCCTAGTACCAACGCCTCGTATTCTGCCTCGTTATTAGAGCAAGGGAAATCTAGTTTATAGGAAAGGCAAATCTCTTCCATCCCTTTTGAAAGAACAACCCCTGCTCCTCCCTTCTTTTCTGTCGAAGATCCATCGAACTGCATCGTCCATTCCTCCTCGGTTGCATCAAGGTAATTGGCCTGCAAATCATCTCCTGGAATGTCTTCCCTAGGTGGCTCGAAGGTTCCTGAAGGGAAGATGGACAATAGGTTGGCATACGCCTGGCTTTTGATTGTGCGAAGGACCACACATTTTAAGTCATATTCAGAGAGAATAAGGAACCATCTAGCTCCCCTGCCAATCAATATAGTCTTTGCGAGTAAATACCTAATTGGGCCGCATCTAGTTACAATATGAATGGTAAAAGACAACATATAATGCCTAAGTTTTTGTTCTACAAAGACCAAGGATAAACAATGCCTTTCTAAGCTAGTATATCTAGTTTCTGGCCCATGTATAATTCTGCTGAGGTAGTAAACCGGTCATTCTTGCCCGTCTACTTCTTGTGCCAGCAGAGCTCCAACGGACCTCGTGGTGGATATAAGGTATAGCTGCAACGGAGCTCCCGCCTGGGGAGGAACCATGATTTGTGGTGATACAAGGAGCTTCTTCAACCCAACAAGGGACTTCTAGTGAACCTCTTCCCACCTGAATTTCGTGTTCCTTCGTAGCAGCTGCATCAGTGGGTGTGTTATTTCGGCCAATCCAGGCATAAATCTCCTAAGGTAGGAGACTTTACCGAGAAAACTTTTCAGCTCCTTCGCCGTTCTTGGACATGGCATCTCCAAGATGGCCCGTTGTTTATCCTGGTCCATCTGTACCCCTTGTCGGTTAACCACGAAGCCTAAGAACTTACCACTTGTTACTCCGAAGACACACTTTAACGGGTTCATCCTTAACTTATACCTCCTGCACCGAGCAAACACCTTCCTTAAGTCGTTCAGATGGGAATCCTCCTTCTTTGATTTGATGACCAAGTCGTCTACGTAGAATTCGACAAATTTGTGGAAGAAGTCATGAAAAATGGCCATCATGGTTCTTTGGTACGTAGCCCCGGCGTTCTTGAGTCCAAACGGCATTACCTTGTACATGAAGTTGCCCAACGGCATTCCGAATGATGTTTTCTCTGCGTCAGAGGGGTCCATCTTGATGTGGTTGTATCCCACATATCCATCCATGAAGCTATACATCTCATGACAAGCCGTGGCATCTATAAAACTGTCGATGGAGGGTAGGGGAAACTCATCCTTGGGGCAAGCCCTATTCAAGTCTCTGAAGTCCACGCATATCCTTATTTGGTTTTTGTCTTTCTTCCCCACTGGCACAATACTGGATTGCCAAAGGGGATGTTGTAAGGGCTTGATAAATCCTGCTGCCAATAAGCGTTGGACCTCTTCTTTAATCTTTAAATCTATTTTCGGCTCGTAAGTTCTTGTTGCCTGCTTCACCGGAATAGCCGAAGGCATCACGTTCAACTTGTGGCAGCTCACTTCCTCATCCAGCCCTTCCATTTTAGTGTACTTCCATGCGAAGACATCTATGAATCCCCGAATCAGATCAACCAAGGCTTCTCGTTCCTCCTTACCAAGATCTTTCGAGATAAATATAGGCCTTGGATCTTCTCCTTCTCTTGCCAAGTTTAGCTGCTCCAACTCTTGTGCCTGGGGCCTTGGTTGGTCCGTCATGTAGTCTGGTTCTTTGGCGACATCTTCTACGAATTCTTGTATGTTGGAGTTGACTATCACCATACACTGCCCCCGTTGATCTACTAAAAAACACTCATATACCGGGTCAACCTAATTGTTAATCTTTTCGGCCGCCCATTCACACCATTATAAGCGGTACACCACTTTTCCCTCTTCAGTGACAATTTTCTTGCATTGACTGTTGGTAGCTGTTGCTACGACCTTTCTCTTCCTTTCTCTGGAAGCCTCAGCGATTCTTTCCCCTGAAAAATGACTTAACACGCTTTGTCGTTGGACCTCATGGTCGCCTGGGTCTGTCCTAGGCCTCATCTTTTCTTTGAGCTGCTTCGAGATGTTCTGGGGTCGAGGGACCGCCCGATATGTTTCCTCGATCCTTCCCCCTTTGCCATTCTGATTTAAAGGTCCCATTCTTTCTCTAATCGAGGGGACCCATGCTCCCTCCATTCTTCTTGTTAGAACCTGCACGTCCTCTTCGAGCTCTGTATAAAAGGCTGCATCCACCAAGTGTGCTTCTTCGATAGCGAAAGGCCTCTTAGTTGCCCTAATAGTCACTTCTGTCCCCTTGATATTCGCCTTAGCACATTGATGGTACGTTGAGGGAACTAACCCATGTTGTGCATCCATACTCTTCCTATTAAAAAATGATAGGAAGTTGCGCTTTCTATTACATGGAACTTCATATGGGAACTCAGATTTCCCATTACTATCCCCACATTTATATACCCGATGGATTTGGAAGATTGATTATCGTAGCCCGAGATTACCAAGGGAATGGGAACCAACCTTTCTTCAGGAATATTGGCCACATGGAAGGATTTGATTGGCATAATGTTGATGGAAGCACCCCCATCCATAAGAGTCCTTGCAAAGCTGACCCCGTTAACACTGGCGGTTACATACAGAGGCCTATTATGGGGGAACCTTACAGCTCTATCCGCATCGCTGAACGTTACCTCTGATAGGAACTTCTTTACCAGCCTATCCATGGGTCCCCTCCATCTTATCGAGGGGACTGCATTTCTCCTTGCAATATCTAAGATCGCCTGAGTTATCTCCATTCTGCTCTCTTTTGGGATTCCCACTTGGTCGAAGAACCAAGTGAACTTTGGAGATTTTGAAACTGCGCTATATTCTACAACTGGGTCCGTTTCCTCACCCTCCACGCTGTAGGCATCTTCTACGTCCCTAGCACTTGCTTCATCATAATCTAGAACTACGTTAGCCATTCCCCTAGTGCAATGCTCCAGTGCCTCATCGAACTCCTTCGTCGTTGCCTTTCCCCCCTCCCATTCTGCTTCCTTATCATAGGCCGTTACCAGATTGGCCCCATGCGCCGGGAGTGGGTTATTGTTAACGTTCCGTGGGGGAATTTGCAATGTCCCCGCCTTCATGTACTTGTCGATGATTCTTCGCAGCGTGAAGCAGCTTTCTGTTGGATGATGGACCTTTCGATGAACCTGACAATATTTGGGATCAGCCCTAGTTTTCGCGTCGGGCTCTTCCGCCGGAACACCCTTTGGTTCGTAAACCGTTCCGCCTTGGACCATTGCGTTATAGAAACTCACAGCCTCCTCCACCATACAAGGTAACGGTGGCGGGTCTTCTCTATCTCTTCCGAACTTTCTTTTGTTGTCCTTCCTCGACGCCTTGCCCCCATCTTCTCTCTCGACATATCCCACCCGTGGGGCCTGAGGCCTTCCTCCCAGGGGTTGTATCGGCTGTCTGAACACCATGGGAGCCACCACCGAGCTAGGTCGCACCACCAAAGAGATGTTTCTTGCGGATTTTAAGAATGCTGAAAATGTTCCCTCGCGTGTCTCGTTGATTAGGTGACAGATATACTCAGGAAGTAATCCCTCAGCACAGATCTGTAGTAACCTGGCCTCCTTAGCTTCTTCCCTTACATCGAGGGACCTTTCCCTAAACCTTCGAATATAGGCCACTACCTCTTCTCCTCGCCTTTGCCTCTCCCTGCCAAGTTGGGTTAGGGTGAATTCATCTTCTGCCAAGAAGAACTTCCGGACGAACAATACATGCATCTCCTCCCACGTAGAGACACTATTGGGAGGCAAGTGTGAGTACCAAGTGTATGCTTTATCAGTCAGGGATTTGGAGAACTCTCTTAATCTAAGCTTTTTGTCATTGCAGTGCGCTCCTAAATGTTCAACGAAACGCTTAATGTGTTCCTTCGGGTTCCCACCCTTTCCTGAGTATTTTTCAAAGGTAGGGGGAATAATGTCCTTCGGGTAGGGCTCGTCGTTGTATTCCTGGGGGTAAGGTGTTCGAAAGTCATCGTAGACTGAAGCCACCTCGCCCACAACCTACGAGGAAGCCTGCATGAACTTCAGCATCTCCTTCTACATCTCTTTTCTCATTTCTTCCATAGGCAAGGCTACTGGGGCCACCAGCGATGGGGCAGAGGGCCGAGCGCTCGTTGTAATCGACACGAACGTTACCGGTGGTGCTGTTGAAACTCCTGAGGTACCCACAGCTGGATTCACAACAGAGGGTACACTTGCTGGGACCGCTCCTGTAACACCTGCCCCCGGTGGGACCGTTGGGGCTACTCCTGGTGTTACGAAAGCGTTAGCCTCTAATCCTCCCAGCATAGTTGAAGCCACCGGAGTTTGCAAGAACTCGTGAAACTTGCTCAT
This sequence comes from Sambucus nigra, assembly GCA_949130495.1. Classification (NCBI taxonomy): domain Eukaryota; kingdom Viridiplantae; phylum Streptophyta; class Magnoliopsida; order Dipsacales; family Adoxaceae; genus Sambucus; species Sambucus nigra. Next base: position 592,823,846 of record OX422211.1, on the reverse strand, counting down.
GAGGAGGGCAATCTGAGTGGGTCCCAACCTCGTGATCACAGGAGGTTGGGCGACCCCTGGGATGCCTATCGTTGCTGGTGCCAGAGGTACCTCTATTCGAGGATCCCCATCTCCTAGGGCCTCTTGCTCTCTCGCAGCCTGTTCTTCATTATGCTGAATGTCATCGAAATTGAGTCTCCGAGTAGCATTATCTTGCGCCATACTCCTTATCTAGAAGGATGCCTCCCCAGCGGAGTCGCCAAATGTAGGAGGGTACTTTAGATTATATATGGAGGCATAACCCCTTTTGAGTATGGTAGTGACAGGTTAGTTAGCCAAAGCTTTTGGATTAATAACAGAACATATAAACATGGACCCAATGAAGATAGACTCATCTTAGGCTCACAAAGTCTCTCGTGTATAACTCAGGGAATAATAATGAACTTTAGAAGTGGCTTAGCTAGAGGGAGAGAGAAATAAGCATCCTAGATACACCTTGATAGGCAGGTAAAAACACACCAAACCCACTCGAGAATCTCTGTCAAGTATTAAAAGCTTTATAATAAATGACAATTGTGAGTGAGTAAACTCTCTGGTTTTGCAATAACTTTTGAACTCTCCAAAAGCCTCTCCTTCCTCAAAGGTGATTGGGGTCCTTAAATAGCCCTCCACACCACCCCCGAGGCAACTCAGTCATTAAAACTATGAAAATACATCCCTCCTACTTTATGTCACAACATTAAATGCCTGATGCACTAGTTGTCTCCACGTCATAAACATTAAATGCCAAGACATGCCTTTTGCCTAACCACTGTGTGTTAGGGGGCTGTTGTCGCAGAGGTGGCTCACCAACTGCCTGACAGCCCCAAATACCACGGTGGTTTACTCAAGTGCGGGTTTGACATTGTTTAACTGGCTAGTGACATCACCTACAGTAGATGTGACATTAAGTATAGGGCTACCTGGTTCATAACTCAACGCCCGATGGAACTCCAAGCTGCTCCACTTGAGGTTCCACGGCCAGGGTCATTCGGTGTTTTACCAGGTGTATCTAAGATGGTCAGGACAAGCCCCAACGGTGCCTCACTTCTCAATCCTCCAAACCAAGTCCCTCTAAAGTTCCCACGGTGAGGTCATCCGATAGAGCATGAAAGCTCTCCCAGGCCCTGCCAAGCCTGGTCTCTCGCGAGTACCGTTTGACCTCATACAAACTCTTTTGTTATTATCGTTACGTCATTACAACCGTTATAGCTTACAGCCAACATAAACAAAGAAACAACATGCCTAATACAACAAGCTAAAATATGAGCTGCTACACCGAGCTGCCTTGCTGAGTTGCCACGCTTGAGCTACCTCGGTTGCATAATCTCAAACACTGTTTCTAACTGGGGATTTGTCCCTAATGTCAAGATTACCTTCAAGCCCCCTCTACAGTAGGAAAAGTGTAACCATTTTCAATAGCATCCCAGACACCATCTCCCAATGTCCCTTGGATGAAAGCAACCATCCTTACCTTCAAGTAAGGAAAATTAGTTCCATCAAAGAGAGGGGTCCTGGACAAGTTACCTAGTCTCTCAAATTTCTCTTCCATAATTTGTTTTGAGCAAACAATTTCAAAAACACAAGATCTAAATAATTTCGAAAAACCGAAGCTCTGATACCAATTGAAAAAAATATCACTTAGTTCTTTTAATTCAAGATTAAACTATCTAAATGGCTCCGAACAGTTTGTTGAAGAAACTCTTTTCTTAAAACAAAATTCTGAACACAAGATGTGTAAAAGAGTATGAACGAGTTATTTAAGGTATAAGTTTACCAGTTTTGAAAATCAAAACTTATAAATAAATTAAATCAACACAACCTCAAGAAAGGGATGAGAGGAAGAGGAAGTATACAAGTACAATTTTTAACGTGGTAAAACCCCACCCAATTGGGGAAACATTCACGGAGGTCTCCAAACCTCAAAAGTAAAAATCCACTAAAATAGAGTAATATGTTACAAACTATTTAACAATCAAGAGACACAATCAGACCTAATTCTATGTTAAAAAATGTACCAACTCCTCTTGATTTTCTGACTTCTCCCAAGGCTCTGATGTTGTTGATGTTCTCTCAGCTTTGTAACTCCAGTCCTTTTAGCTTTGCGTCTACTCAAAAGTCAAAAATATCAATACCAACACTTTTTGATGTAGTATTGTGAAAGCATAACTGGTGATGTGGTCTAAATCACATGCATGCAACCCCCACACACTTAATGACAGACAAGATGCTTATCAAATTACAAACAGATTACTAATATGTAAAGATTTCCAACATTAGTTTAATCAAAACTATCAAACTTTGGATCTTTCAATTTATCCACAGATCAAGACTGAGTCTTACTGTATACATGAGCCAAGATCCTAAACACTTTATTATTTTTAAAATATACAGACTATTTCACAAAAAGTGAAATATGTGAATGTGTAAATCCCCAATCAAGATCTTAAACTAGATCTGAGTCTGAATGTTAAAAGAAACTAAAATCAGAAACTATTTTGTTGGTTTGACGATTTGAAAACATAAAAGTTGAAAATAGCCAACAAAACTATGATTTCTCGAAATAAAAAATCAAATCTAAGAGAGATAGACGTGAAATGTATCACATAATTTCAATCTCAATTTTTTATGATAGAAAATGAGATCAAACTGGTGTGATTAGGTTGGAAAAGAGATTAAGAACAGAAAAGGAATGATCTTCACAAATCTCAAACTAACTCACTCTCAGAAATGATTTTCTGTTGAGATTTGACTGGAGTTTAGGTTAGGGTTTTCTTTTTTCTCTATTCTTTCTCTCTCCCTCTTCTTTCGTTATTTTCTCTCAGAAGTGAGGTGAACAAAAGATTGCAATCGCAACACGTAAGGCAATTATTTATACTAAGCCATGGAAGCCTATGGAACTTCGAAGCAAATGAATGGTCACTATTGAGTCTTAAGAGATCGAGGTAAATCTGATGGCTATTGTTGCACCGCAATTAAACGTTCTCTTACTGGTTGTTTCAGGTATCACAAGTATTGCTTCAGGTCAAATGCAGACCATCGATGAAACAGATCCAAGGGTTCACAATCAAACACAGATATGTGAGAGCAATAATACACAAATCAATTCGTTTTGAGTCTAACACGTATAAGGATGAGATGGCGTATACGTGTTTTTAATCTTTCAGAAATACAATTTGCACCCACACAATTATCAAGTGCATTTGGTTTCTACCCAAGCAAGTTTTTGGCAGCTTAAAGAATTTACAAATCAACCCACAAACTTAATGGCTTCAATTTTAATTTAGAAAAAATCATCTGAAAATTCTAGAATTTATATAAAATGTCGCAAAAAATTATAAAAAATTATTTTAAATGGATTTAACTCACACATACCCATATTATAAAGAATGCAATCTCATATGATACAAATAAATCATCCTAGGTGTGGTGTTGGTGGTTATACTTTTGGACTATTGGAGGAAATATAATGAATAGTCTGAAGGCTTGTTGGTTGAAAAGGATAAGACTCAATTTTATCACTATTTCCAAACTAGATGGGCACCTATATAATATAGACTTAGGTGAGTCAAAGATATAGGGTGCTTCAGCCAATTCTGATGGTCAAGGTCAATTTTGAGGACCTTAAGTAGGGTGACCAATTTTGAGGGTCGAGGTCAATTCTGAGGACCTTAACTATGGCATGAGGAATATCTCTCCTGGGTAATTTTTGTTTGAGACTCCAATAGGGAGGATACATTCATCTGGGGATTACAACCTTTTGAGAAGGAGTTGAAAGTATTAGTTTGGGAATTCCATTTGGGGAGACAGTTGATGACTTGAGTTTTTGGGATTCCGTTGAGGGGATGTGTTACTGGGGTGAGATGCCCGGTTAAGGCTTCTAACTCTTCTTGTGAATTTTTAATTTCTCTGGGGGAATTAGGGAATTCCTTCTAGGGAAACGGGTAGCACTGCTGAAAGGGCTTTTGATTTCTGCTATAGATGAAGTTTCGGGATTCCATTAGGGAGTGGTAGCGATTTGCTATTTTTTAGGGTTTTAAGTCGGGTGTGAAATATGGTATTAAACCGGATGGGGATTTGGGGAACTTGAAAAATGATTTTCTTGGTGAAGAAATGTTCTAAAATTCATTTGGCAATTTTAGGAAGTTTTCCTGGAATATTTAGTATTTTATGGGATTTTTTTTAAATTTCAGGGGGGTGCCGGTCAGCAAGTTGTGGGAGGACTTTCCAATCGGTAGTGGCATGGTCTTCTAGGCTGCCTAGGGAAGGGGAAGATATGGTGCCGATCAGTATGGGTAACAGATGTTGGGGATTGATTGCGAGGGTTTACAGATAGAGGTGGATCGTATTCTAAGGGTGACGCTGGAGGCAGAGCAAGAGGCATTGAGTAGGATTGCTGAATATCTATTGGGGATGTAGGTGACCTTTTACCCTTGAGGGATGGATACTCGGGATAAAGGGGGTGACGGGTCAGTATACACAAATGCAGCGTGAGAGGGTTATGGGATAGATGAGGTGACATCCAATTTTGCTTCTTTCCCTTAGGGATTTTCTTGCAGGCCCATCGGTGTGATTGTAGGAGCTTGGTGTTGACCATGTTTTATGCTTGATATGACAACATTCCACTTGAAAAGAGACTCAAAAAGGAAAAAAGACATGCATATTTTTTTTATTATCTTGATTAAGTGGCTTACTCTACATGCACTTTAATTTACTACTGAGTTTTTATTTTGAGAAAGACTAGGAAAAGTGTTTTTTTTTAAAAAATTTAAATATGTTTGAGTAGAAGATGGCTCAGAGGCTTGGTTGAAAAATAGGTTTCCTTTATTTATTTTGAGAAAAGGAAAAAATGGTTTTCTTTTAGAATTTTTTGAATAAGGGAAGGCCTTGGAGGCTTGGTTGGTATATGGATAAGGAGATAAAAAGCTTGGTTGTAAAGTGAGGCTTGGTTGGCATAGCGAGTGATATATGCGTATTTTATTTTATCTCACAGGGTGTCGCGTGTAGACCATTTTGAGGTGTGAAATGAGAAATATATTTTAAGTGACTCAGAATATAATTTAGAGGTCACGAATGAATTCGGATGGGTCGAAATAGTCGGAATAGTGTACCCGGGAGTATAGTTTGGGTCCCGGGTCAATTTTAGACCAAACCGGCACCTTTTGAGGGTAATTTGGTCATTTTAAAAATAAGGGTTAAAAGACCTCCGAAAATTAGCACCCTATATATGGTAATTAGAATTGGGGGTTAGGGTAAATAACTCACAAAACTTAGAGAGGCCATTAGAGAGAAGGGGGAAACCAATTCAAAAGCTTAAGAAAAGATTCTTGAAGATTTGGACTTGAATCTTGCACCCAAATCATCAAAGGAAGAAGGTTGGAGGGAGAAGAACATCAATCCACCATCAACAACATTGAAGGTTCCTATATAGAGCACACCTAGGGTTTTCTTTCCGTGCTTTAGCTATATAGGACTTCATCTAGTTGGATGTGAATTTTGATAAAATATTTTTGTAATTTAGGATTGTGTGTCCCCCTGTCCACACCAAGCTCTCCTTATTCGTCTACATCAAATGAGCTTTCGATTTAGTCCGTACGCTCAGAAAAAGGTAATTTTCATATTCTATGGCTCATGGGAATTTTTGTCACGTAGGACACGACACCACGTTGCATTTGCAATTTTTTTATCATATCTAATGATAGTGTTTGGTTTTGTCATATTAATTTTTTTGAGTTCATTATTTTAATTTGAAGCTTTTATAAAATAAATATTTTTGTGAAAATAAATTTTTGACACAAAATATTTTTTAATAAAATCTTCAGAATAAAATATTTGAAGTTAAAAATATTTTTTTTGTGCGTCTGCATATATTGTATGTATGCGTGTAAACTGGAGACAATTTTTTATGCATGCATGGCAAAATAATTCAGGCGTGATAATACGGTATGTGTATGCATGTGTTCTTGTATATGCGTGTAATATATATATATATATATATATATATATATATATATATATATATATATATATATATATATATATATATATATATATATATATATATATTGTTGTATGCTTGAATATATATATGTTAGAGCATCCACAATGTGGATGCTCTATGCCAAGTAAATTAGTATGTTTACAAATTCGAAAGTCTACACTGGTGGGAATAAATGAACAAATTCTCTACCTTGATTTTCAATGGTTCTCTAAAGATACAAACTGGCTGGAGAATTTGTAAAGGGTTCCTACAAACTTCTGAAGTTCGTAGGAATTCTTACGAATAACGAAAGTTCGTAGGATAATTATTTTTATCATATATTTGAATTCTTACAAGTTCCTACGAACAAAAGTAGTCCGTATAACTTCCTACGAACTAATGATGTTTGTAGGAAATATTTTTTATATTTCCTACGAATAACATTAGTTCGTAGGAAGTTATTATACAACCTTTACCTGATCACCGTTGCAGAGAATAGCAATCATAAAAGGTAAACCACCTTTTTCATTTCGTAAGTTAGCTTTCGTGATACACCACCAGTACATATGCTCTTCATAGTTTCTTTGGTGTACATATGATGTCGTGCCGATTTGATAAGGACTATGGCTATTGGCTCTTATGACCCCTTAGCTGTTATGTTTTGTTCATTGGCAGATTCCGACTTGACCCCCTTAGATTTTGGTGTTGGCATTTTATTAAGGCTTGTCCCATTCATAAGATTTTATATATTATATGTTAATTAGTTGGCATGTGGATTTTGCCTTAGCTGTTGGCCTACTCCTCTATCTAGCACTTGAGTGATTTGTTCCATAACTGTTGGTGTAATGTCACATCCAAAGGCCCTAGCTACTTTGGTTCTACAACCTAAGAGCATCCGTAATGGTGTGAATCGGCGAAAGGTAGGTGTGAGGCGCATGTGTGTGATTTACCTTTCGCTCAAATGGGCAACTAATGGTGGGGGAGATCCTACGAACTTCTATAGTTCGTAGGAACTTCTTACGAACAAATAAAGTCCGTAAGAAGTTCTTACGAAGTATAGAAGTTCGTAAGAACTTAACGGTCTAATTAAAACAGTAACATTGCTCCGTTTATATATTGAGAACCTTCTTCGTTCTTCTTCATTCTTCTTCATTCTTCTCCTTTCTTCTTCATCCGTTTATTTAATCAGTTGATCTTCTTTCTTTCTTCATCTTCATCTTCATTTTCTTCTTCTGCATATCCATTTTCATACTCAGTCTCATATTCATAATTCACAATTTTTTTATAAAAAATCAGTCTCAATTTAGTCCAAATCAGTCCCAATTTAGATATAAAAAATCCTCCAAATCAGATCTTATCAACACGATGGAATTAGGTAGAAAATGGAAGAAATATATTAATATCGGGAAATAAAAAAAACACGGGTCGACTTCAACGACAATTCCCGATTCTTCCGCGCTGATTCAATCGTCGAATCCCGTAATTGACAACTATACCCGTATTTACGACGAAATATCACATGTGTCGGACAACGAAACTCTGATAATAAATGGAAATAAATTCGATTTTCGGGGGAATTGGGCGGGGCCAATGAAATTGTACAAATTGGTTGAAGAAAGAAAACCAGATATCAAAACAATTATCGACAGTGTCGGTTTTATGTCGAAATTCAATTCTATGGTGATGCCCAATTCCGATCAATGTATTGTGACGGCGATGATCGAATGTTGGTGGGACACGACGCATACCTTCCAACTACCATATGTCGAGCTTGCGTTCACTCCGCTGGACTTCACAATGCTTTCCGATAATAATTTATGGCTTATTTCGTTTTACTTATATTCGTAATTGTTTCAAAATATGAAAATAATATGTTGTACTTAAATTCATAATTAATTGTTTGAAATATATTTTTAGGTAATTATATTCTTAATTATTTAAATATATGACAAAAAAATAAAAAATATACCCGCATTCCGATTGTGTCAATATATGAAAATAATTATTTCTATTCACTTAATGTTTCAATATGAGAAAATAATTAGTTGTACTTAAATTCATAATTGATTGTTTGAAATATATATTATGGTTATCATATTCATAATTATTTCAAAATATGACAAAAAAAATGAAAAATATACCTGCATTCCGATTGTGTCAATATATGAAAATAATTATTTATATTCACTTAATGTTTAAATATGTGAAAATAAATTGTTGTACTTAAATTCATAATTGATTGTTTGAAATATATATTATGGTTATCATATTTATAGTTATTTAAATATATGACAAAATTTTAAATATATGTACCGGCATCATAATTGTTTCAAAATGTGAAAATAATATGTGGTACTTAAATTCATAATTAATTGTTTGAAATATATTTTTAGGTAATTATATTCATAATTATTTAAATATATGACAGCAAAACTCGAAAAATGTTTCTCGCATTCCGATTTTGTCAATATATGAAAATAATCATTTATACTCACTTAATGTTTCAATATGTGAAAATAATTAGTTGTACTTAAATTCATAATTGATTTTTTGAAATATATATTATGGTTATCATATTCATAATTATTTGAATATATGACAAAAAAATTGAAAAATACACCCGCATTCCGATTGTGTCAATATATGAAAATAATTGTTTATATTCATGTTGATACCAAAATTAATATGCTGATATGGACGAATGATATGAAGACACATGTCAATCTACTAGGCATAATAGCAACGAGGAAGTTCATTTCCCCGACCAACTCATGTTCTCTCCGAGCAACGAGGATACACCGAGGAGCTTCAGCACTCCGAGGTACTCTAGCGCTCCGAGGTACTCCAGCGCTCCGAGGAACTAAGGCGGTCCGAGCTGCATCTCGGCCGTAGCATAAACTGCCAGATAATCAACAGTTCAATTATTCATTGAATGTTTATCATCTTGACGCACACGCTGCATTAAATGTATTACCATTTCATATGTATATCATTTAATGTATCAACCCTTTCATGTACAGCCTAAGGGCTATAAATACCTTGTATCACCCTCATTCAAAGGGACCGGAATTTCTTCAGAGAACTTGTACTCGAGAATTCCCAAACACTCAGCAATAACATAACAGTGGACGTAGGCCATTCTTATAAGGCTGAACCACTTTAAAAATCTTTGTCTCATTTTATTTATTTGTGATTGAATAATTAGAGCAATCTAATTTTTTACATCAACAGATTGGCGCCGTCTGTGGGAAACGACTGTTGCTATCATTTTTCACCAAAAATCATTTATCATCAATGGCAGATAATCCAGAATCCAGTAATCGAAATGCTGGAAATGCTGGAAATCCTCCAAATCCATCTGCACCCCCAGATCTGGCTGGAATTATGACGAATCTGGCTGAAGGACAAATCGCCATGCAAGAAACAATGAAGCAACTCATTCAAACTCTTCACGGCGGTGCACCTACCCATTCAAGGCAAAGGAGTGATCGTGGGCAATCGCGATCCAGGCGTACTGGGTCATATCGTAATGAAGAATCTAATGATTTTTCTTATCAACCTGGGCGAACTTCATCGATACGGGCTACGGATACAGATCAACATATCACCCTCTCTTCGGAGAGAACCAACGCCCTGGAAAGATTAAGCAGGGTGTCTCCGTTCAGTCGGTTAGGACCAAGGAGAAATATGAGTCCACCTAGAGCCCCATCGAGAAGTTTTCGACCACCATCAGGTTTGAGAGAAGGATCAGCACAATCACGACCAGCTACTCGACGAGATAGATCTCAGGAAGCTACGTCAGAACAATCAATGGCTCGGACTAAGCGGCCCGAGGAAGGAAATGAAGCATGGAAAGGTTCCATTCAGCGATTGGAGGATAGATTTGGAGAAATGGCTAAAGAAAGGAATCCCTTACAGAGAACTTTTGTTCAAGGGACACCTTTTGTGCAGGCCATTGTGAATTTTCCTACACCATCGAAATTCAAAGCACCTGTAGTGACCCCTAAGTATGATGGAAAGACAGATCCTGTTCTTCATATAGAACAATACCAAGCTGCTGCCGACATATATGCCGTCCCCGACGAGATGAGGTGTAGAGCATTCTCGGGAACTCTAACCGGATCTGCACAGATATGGTACAACAATATTCCTAGGGGTAAGATTTCGACTTTTATTCAGTTAGCCGATTTGTTCATTGGAAATTTTTGTTTTGGAGCAAAGCCAGTAAAGTGAGTAGCGCACTTGTTAAGTGTTAGACAAAAATCAGGTGAGAGTACTAGAGATTACATAACTCGTTTCAATAACGAGAAGTTGGAAGTCATAGATTACGAAGAAAAGACAACGATCACTGCTTTGATGAGTGGATTGCTGCCTAACAAGTTATACTATACTTTGGCCAAAGATCCACCTAAAACTATGTCGGAGTTGATGGCAAAAGCGGCCAAAATCATGAATGCCGAGGAGGCTATGGCTGCGAAGAAGAATATGGATAAAGAAACCAAGGTGGAGGTTGACAAATCCAAGAAGAAAGAGCAAAAAGGTAATGGTGGTGACAAGCACTCCAAGAATAATAGGACGTCATGGGAAGTCCTGAAGAAATACGATAATTATACTCCATTGAAAATGGGTATTAATCATGTTTTGGAAGAAATCAAGAATAACGAAGAAATCAAGTGGCCAGATAAACTGAGGACCAATCCTGACCTGAGAAATAGAGCCAAATATTGCGAATTCCATAAAGATCATGGCCATACGACCAAAAATTGCATAGCCCTTCAGAACGAGATTGAAACGCTCATCCGAAGAGGAAAGTTGTCAAAGTATGTAGATCGCAGAGGTGAAAGGAAGAATGATGATGGAACTAGAGATCGTTCTAGATCTCCTCGTCGGACGGAGGAGAAAAAGAAAAGAGATCATAAAGATGATCCAGATGAAGACCCCGATCTTCCAAAAAAGCCAAGGCAGCCTGAACGAGAGGTATTTTCCATACGTTTTGGGTCATTTGATTGTAATGTTATTATAGGAGGAGATGCTGGAGGAGGAGACCTTACTGCAGAAAGAAAGGCTTATCTCGGAGAGGCTCAAGCCTGCTCATATATTCAACGAATAAATCTTGCCGAGGATGATCGTCCGAGGAAGGTAAATAAAGAGAAGCTAGTTATTGGTTTTTCAAAAAACGATTTGGCAGGTGTTCTTTACCCTCACGACGATCCTTTGGTGATCAAAATGAGGATGAAAGATGTGGTGATTTCAAGGGTGTTGGGCAGCAATGGTAGTTTGGCAGACATCATGTATTATTCATGCTTTGATAGCTTGAATTTGAAATTATCTCAATTGGAACCTTATCACAGACCCCTTCTGGGTTTTGCGAGCGAGAAAGTTTTTCCACTTGGGACGATCAAGTTGGATATATTCATTGGAACTTGGCCTGCTTGTCGAACAGAAAGAATAAGCTTCTTTGTGATGGATAAGAATGTGCAGTCAGCCTACAACATCATCATGGGAAGAGTTGGTTTGAAGAAGTTCGAAGCAGTTCCATCTACAGTGCATCAATGCTTAAAATTCCCAACAAACTTCGGAGTAGGAGTTGTGAAAGGTGATCAAAAAATAGCTCGGGAATGCTATTATTCATCTGCCGAGCAAGAGGAGCTTGAGGAATCAAGGAAAAAGACTACTACCTACCAGGTGGAGGAAGGTACAGAAATTGAAACTCTTGATCCCAGGGATGAATCCCAACTTGTAAAAGGACAGGTGGTAGAATCTACAGAAAATGTTATTCTGGACGAGGAGCACCCTGAACGAGTAACCCAGATAGGTTCTTCATTAGATGCTTCAATAAAACAAGAGTTGATAACTTTCTTGAGAAACAGGAAGAATACTTTTGCATGGAGTCACGAAGACATTCCAGGAATAGATCCAAACTTCTTATGTCATGAACTCAATGTGAATAAGGAGATCAAGCCTGTGAAGCAGAGAAGAAGATTGTTTAGTCCCGAGAAGAATCAGGCCATACAAGAGGAGGTCGAGAAGTTCCAGAAAGCCCAATTCATTGAAGATGTGAAATATCCAGACTGGTTAGCAAATGTGGTGATGGTAAAGAAGAAGAATAATAAATGGAGAATGTGTGTTGATTTCACTGATCTCAACAAAGCATGCCCGAAAGATCATTTTCCATTGCCCAGAATAGACCAGCTAGTGGATGCTACTTCGGGACATGAGCTGCTCAGCTTCATGGATGCATATTCTGGCTACAACCAGATCAAAATGAAACCTGAAGATAGGGAAAGTACTTCTTTTATTACCCCAAGGGGAACTTATTGTTATAATGTCATGCCTTTTGGTTTAAAAAATGCAGGTGCAACATATCAGCGACTGATGAACAAGGTTTTTTCCGAACAAATCAGTTGCAACATGGAAGTCTATGTCGACGATATGCTAACAAAAAGCAAGAAAGCTGCTGATCATCTAGTTGACTTAGGTCAGACCTTTGATCAACTAGATAAATACCAAATGAAGCTCAACCCGACGAAGTGCACCTTTGGAGTACGAGAAGGAATGTTCCTCGGATACATCATCAACCAACGAGGAATTGAGGCAAATCCAGAAAAGATCAAAGCTCTTTTAGGGTTACGATCCCCAACGACGAAGAAAGAAGTGCAGAGTCTTACAGGACGAGTTGCAGCGCTCAACAGATTTGTGTCCCGAGCAACTGATAAATGCCTCCCATTCTTCAAAACACTTCGAAATTTTTTTGATTGGACTGAGGAATGTGAGAAGGCCTTTCAAGACTTGAAAAAGTATTTGGGAGCACCTCCATTATTGTCCAGGCCAATAACAGGAGAGAAGTTGTACTTGTATCTGGCAGTATCAGAGAATGCAGTTAGTTCAGCATTGATCAGATTGGAGAATGGAGTCCAGAAACCAATCTATTACACAAGTAAAGCTTTCCGAGGTGCGGAAATCAGGTACCCAAAGCTGGAGAAATTGGCATTGGCATTAATTGAAGCAAGTAGAAGAATGAGGCCATATTTCCAGGACCATACCATCGTCGTTTATACCGACATGCCATTGAGGCAAGCCCTTCATAATCCAGAAAAGTCAAGAAGACTGATGTACTGGGCAATAGAGCTCGGTGAATATGATATTGTGTATGAGCCCAGATCATCATTGAAAGGGCAGGCTGTGGCAGATTTTATAGCAGAGTTTACATATCCTGATACCCCCGAGGAACAAAAATTGCTCGCTGACCAACCTGTGGATGTTACAGGATCAACAGACATAAGACCAGACCAACTCCGGTTGGTAAAAGGGCTTGTGGATGTAGAAGGATCATCAACTTCAAACTCAGACCAGCTCCGGTTGGTAAAAGAGCGAGAAGAGATGATCGACGAGGAGCGAAAAGTGTCAGGGGAGGATGAAAAGAAGCAATAAATATTTCACCGAGGAATTCTATCAGATAAGGAATTTGAAGACGGGTTACCCATATGGAGATTATATGTAGATGGCTCATCTTGCACAGCAGGTTCCGGGGCAGGAATTGTTTTGAATACTCCAGACGAGATTGACATGGAATATGCTTTGCGATTCCAATTCAAAGCCTCCAATAATGAGGCTGAGTATGAGGCCATGATAGCAGGTTTAAACTTAGCAAAAGTTATGGAAGCACGGCAAGTAATTGTATTCAGTGATTCTCAATTAATTGTAAATCAGATGATAGGAACATATGCAGTTAAAGGAGACTTAATGGAGAAGTATCATGCAAAGGTGATGGAATTGTTGGCAGAATTTGATGCCATTCAGTTGATCAGAATACCGAGGATGGAGAATGTACGAGTAGACGCACTAGCCCGACTAGCATCAGCTACTCGTACCGAGCTACGAAGAACAATACCAATTGAAGTACTAGAAAGTCGGAGCATAGATGAAAACCTGACGATGAATGTTATTACCCTTGATTTAGGACCATCTTGGATGGATCCCATCAGGGCATATATTGAAGAAGGAAAATTGCCAGAAGACAAGCTCGCGGCAAAGAAATTGAAGTTTAAAGCTGCTCGGTATGTACTAACTAATGGTGTTTTGTATAGACGAGGAATTATGGCAGGTTTGCAGAGATGTGTGCATCCATCCGAAGTGAAAGAATTGATTGAAGAGATCCATGAAGGGTCTTGTGAAGCTCATGTAGCAGGTCGAACACTTTTGCAAAGGGTAATGACTCAAGGATACTACTGGCCGACGATGAGGGCTGATTGTATAGCCTATGCTAAGAAATGTGACAAGTGCCAACGTTTTTCCTCTATCCGACGAACTCCACAAGCATTGTTGACACCAATAACTTCCCCTTGGCCATTTGCTATATGGGGAATTGATTTGGTTGGACCACTGCCGACCACCCAAGGAAGATTCAAGTACCTCATCGTTGCAGTGGACTATTTTACTAAGTGGGTAGAAGCTGAACCGCTTATCGATATGACGTACGAGAAGGTATACCAGTTTGTTTGGAAGAATATCATCTGTCGATATGGTCTCCCTCATGCCTTCATCACAGACCATGGAACCCAATTTGATAACGAGGAATTTACTGCTATTGTCATCAGTCGAACATTTTGAAGGTTCATTCAGCACCAGGCCATCCTCAAAGCAATGGACAGACTGAAGTAACGAATAGAACACTGCTAAATGGTTTGAAGAAAAGGCTAAGTGAAGCTAAAGCTAACTGGATTAATGAGCTACAATCAGTATTGTGGGCTTACCGAACAACTCCCCGAGCAGCGACTGGAGAATCACCATATATGCTGGCATTTGTAAGTGAGGCTGTAATACCTGCCGAGTTAGGTCTCCCAACACATAGAGTGCTGAATTTCAATTCCCCAGTCAGTGACTTGATGAGAAGACTGGATTTGGATATGCTCGAGGAGGTCAGAGAAGAGGCAGCCATTAGGAATGCTGCTTATCAATAACGCACAACTCTATTCTACAACAAAAGGGTGAAGAAATGCGACTTAAAAGAAGGGGATTATGTGCTAAAGAAGGTCATTCAGAAGCACAATAAGCTTGAAGCCAACTGGCATGGACCTTACCGAGTTACAGAAGTTGTCCGACCAGGAACTTACCGAATAACAACTCTAGAAGGAGAGGAATTCAAGAATGCTTGGAATGCTGAACACCTTCGCAAGTATTACCAATGATGCAAAATGTACAACAGTTCCATCAATATGAATAAAACGATGATGTTTTCACCATTTTCCTCTCCTTTGTTGGAAAGTTTTTAGGGGAATACTAGTGTTGTACACTACGCTGCTCGACAGCAAAAAGAAGACGATAGTTTGAAAGAACCAAAAAATATACTCCTTTGGTTAGGAGGCGTACACTAGCGTGACCAACTAAGGTTGGTAAGATAACTAGTGGACAGATAGTTCGAAAGAACCAAAAAATATACTCCTTTGGTTAGGAGGCGTACACTAGCGTGACCAACTAAGGTTGGTAAGATAACTAGTGGACAGATAGTTCGAAAGAACCAAAAAATATACTCCTTTGGTTAGGAGGCGTACACTAGCGTGACCAACTAAGGTTGGTAAGATAACTAGTGGACAGATAGTTCGAAAGAACCAAAAAATATACTCATTTGGTTAGGAGGCGTACACTAGCGTGACCAACTAAGGTTGGTAGACAGATAGTTCGAAAGAACCAAAAAATATACTCCTTTGGTTAGGAGGCGTACACTAGAGTGATCAACTAAGGTTGGTAAGATAACTAGTGGACAAGATAGTTCGAAAGAACCAGATAGTTCGAAAGAACCTGATAGTTCGAACCCATGACCAACTCCGGTTGGTAAAAGGGCAAGAACAACATTCTTAAAAAAGTCAATCTCGGTTGGTTTGAAAACAAAATATGCCAACAAGTTGGTCGGAAGGTAAAATCATTCCAGAAAATACAAAGAATTCCAAACTGAACCAAGTATAGTTGGTCGGTGATCAATTATACTTGGTCGACGAGGATAAATTATCGACCATGGTTGGTCGGACACATTTTATGAAAAAGTCATCAACTGTATTTGGTCGATAAGCACAATTTAACAACCTTGGTTGATTGAAAAAATTTTAAACATTTTTATACTCATTACTTTATTAAGTGATTGAGCAACATTGATACTTATAACTTTTTTTTTGGTCGATGAACCATACAATATTGTTATGCAAGCACAAATATAAAATGTTTGACAAATACAAGACAATAGCAATACAAATTTGCGAACAAGAATGAAACTCTTTCATTGAATTCAAAACGAATTATTAAATTTGTGTACTAACTATTACATTGAGATTCCTACTCTATTGGTTTCTCTCCCTCTACTTTAGAAACAGGTTCCTCGCCAGCAGGTGGATCATTGAAATCTAGGAAGTGCTCGATAAAGTATTTGTTCATCTTGGGGGCTTCTATTACATATATATTTGTTCATTGGGTGGCACACCTTTATAACATCATGCAGTCGAGCATCAAATTCAACTTCACAAACTCACACGGAGGCATATTCAGAAGTTCTGGAGTTATTATGCACATACTGTTGAAGTTTAGAAGTCAAATTTAGCACCTACAGCACTGAGATCTTTACTACTAATGCCCCGACGAACATTGAAGAAGAAGTGTCAAGAAAATGTTTCGAAGTCCACCACTAGCTTGGTACTAATCAGATTGCAGAGTTGGGCTCAAAAGCTAGTATGTTACTCGAACAAAGTATTTGGAAGAATCAAGCACGTGAAGTTAGCACTCAGCTGCTCGGCACAGGAGGCAGTTGATCGGCTAGCAAACCAATCAATATACTTGAAGATTATGATAAGCTACACGCTGCATCATATGTCGTCCAGTAGATAATGCACTTTATGTCGAACAAATCAAGAAGGTAGATCAAGAATTTCACGAACACCGAGCAACACTACAGAATAAATACTCCATCCTTTCAAGTAAACCATCAAGCATGAAGCATTGGGGGCTTCTGTTGATACCAAAATTAATATGCTGATATGGACGAATGATATGAAGACACGTGTCAATCTACTAGGCATAATAGCAACGAGGAAGTTCATTTCCCCGACCAACTCATGTTCTCTCCGAGCAACGAGGATACACCGAGGAGCTTCAGCACTCCGAGGTACTCTAGCGCTCCGAGGTACTCCAGCGCTCCGAGGAACTAAGGCGGTCCGAGCTGCATCTCGGCCGTAGCATAAACTGCCAGATAATCAACAGTTCAATTATTCATTGAATGTTTATCATCTTGACGCACACGCTGCATTAAATGTATTACCATTTCATATATATATCATTTAATGTATCAACCATTTCATGTACAGCCTAAGGGCTATAAATACCTTGTATCACCCTCATTCAAAGGGACCGGAATTTCTTGAGAGAACTTGTACTCTAGAATTCCCAAACACTCAGCAATAACATAACAGTGGACGTAGGCCATTCTTATAAGGCTGAACCACTTTAAAAATCTTTGTCTAATTTTATTTATCTGTGATTGAATAATTAGAGCAATCTAATTTTTTACATCAACAATTCACTTGATGTTTCAGTATGTGAAAATTATTAGTTGTACATAAATTCATAATTGATTGTTTGAAATATATATATTATGGTTATCATATTCATAATTATTTGAATATATGACAAAAAAATTGAAAAATATACTCGCATTCCGATTGTGTCAATATATGAAAATAATTATTTATATTCACTTAATGTTTCAATATGTGAAAATAATTAGGTTTACTTTAATTCATAATTGATTGTTCGAAATATATATTATGGTTATCATATTCATAATTATTTCAATATATTAAAAAAAATGAAAAATATATCCACATTCCGATTGTGTCAATACATGAAAATAATTATTTATATTCACTTAATGTTTCAATATGTGAAAATAATTAGTTGTACTTAAATTCATAATTGATTGTTTGAAATATATATTATGCTTATCATATTCATGATTATTTCAATATATGACAAATTTTAAATATATGTACCTGCATCATAATTGTTTCAAAATGTGAAAATAATATGTTGTACTTAATTTCATAAAAATATCGAAAATATACCCGCATTGATTGTGTCAATATATGAAAATATTTATTTATATTCATAATTGTTTCAATATGTGAAAATAATTAGTTGTATTTAAATTCATTGTTGATTTTTTGAAATACATTTTATGGTATTTATATTCAAAATTATTTTAATATATGACAAAATTTTAAACCTTCGTGCAGGCATTCCAATTGGACAAGGACGACCCATTCAAAATCTACGAGTTGAACAATATACAAATTTTGTTAATACCATAAATGAATTTCTCCCAGAAATTCATATACAAAGATTTACTGGTACGGGAATTCCAGTTTCTGACCTAAAAAAATACATAGAAAATTTTGTCAAGGTTGAACCTTTACCAGATTATATGTCCCCAATCATAGCACGGGCATTTTGGTTTTATGTATTGGGGAGTGTATTTTTTCCAATTGCTCACTCCACTTCCGACCTCAGCTATTTACATTATCTGGAGGATATTCCTGCCATCAGCACATACGACTTGGGTTCGACTATTTATGCTCGTATTTTATGGTCTTTGGATAAAGCCAGTCGACGATCGTTGACTAGTGTTGAATGCATGTGGCAAATACTCGAGGTATATTTTCGTTTCATCATATTTATTAAAATTTATGTTTCATTACAATATATGTCAACTTATTCTAATGAATTAAATTTATTGACAAATTTTGCAGTATTTACATCACGAGTACATGGCCACGGCATGTCCTATTCTCGTCGATCTGTCCATCGATGCGTGGCCCCGCATATTTCATTGGTCAAGGGGGAACAAAAATAAAGTAAAGGGAGCACAACGATTTAACATCTCAAGCAGTCAAAATCAGCTTGAGATGTGGTCACCCGAGTCCATTATATGGAAGCCATACGAGACTTCTGCCTACCGTGACTCTGATGTCATCTTATATGCTCGTGAGATATCGGGGTTACGGATGATTATTTGGGATCCCTTATTTAAGGGTTTTTGGTACTTGGGTGATCGGGCCATCCGGCAATTGACTGGACAGATATGTATAGCAGACAATCCACCATCAAGTTTGTGTTGTGCCTCAGAACACGATTTTCAAGCAGCTGCGGCCCAAAATTGACCTATCGTAAATCAATTCGTAAGAGATGTGTCACAAGAAGAGTATAATGAATATTGGAAGGCAGTAGCACTTGGGCCATTACTACCGCCGATTGCCAGATATGTTAATGTAGATTTGATTGGAGTTGGTTCAGTGGCACCTTCGATGTTGCGAATCCTGCAAGCACCAGCACCGAAAAATGATCCGCATGTGTATAAGACACAGTTCTCTATGGGTGGTTCTGCGCACATCCAACCACCGAGGAAGAATTGGACGGTTGACTTAGGCCTACCGGAGGGGGCTTCATTTACTATAGATGTGCCGAGACCTGAGTTTTCAACCAACGCACCTCCAGCTCAATCTTTGACGCAGTTAGAATGGCGTCAGTCCTACGTCGAGGCAGCAGATAACATTTGAGGTCTACGTCATTTAATATTACACGAGACACGTCAGCGAGAGGATCAACTCAAAGCACGTGATGATCGCATTGATGAGTTGGAGCGTAGACTAGCACGTTTTACTATGCCTAGTCGTGGGTTTGAGGAGGGTGGTACTAGTTCTAGTCATCCGAGCATTTACAGACCACACCTAGCCCCACCCTCTGACCCGGTCCCGACATATGAGGTGCAACAAGGTTGGGGTAATTTTTTTGGGTCTGACACTTACATGGGTTCACATGCAGATTTAGGTGCTAATTTTGAGTTCGACCCGGGGCGCTAGTGATGTATAATGTACAATTGAAAAATGTTAAGAAAATTTTTTGTATTGTTGTCTCAATTTAATTGTGATGACAAATGTTATGATGTATAATGTCTCATATTTATGAAAAATGTTATGATGTATAATGTCTCATATTTATTTTTATTTATTACACATAGAATGATGACAAAAAATTATTACGATTGCTCTAATATCATTTATTATTAGTATTGAAATATTGACTTAAGTAGTAAAAACAATAATACATGATAAAAATGATTATTAGGAGTATGTGTTCAAACGCTTAGGTCGAACCTAGTAAAAGTACAACAATATGGTTTCCCATTGCGCACTAAACATTTAGGTAAGTAAGATCGTTGCATATCGGAATCAACATATTCTTCGTTGTAGTTTGATATATTCGGTTCGTACTCTTCCCCATCATTTTCATATTTGCATTTCGAAAAGTAATCATAACTGGAATTGGTGTAGTCAGAAATATCGTTATCTGATGCTAACGTAGAGTCATTATATATGTTAATTAATTGTTCTTGAATGTGACGACTTGATAGCATCGCGCGCTGTGCTTTGTGATAACGTTGTAGGCGCCTCTCCATCTGCCATATATCTTCCTCAAATAAATCAAGACAAAACATACCCGCTTCTTCGGGATACGATATTGGCCAAAGTGCGGCAGCACAATTTTTTGGCACGGATATGTGATGGTAATGGAAAAGCACCTCCAGGTCACACCTTTCATCATATTTATCTGGCCATGTGAGGTGTTCCCAAGGATACACAACTCCGTCTTCAGGTTCCGAATTGGGAGAGATTATGAATATATGACCAAAGTCATTTAGAAAATGTCGAGAAGTATCAATTGGATATGTTTGGAAAATTATTTTTTCCCATACCAATCATTACCAGCAATATCTGTGTAAGAGCCATTGTAAATGGATGAATAGTAGGGAGATAAAGCCATTTTTGAAATATAAGACAGTGGTAGATAAAAAATTGTTGCAATCCTTCTAATTTATTTATAGGTAATTTTAAACCTTCGAAGATATAATTTTAGTTTAAAATGATATAAAATATTTATAATAATACAAAGGCACACATACCAATGTAAAAGATAAATTATACCAAGGCACACATACCAAGGCACACATAAAGCTGAAAAACTATCACGTAGTAATTTTATAATTTTATAAATTATAAAAAGGCTCTTATAAAGGCACAATAATAACATGCAAACGATTGAAGTTACCACATAGTAACTTCCTAAATTAACTATACAACATATTGATTGCCTGAAGAACCTCAACCCAAAAATGAAGCACACTTATCAATAGCACTCTGCAGCACACTTCCCAAGATCATACAGTATATTTACATACGGAAAGGACACAGATATTATTGACACTGAACGAGCGCACTAATCTAGATAAATTTGTATTGCACACTTACCAATAGGACACAAAAATTAACATTTTACCGATATTATTTGTAGCACAGTTACATGTAGCACAATTACCTATATAAGACTTTACTTATAATTATAAATACTTATGTACCGTAAAACTATACAGGTAGAGTATAATATTTCATCTACATCAAAATTAATTTATTTATAGGTAATTTTAAACCTTCGAAGATATTATTTTATTTTACATTGATAAAAAAAATTATAATAATATAAAGGCACACATACCAATGTAAAAGATAAATTATAGAAGGGCACACATACCAAGGCACACATAAAGCTGAAAAATTATCACGTAGTAATTTTATAATTTTATAAATTATAAAAAGGCACATATAAAGGCACAATAATAACATGCAGACGATTGAAGTTACCACATAGTAACTTTCTAAATTAACTATACAACATATTGATTTCTTGAAGAACCTGAACGCAAAATGAAGCACACTTATCAATAGCACTCTGTAGCACACTTACCAAGATCATACAATATATTTACATACGGAAAGGACACAGATATTATTGACACTGAACGAGCGCACTAATCTAGATAAATTTGTATTGCAAACTTCCCAATAGCACACATAAATTAACATTTTACCTATATTATCTATAGCACACTTATCTATAGCACAGTTACATGCAGCACACTTACCTATATAAGATTTTACCTATAATTATAAATACCTGTGTACCGTAAAACTATACAGGTAGAGTATAATATTTCATATACACTAAATTAATTTGTAACCATATTATATCATGGACTCCTCTAATTCTAGCGATGAGGGACGAAATATTTTTCTCCAATATGCAAAATTTAATGAAGGTGGATCATCCGATGATTCACATGAGGAAATGATTATTATGATGGAGATTACCCAGTGGTGTGCTGAAAAAAATATTATTCGCGATGGGAAAGAACTCGAAACGAGACGTCGAGTGAATCGTAGGAGAGAAAGGGGACATGCAACACTATGGGAAGATTACTTTGGGGAAAATAAGGTATATAACGAGTATTTTTTTCGAAGGAGATTCAGGATGTGGTATAGTGTTTTCAATCGCATCCTTCAATCTATTTGCCTTTATGATAACTGCTTTGTTCAGAAGAATGATGCTTGCGATCGTCAAGGTTTAAGCTCTCATCAGAAAGTGTTGGGGACAATTCGACTGTTAGCTAATGGGGGTTCCCATGACGTGTGGTCTGAGCAGTACTCTATGAGTGAAACCACTCTATTAGAAATTGCTATTAGATTTACAGGGGCAATTGTAAGAATTTTCGGTCCCCAGTACGGCAGAAATCCGACACAAGGCGACGTTACAATGTTACTCGAACAAAATGCATATAGAGGTTTCCCAGGAATGCTAGGTAGCATAGATTGCATGCATTGGCGTTGGAAAAATTGTCCAACAGCATGGAACTCTCAATATAGTGGTCGTAAAGAGTCACCAACTATAATCCTTGAAGCGGTTGCCTCCTACGATCTTTGGATTTGGAAATCATTCTTTGGGGTGCCTGGTTCTTGCAATGATTTGAATGTCTTGCACCGATCTAATGTCTTTCATGAATTGCGTAATGGGACGGCAGCTCCCGTTAATTACAATGTTAACGGAAATTCTTACGACATGGGCTGCTACCTTGGAGATGGCATTTACCCTCCGTACGCTTCAATTGTAAAAATATTTAGGAACCAAAATGGTATTACACAAAAACAAAAATTATTTTGCAAGTACCAAGAAGCGTGCAGAAAAGATGTTGAACGTGCGTTTGGTGTATTACAAGCTCGATTCACTTTTGTTCGGGAACCTTGTAAATTATGGAATAGGGCGTCACTATCAACCATTATGAAATCCTGCATTATAATGCATAATATGATTATTGACGATGAACGTAGAGATTGCCCATGGAAAAATGAGTATGAACACAATGATGAAACACCTGTAATTATGAGGGGCCAAACTAATTTCTACGACTACCTCATATGGGATGCCCAGATAAGAGACGTAACTAAACATCAACAGTTACAGAATGATTTGGTAGAGCACATTTGGAACACCCATGGTCATGAAATGGTCGGTTGATGAATTTATTGTATTTTTTATTTTAATCGTGGTTAAATGTTTTGTTTGTTCCATTTTCAATTTGTATTTGTAGGATTGTCGTAGTGATCATATACCTGTTATTCTATATAAAATAATGGTTTAACCGACAATATTATATATGCAGGAAATTATTAAACAATACTCACATTTCATCTATTTAAGGGTGGCATTTCATTTATTAAGATGGATAGTGAATCACTCTCCTTATACCGAAAAAAAATGAAATACAATTATGAGGGCTCAATAAATCATTTAAAAACACTACTAGTCATTAATTGAACCGCTAGGACGAGACGACTCGGCAGAGTTCGATTGCAACTCAGATATCGCAGCTTCGGTCGCAGCAACCATCGCTGTTAGGTCATTGAACCTTTTAAAATGAAACTGCTTTTGTATTTCATTCATATGAGTCATATCCAGCTCCATGATGTACGATTTCTCTCGTCCTAGGCGCACGAGCTGATCCTGCTTTTTGGTGAGTTGATCAGCTCACTTCATCTGAATGAACGCATCCATTTGAGAGTCAAATTTAAGGGCACGATTATTCTTCCACTCTTGCTTGCTTTTAAACATTGCATTGAAGTCTTCACAATGTTTGAGTACTGTTGTGTTACAATCCAAGCTGTCAGAATGCGCTCGTTGACGTGCACGTTGTTTCTCACCCTTCCTGCTTGGGGGTCTATCCGGTACGGCTCGTACCCCCGGAGTATCATATTCGCGTACAGGTGTAGGGCTGTCGTCATTCCCCGCTATATTTTCCAAGTCAAATTTTGGTAAATCTTTTAAAATTTGATAGCAGTTATCGAACGTAAAATGTTTGTTGGTTTCGACGCGGTACGCGTCGCGTGCATTAGTAACCACTTGGAATTCGTTCATCCCGCTTCCCATATACTTCATTTGCTGAGAAAGCTTTGCAATATATAGCATTATTTGATGCGATATATGATTATAACGTGTTGATAGAATGGATCTCGTACGAGTAATTGTAATTCCATGTGTGACGTTATACTCATCTTTCACAGTGTCCCAAAATGTGCCCGATGATATTGAGTTTACTTCAATACTTCGAGTTGTATATTTTGCATAAATGGTACATAATACTTCATCCTCAAAAGGAGTCATATTAGGTTGTCGAGATGTACCGAAAATAATCAGTTGAGAGCAAGACATATTTTCTATAGAAATAAAATATATTTCGAATGAAAATAAAAAATGAAACAGCTAAATATTTTTAAAGGGTGATAATAAGAAATTGTGAGAAACTTGGCCCCTATTTATAAATAAGAGTTCCCAAGAGGACCCAAACGGTGTTAGATTTTCACAGCAGCAAAAAGGGATTCCTGCGAACTTCTTTTGTTTTTAGGAATTCTTACGAACTTCAAAAGTTCGTAGGAACTTCCTATGAACAAAAGAAGTTCGTAAGAACTTCTTACGAGCATCAGAAGTTCATAAGAAGTTTTTACTAAATCAGCATCCAACCGGTAACTTTACAAATCCCTTACCTTTCCTCTCTCCATTTTTGCCAACTGCCTATCCCCATTATACGTCTACAAATTTGTAATTTTACCAATTTTTTTTGTCCAAACTCTCCACCATTGTGGATGCTCTAACAGGTCATGAGCTTTGTCATCATTTAATTTTTGATGATGTCGTGGCTAGTTTAATAGTTTAATAGTTTAATAATTTCAGAATTATTATATGTATGCTATAGTATTACATATATTCTATTATATGTTTTATAGTGTATGATGTCTTATTTGAGTGGCATGATTTTTACACACGTCTTGGACGTAGGCGTGTACACCCCTTTATCTGAGTATGTTAGTGATGTGATCCCTTAGCTGTTATAGCCTTATGCGTGGATTTTTTTTTGTCTTGTGCGACTTGACGCCCTTAGCTGTTGGTAATTTTTGTTTGCATTTTATCACATCTTGTCTCCTTGGTTTGTTAGAAGCCACCCACGGTTTTGCGTTTTACCCATTGGTTTTATATATCTCTTTAAATGACGTCGAATTTATTCTAAACTATAGACCGTTTTATTTAAAACCGAAAATGATTTTCTGTTAAAACAAAAATGATTTTCATTTTTATTAAAACGACGTTGGATTATTTACAACAGTAATATTTGATAAATTCATTACAGCTGGACCTTTGTTAAAACCTCCCACGGTATTCTTTTTAAACCCATAACTGGTGTAGTTTAAAACGACTATGTTTTAAAATCATTTTGTTTCTTTTATGTTGTTGTGTAACAGCTTGCACTCTATAAATTGAACCCTTTGTGTTTCTTTGTGAGCCCTTAGATTTGTTTTTATCAACGGATGTGTGTATTTCTTTGGTGATCCATGTGACCTTATTTTACACCAATCTGCACTCACTTGTGCACTCTATAAGTAGCACCTTTTATGTATTATTTTTGCAGAGATGAGAAAATTATTTTTGTAGCAAAACTCTATCAAAATTTTTAGAGAGAGAGAGAGAGATTAAACTAGATTATTTTTGTGTCATCTTCAAGTGTTGATTTCTGTCAAAACGAAAATGAAGATTGGACATCTCTCATTCTAAATCTGCACTTACGATTTTTCAAGAGTATATAATTTTTGTAAGTGAGTTCTCTCATCTTTGTGTGTATTTTGATCAGTCTTCAGATCTAAGATTTGTACACAACACACACTATTCACGAAATTAATTTTTTTCTGAATATTCTGTTTATACCCTATTTGTGAGATCTTGAATGTTTTTAAACATTTTGTTTTAAAACTAACTTTTCAGAAAATATTTGATAATATTCAGATTTGTATTGATTTTGGTTTAGAAAGTTAAACCTAAGATTTTTGAGATCTGATTTGTGAAGAATTAAAATCTAGACTGAATATTATTTTCTTGAGTGTTAAAAGACTGTTTTGATTTGATCTGAAATATTTGTGAAAATAGTCTTGATAAGATTTTAGATTAAAATCTGATTTAATATAATATTTGTTTTCTGAAAAATATATTGTGAATATTTGACTGTCTGATTTGATTGAATATATTTGAGTCATTATTCTTTGAACATGGTTTCTTGATTGTGTAAGTGATTTTCAGGATCTGTTTTCATCTCATATCACTCACATATATTTACTCACGTTGTACTCACGTAGACACATTTATGAATGTGAATATTTGAACAAGTCTAGTGTTCAAGATTTGAAAGAAGGAAAAGAAAGCTTTTCAAAACCTGTATTGAAAGTCAACAAGACTTGATTTGAGTTGACATAAGACTTGCGAAGATATAGAGGAGATATAATCTGTTGCATAGAGTTTGGTGTGTATTCATTAAGTGTGGGTGTGTGTCATATAGGATAGTACACCCCACACTATTACTTCACTAGAAAATAACACAATAGGCAGTGAGCTAATCTTGAGCTAGAAGAGCATAAGGGAGAAGCTGAGAAGTGTAAAACACAATAACAAGCAAGGACAGACTTAAAGAGAGAGAAGAATAAGCAACCAGGGAGGAGTCTTGGTCGTGTGGGGTAATCGCTACATCTTTCTTCTTTAGTTGTTAAGTTTGTCGATTGTAACTCGTTCCTATTGGTTTTATTGTTTTAGTGGAAGTAGATTAGGTAACTCCTAGAGGAGTTCATCAATTTTCCCGGGGAAGGGTTTTTGCGATGTAAAATAAATACCTCGTGCTTTACTTTAAAATTTTCAATATCTCGCCTCATACTAAATTGTAGGTTTAATACTAAAAACGCACCTAATTAATGGAATCATATATTATCTGTTTTGACACCTAATTAACTCAAGATAATAAATAGGACTATTAATTGACTTATCAAACTAAAATCTATTTTATCTAAGTCATCAATTCATGAAAATTTTTAATTGGTCCCCTCTTGAATAACATAGATAACTCGTAGGTAACTGGAGTTTATTTCGGCAAATAGTTTAATTACGCACATAAAGTCTTTTGCGCATCGCCTAGGTGGCCTAACAAACATAACATTAGAACCTATAAACAATGAGGCAAGTGTTTATTGTAAATCAAATTCAAGTTATAATACCCATGTGTAGGGAGTTATAAGAATTAGTAGATTCTATTGAAAAACCTTGAATTAAATGTATGAATTGATCATATGTTTGGATAGGATTGCATGTATAATGAATCTCTAAGTAAAGATGAAATGAAATTTGAATATATTTGATGATTCACATAGAATCATTATGAGTTCTTAGTTGAAGAACAGGAATCTTGAATGACTTAGGGTTTAATTGATGAACATAAGATGTCAATCTGCCAAAATTTTTGACATAACTTTTATACTTCTAATTAGAGTGTCAACCATACATTTATGGAAATGTATATCTCTTAGATATCCAATGAACTTGGAATTAGGTCTATCGGAGTTCTGTAGAGGGAGTAATCGACATGTTACTATAGGGTGTTTGATCTGCCAGCATAGTAATCTGCCTGAATTATGACGTGACTTTAAATGTGTACGATTTGAGTTGTACTTGGAATTAGAGTGTTAATCAAAGATTTATGGAAAGGTATATATCTTATCTTTCCAATGAACTTGGAATCAGGTCAATCGGAGTTCTGTAGAGGGAGAAATTTATTACGTACAAGTATGAATAATTTGGTTGTGTGAATACCTATTATATTGATTATTAGGTTGGGTGAATACCTAAAGTATGCTTACTCCTGTATTGGGGTCGATGATTATCCGGACCAAATCGAAGATGAATAGTATTTGGGTCGATAACTATCGAGAACAAATCGAAGATGAATAATATTGGGGTCGATAATAATGCCGGACCAGTTACATACGTATGACCTTTACATTGGGGTCGAGGGATTTTTGGACCAATGTAAATGGTAGGATTATCAGGGTCAATGATTTGTCGGACCAATAAATCCTTTTACTATATATTGTGTGTGAAATATATACCTTATGATGTTATACTTATGTGCAATAGTAGACTTGTAGATGATATATATATATATATATATATATATATATATATATATAGATAGATAGATAGATAGATGTACATCTAAATGGTAAATTAAGTAGAGAGAAACTTAATCACGAAATTTAAAATAGACTAGGAATAGACTATAGTAAATTAAGTAGTGAAACTTAATTATGGAGGCTAAATGATGATAGGATAATTGGGGTCAATGATTATCCAGACCAATGATTCTTATAGTATATGTTGTGAGTGAAATATATACCGTATAAATAATATGGTTGTGTGGGACAGTAGATAGTTAGATGATGTGTAGACATATAAAAGTAAGTTGAGTAGAGAAACTAAATTTTAAAGATTTAATGTTAGATAGTGGATATCTAAATGATAAAATTAAGTGGTGAGACTTAATCATAGTTATGGAAAGGTAACATGTGAAGAATGTTACTATTGTGTTAATTAACAAATGAGGGATGTTAATAAATTTATGTACTGTATGGGCGGTACGGGAACTTAGACGTGTAGATAAGTTCAGTTGAATACTCTAGTTTAATTAGCTTGGGTAGTATAGCTAGGTGGGATAAGTATAGGACGTTAAGCGTGCACTATAGATGAGAGGTGAGGAGAACTTAAGAGAGAGTGTACACGAACATGAATAATCAATAACTGAATTTTATTATGATAAATGCTTACTAAATATTTTCAAAATATTTTGAGTACTAACTCATGCTATAAAATATTTTCAAAACCTTTTTGGTGTCCAGCCACAGGGATGCTAGACTTGAGGATTTCATTCCACGAACTCAGAGCTGTTGCAATGTGGATGCTGACAGGATCTTTATTAGATGATTATACCTTTCTGATCTAGTGTAGGATCTTATTTTGTATTCCTTGTATGAACATGTTGTCAGTCGACGATTTATAGTTATTGAGTTCTTTTGAGTATTGTGGATTGTGGTTTTGAACTTTTAATCGACGGTTTATCGACAAGTCTTTCATTCATATATATTATGTTGGATTGAACTCTAGTATACTGTGAATGTTTTATTTAGATTTTCGCATGGTACATTTTATTGTGTTAACGAAAGATAAAATTTGGCACCGGTCTAATTTCACTTAGGTTGTTAGTAATTAAAAAGTTTTCGACATTGATGCTAAGAACGAACCATTTGAGAAACCTGTTTTAATTTAATAAAGGCCTGATCACCCGATGTTTAATTAGGCGGGGTGTCACAGATGGTATCAGAGCATCAGGTTCTAGTGTTCATAGGATCTGTACGACTTACTGCGTTTAAAGCGTACCATTCGATTGATATAGAGCTCTATGCTAAGTATTGTTGATTCCTATTGTGAGATTTCATCCTCCTACTATTGTGTAATTGTAGTATATTTTATACACGTTCGTGTGTGATTCGTATGCCGAACAATGAAGGACGACTTGTGAGGGCCGTTGGGAGAACAGTAGGAGGCGGGTCTCAATTGGTGTTGTAAAATATATTTCGGGGTCGATGACCGTAGTCGAGGTCAACCCTATTATGTTTTAGAAATTGATGCTTCTACGTGAAGGGAGCTAAAAGAATTTGAGAAATTAGTCAGGGTGTAAGACTGGAAGTAAAGGTGCAAGTGAAATACTATGGGGAGATACCCATGTGGGGGAACCATTTAAATGATGCAGATAATTGAATTCTGACCAAGTGATGGTGAAATCAGTCAGGGATGGTAAGGCCAGTAGTGCGTTCCTTGGGATAGCGGAGGTAAAGGAAAAACGGGGGTCCAGCGTGGCCACAAATATAGGGTATTTTATCGAGAGATATTTTTATGTGGAGAGTGAGACCACACGTATTGATTTTTCCCAAAGCGAGTAAAGGGACATGAGTATGGTGCCTAACAGGGCAATGATTAAGATTATTTTCGGATTTGGTTCGGACAAGCGTGTTATGTCCGAGAACCATTTGAGAAGCCAGGGGGATTGGCAAGGTATAAATATGAGTTGTATCCTCGGGAAAATGAGGTATATTTTGTGTGACCGAGCGAGTCATGATATTTTGATTAATGCTAGATTCACATATGAGATGAGTTTAGTGGATATATCGATACATTATTATGTGTACTTATTATATCGTTGTGTAGCGGAGTTATCATTGAATTCATCCATATGGGAGAGGGTATGGACTTAGTGGGGTATATATTATAACTACTCGTTTTAGTGATGTGTTATACGAGTATGATATTCTCCTGGATATAGACTGGTCAGTAATGGTTAAAGAGGTAGTGTGCCGTTAGTACAAGACTATCGTGTTTGCTATTCCAGTTCAGGATGTGCCATTTGGCGATTCCTCACCTGAAAGAGGGTTGAGCTCGCACTTATGATACATTTTTGTTGGGGAATTTGGAGAGCATAGAGGTCTCGTTACAGTTAATCTCGGTGTGTAGGGACTACATTGATATGATTCAGGGTATACTGGGTTACAGCCGAGCGGAGAGATTGAGCTCGTTATTTTGTTTAGCGCTCAGTACTTAGTGATAGAAATAGCGCATTGCTATATCACTCCTTTGGAGACGTGGGAGTTGAGAGATGTGTTGGATGCTAGGCTAAAGGCTAGCACTGTAGTTGTTACTCATTTTACGTATGGAGAGAAGACGTCGAATTGAGAGATATTATTCAAATAACGCATGTGAAGCCTGTAGTGCCTTGAAAAAGCACTGAAAATTTTCCTCTCACCACAGGTTGAAGGGTGATACGATGTCGAGGAATATTATATTATGTTTACTGGGGTGATTGAGAATACCCATGTTTTTATGATCACAGATGATATGCACGGATTATATTATGGTTGTGCAGATATACACAAATCATAGGGTGTATGGGTACCCTGGTTAGTTAGTGTAATACCCTGTATTTTTATGGCTTTTAATTATGAGGTTAATTAAATGGAATTGCTTTTAATTTGGGATTTGTTAAATTAATTTGGGATTTATTAATTGGAAAATTAATTCGGATTTAAATGCTAGTGAGACGAAAGTTAGTATTTGGTTATTATGATGTTGCTTAATATTACTAAGTGATTATGGTAATATGCGATCATTGAATTTTTTAAAATTTTCGCGAGTTAAAAATATGGCAATTTCAATAATTTAGTTGGGACGTGCGTGTCAGTCGTGTCAGGACCAAATTTAATGGATTTAAAAGTATTTTATTTTTATGTCATCCGTATGAGATTTTTGAGTGTGCCAACGTGTCCTAAAGGTTCGATATAGTCAAAAAACACTAGCTGGGGGTTTAGTTTGGGTCCCGGGACATTTTTTAGGCCTAACCGGCAACCCGAAAGGGCATTTTGGTAGTTTTAAAAATTTAGGAATTTAGACCCACGAATTTTAGAGTTTATTTATATATTATTATAAAATCCATTAGGGACATTATTAGCCAAAAACAAGAGAGTGGGCTACGTGAGTTAGAGGGAAGTTTCCAAAGGGTTTCCAAACCAAAACTACCACCCACCAACACCAATTTGGACGGAATTGTGACCGAAAAGAAGAGAGGGCCAGCCCTTGAACAATGACAACGGATTAGAACATCAGATTTACAGGCAAGTGATTTATCTTTCAAAGATTCAAAGCATATAGTTTACATGTTTTTTTAGATTTGAAGATTTATCATGAAAAATGAAAATTGAATGGATTTGAAAGGTTTAAAATCATAATCTGGATAGGTATTGCTTGTAGTAAATGTTGGAGATGAAAAAAAACCACGAATTTATGATTTATGGATAGAGAATTATGAAATTTGATTGAATTATGTGATGTTCTTGAAGAAATAGGAAAACTAGATTTTTTATATGTAAATTGGGTATTTTGATTCAAGTAATTGATGTTATAGGTTGATTTGATGAATCTAAAATGTGGGGAATGATGTAAACATGTTAGTAGGTTGATTAGTATATTTATTTGTGAGTTTTGGACGTTAGAATGAAGAGTTTGAGGTGTAAAAAGTGGAGAACCCGTAACTGTTAAAAATTTCAGGGCTGATACCGGCTTGATCGATCGATCGACCCCTTTTCTTCGATCGATCGACCCCTTCTGATTTTTGAAAATTGTTTCTCTTTATGGTTTAATGACTATTCCAAAGCCGATGTTGGTTAATAGGGTGATTAATATTATATTTTGGGACTTAGATAAAGTCAGTAGGGTCTTAGTTATTATGAGAGAATGTTATAACTTATGGAATTGATTGCTATTGCTTACGAGGGTCTACCGAGTGAGGTACGATTAGGAAGCGTTCAAATTGAAACTATAACGGGAATTAATGATGATATATGATTACGGGTAGCAATGGAGTGGTTTCAAGTACTGAGATGACATTAGAAACCAATAAGAGACCTGGTATCCTTTTGCGATAGGTTTAAGTACTCAAATTGATACGGCGAGAGAGTTATCAAACGAAAAGTATATTATGTGTAATATTCGGGGTAAACTTGCTACGTATGAGATTAACTAGATAAAATGTGTGAACATCTATATTGATGTATAATTACTTAGGTTGTGTGAATGCCTAGTGTATGGATTTCTTATGTGTATGACATACCTACCATACTTGCTATCATGGGAGGTTAGTTTTATTTTGGAAAAGGACCCTCTTATCCTTGTGTGCCTTCGGGGGGATTTAGACTAGTACCTTAAGGACATAATACTGTGAATGACTTATTTTTGAGTTGATAAGTCAGTTGACCATGGGAGCGTAGGTATGTGCGTGACCCATGGGTATGTGAACTATGCTCGCCTCCAATATGTGTAATATGTATTTAGACGGTTCCTGAGTGATTAGGAGCTTATGATCCTCACGTACGTGATGTACTGGGATTCGATAGCAGAGTATGAGGGCATCGTAGGTTCTATCCAAGTGGGGTGCCTTAATTTCGTATGAGATATTATTATGGATGTGTATACATGACTTGAGATTGTTCAGTTGTGTTGCTTAGTAGATGTGAATAACTAAGATATTTTGAATGGGTTAAGAATGATAATTTAATTAAATCTTGAGATAAGTAATTTAATGAATGTGAACATGGGTTATAAATATGGATTATTTGGGGGTTACGTGTAGATACTCTATGTTAGAATGTGAAGGAAGGAGTGGTACAAACTAGTTAAATAGTGGCATAAATAGGATGGGTTAAAGGCATACGTTAGGCGTGCACTGT
Organism: Sambucus nigra; assembly: GCA_949130495.1. Taxonomy (NCBI): domain Eukaryota; kingdom Viridiplantae; phylum Streptophyta; class Magnoliopsida; order Dipsacales; family Adoxaceae; genus Sambucus; species Sambucus nigra. The sequence goes on along the minus strand of OX422211.1, from coordinate 592,790,231 downwards.
AGTTGAGAGGTAAGAAACTCATGTGAGAGTACGCAACTAACGTGTTTATAATATGTGATGTTTAATTGTAATTTAAATTACTTGCTAAAATTTTAAAATATTTTCACATCGGGCTCTGACCCATTTTCCTCCAAATCTATTTTTATTTTGTAAAAACCTTTTAGGTGCCCAACCATAGGGACGCCAAGAATAGGAGTTCAATTCTGATGACGTGATGTAGCTGCTGTGGAAGTTACATGATCTTGGTAGTAGACACTCTCATTTTATCCTTGATTCCTTCAGAGACATTTATATCAGTTAGGGCATGTTGCCCATTCTTATTTAGAGGTTGTAATTGCAGACTTTCATTATTTCATTTTTTTTGGTTTATTATTTATTCAGACTCTTGTATTGGGACATTATTTACTCTGGCATCTTTATTGTTGGAGTGTTTACTCCAGACTTATTTGATTTCATCTCGTTGAGCATTTATATGAGATTGGATATGCGATTGTTGGTTTATTATATAAATTCTTGTTTAATTGTTGGCTTATTTAATAAAATTTGACATCTCTCTTTTTAAATATTAGGTGGCTAGTAATTAATTAAATGTTATCGACAGTGATGCTAAGACTGAACCAACTTGATATTCTATATTAATTTAATAAAGAAGTAGTTACCCGGTATTTAATTAGACGGGGGTGTTACAATTAGTTCCAAAGATGACCAAGAAAGAAGGACGGGAAAATGAATGTGTAGAATATATGCCTGAGGGGAAGCTATAAACAAGGTTAAAATGGTGTGACGGATTGAATGTCGTCTGAAAAAGACGATAATTCAAGCATATATGTGCAATGAGATCTAGCATACCCGAGATGGGTTGAAAGGCTGTGGAAAGCCATTTAAAAGACACCTCTTGATAAAAAGGATACCAAATTATTGTGAGAAAGTAGAGCGGAGTCTTACTCGAACGGGTGTTGAAGGGTGGCTTGCGCATGACTATAATGTTAGCATACTCCAAGGAAAGAAGGGGGGGTATGTAAGACCAAATTCCAGAAGAGTATATGAGAATTAATACTTTAATTATTCAGTATAAAGAATGTACCTTAGAGATAACGAGAGAGATAGTAATCTGAATATTTATACTATACATAGCGATGAGAATAAAATACGTATGAGAAGTGTATGATTAGGTTGGGAATTTGCCTATGAATCTTAATAGAATGTGTGTACGCCTATTAGGTGATATTATTATTAAGAGCACTAATGGGTGATAACCCGGGGGTGTAAGAATCTTATTGTTAAGAAGAATCTTATTGTTAAGCACACTAATGAGTGATAACTCGGGGGTGCAGGAACAATATTGTTAAGTGTACTAATGGGTGATAAACCGGGGGTACAAGGATATTATTGTTAAGTGTACTAATGGGTGATAACGCGGCGGTACAAAGATATTATTGTGAAGTGTAATAATGGGTGATAATCCGGGGGTACAAGGATATTATTGTTAAGTGTACTAATGGCTGATAGCCCAGGAGTACAAGGATATTATTGTTAAGTGTACTAATGGGTGATAACCCGGGGGTACAAAGATATTATTGTCAAGTGTACTAATGGGTGACAACCCGGGGGTATAAGAATATTATTGTTAAGTGTACTAATGAGTGATAACCCTGGGGTACAAGGATGTTATTGTTAGGTGCGCTAATGGGTGATAACCCAGTGGTGCAAGAACATTATCAATTAAGTGCGCTAATGGGTGTTAACCCGGGGGTGCAGGATTATTATGATTAGGTGCGCTAATGGGTCTTAGCCCAGGGGTGCACGATTAGTATATATGTATAGGGATGATGTGACTATATGTATATGTATATATATATATATATATTTATATATAAGGATTTGTGAATATTTCTACTGTGTGAAACTAGAAGATATGGTATTAATAATAAATGCTTTGCACCAAGTGGTCTTAACATAAGGGTGTAGGATTAGTGTAAATATATATGAATAATGAGACTATATATATATGAGCATACTTGGGGAACTTTCTACTTTGTGATTTTAAAAATCTTAAGTTTTAGTACCGACACGGTCCTAATTTCGAGGATGAAATTCCTTTGTAAGGGGGGAAGTAGGTAATACCCCGTATTTCTACGTATTTATGATTTAATTAATTCGGAAAATTAATTGGATAAATACGTTTGAGTTAAATTACATGTGTGATGTAATTTAATGTGGTTAAATAATAAAAGTGATTATTAAATATTAATCGAGGGATAGAGACTGATTAATATTTAGTTATGAGATTTACTATATGCATGAATAGTAAATAATGGTGGATTTTTAATATATGGCATAGCGAGTGATATGTGCGTATTTTATTTTATCTCACCGGGTGTTGCGTGTAGACCATTTTGAGGTGAGAAATGAGAAATATATTTTAAGTGACTCGGAATATAATTTAGAGGTCACGAATGATTTCGGATGGGTCGGAATAGTCGGAATAGTGTACCCCGGGGTATAGTTTGGGTCCTGGATCAATTTTAGACCAAACCGACACCTTTTGAGGGTCATTTGGTCATTTTAAAAATAAGGGTTAAAAGACCTACGAAAACTAGCACCCTATATCTGGTAATTAGAATTTGGGGTTAGGGTTAATAACTCACAAAACATAGAGAGGCTATTAGAGAGAAGGGGGAAACCAATTCGAAAGCTTAAGAAATTTTTTTTGAAGAATTGGACTTGAATCTTGCACCCAAATCATCCAAGGAAGAAGGATGGAGGGAGAAGAACATAAATCCACCATCAAAAACATAAAATCATACCCTATAAACTATGAGTCAAGTGTTTATTGCAAATCAAATTCAAGTTATAATACCCATGTGTGGGGAGTTTTAAGAATTGGCGGATTCTATTGAAAAACCTTGAATTAAATGTATGAATTGATCATATGTTTGGATAGGATTGCACGTAGAATTAATCCCTAATTAAAGATGAAATGAAATTTGATTACATTTGATGATTAACATAGAATCATTATGAGTTCTTAGTTGAAGAACAGGAATCTTGAATGACTTAGGGTTTAATTGATGAACATAACATGTCAATCTGCCAGAATTTTTGACATAACTTTAAACATATGTCATTTTAATTATACTTCTAATTAGAGTGTCAACCATACATTTATGGAAAGGTATATCTCTTAGATATCCAATGAACTTGGAATCAGGTCTATCGAAGTTCTGTAGAGGGAGAAATCGACATGTTACTATAGGGTGTTTGATTTGCCCGCATAGTAATCTGCCTGAATTATGATGTGACTTTAAACGTGTACGATTTGAGTTGTACTTGGAATTAGAGTGTTAATCATAGATTTATGGAAAGGTATATATCTTATCGTTCCAATGAACTTGGAATCAGGTCAATCGGAGTTCTGTAGATGGAGAAATTGAAATTCTACTTGAGAGTGTTTAATCTGCGAGAAAATTTATGATTCGTTTCGACTGCGAGAAAATGTAAGATCTTTCTTTTTAAGACTCAAATGCCTAAAATTTTATCGGGGGAGTGTTTGGGACCCTGATGAAATATATTTCTGAAATAATGATATGGAAGTAGGTGTATGATTGAGCGTTGGACTTTAATTTTGTGCGAGAATTAAAGTAGAGATTAATAGGCTTGATTGTGACGTATTCTAATTTGAGATGATAAGAATATAATTATGAAAAAGAGTGAGCGAGTTTAAATTTATTGAGTTAGTAGGTTAGTAAGGGTAACTACTGAATTGGTATAACATGGGGTAGCTAGTACCCTTAGAGGTGTGTGAATACTCGAATTAATACGAAAGTGAAATAAATTTGTAAAGCAAACAAGTATGGTAAATATTAGAGAGAAATATAATACATACAAGTATGAATAATTTGGTTGTGTGAATACCTATTATATTGATTATTAGGTTGGGTGATTACCTGAAGTATGCTTACTCCTGTATTGGGGTCCATGATTATCCGGACGAAATCGTAGATGAATAATATTGGGGTCGATGATAATGCCGGAGCAGTATACATACGTATGACCTTTACATTGGGGTCGAAGGATTTCCAGACCAACGTAAATGGTCGGATTATTGGGGTCGATGATTTGTCGAACCAATAAATCCTTTTAGTATATATTTTGTGTGAAATATATTCCTGATGATTTTATACTTAAGTGCGATAGTAGACTTGTATATGATATATATATATATATATATATATATATATATATATATATATATATATATATATATATATATATATATATATGTACATCTAAATGGTAAATTAAGTAGAGAGAAACTTAATCACGAAATTTAAAATAGACTCGGAATAGACTATAGTAAATTAAGTAGTGAAACTTAATTATGGAGGTTAAACGATGATAGGATAATTGGGGTCGATGATCATCCGAACCAATGATCCTTATAGTATATGTTGTGAGTGAAATATATACCGTATAAATAATCTGGTTGTGTGGGATAGTAGATAGTTAGATGACGTGTAGACATCTAAAAGTAAGTTGAGTAGAGAAACTAAATTTTAAATATTTAATGTTAGATAGTGGATATCTAAAGGATAAAATTAAGTGGTGAGACTTAATCATAGTTATGGAAAGATAGCATATGAAGAATGTTACTATTGGGTTAATTAACAAATGAGGGATCTTAATAAATTTATGTATTGGATGGGCAGTACGGGAAATTAGATGTGTAGATAAGTTCAGTTGAATACTATAGTCTAATTATCTTGGGTAGTATAGCTAGGTGGGCTAAGTATAGAACGTTAAGCGTGCACTATAGATAAGAGGAGAGGAGAACTCAAGAGAGAGTGTACGCGAACATGTGTAATCAATAACTGAATTTTATTATGATAAATGCTTAATAAATATTTTCAAAATGTTTTGAGTACTAACACTTGCTATAAAATATTTTCAAAACCTTTTAGGTGTCCATCCATAGGGATGCCATACTTGAGGATTTCATTCCACGAACTCAGAGCTGTAGCACTGTGGATGCTGACAGGATCTTGATTAGACGATTCTACCTTTCTGATCTAGTGTAGGATCTTATTTTGTATTCCTTGTATGAACATGTTGTCCGTCGACGGTTTATAGTTACTGAGTTCTTTTGAGTATTGTGGATTGTGGTTTTGAACTTCTAGTCGATGGTTTATCGTCAAGTCTTTCATTCATATATATATTGTGTTGGATTGAACTCTAGTATACTCTTAATGTTTTATTTAGATTTTTGCATGGTAAATTTTATTGTGTTAATGAAAGATAAAATTTGGCACCAATATAATTTCACTTAGGTGGTCAGTAATTAAAAAAATTTCGACAGTGATGCTAAGAATGAACCATTTGAGAAACCTATTTTAATTTAATAAAGGCCTGATCACCCGATGTTTAATTAGGCGGGGTGTCACACCAATTTTGTGACTTTTTCCTTAAAATGTAATCCATTATCTGATACTAGCTCGTGCGAGACCCCATATCGACAGCTGATGTTTTTTCGGATAAACTTGGCTACCTTTTTTGCATTCAGAACTGCGTATGACTCGGCTTCGACCCATTTGGTGAAGTAATTAATGGAAACCAAGATGATTTCATGCCCGTTGGAGGCTTTAGGTGTAACTTTATCTATGATATTGATGCCCCATATGGAAAATGGTTAGGGATAGGTCATGTCGTATAATTCTAGTGAAGACAAGTGTTGGAGGTTGGAAAACTATTGGCATTTAAGACATCTCCGAACATAGGTGGTTCAATTCTAAACCATGGTAATTAAATAGTAACCATGTCGGATGATTCTCTTAGCGAGCGTATGGCCATTCTTGTGGGGTCCGAACTCCCCGCTATTGATGTTCTGCATCATCTCTTCAATCTCATCCCCTGTGATGCAATGTAAGTGGGTTCCATACAAGTTTCTCTTGAATAATGCTTTATCAAAGACAATGTACTGGGAAACTAATTTGCGAAGGGTTGTTTGGTCTTTCTTATTAGAATCTCGGACATATTTGTCTTACTTGAGGAGGCGCCAAATATCATAATACAAGTACTCCATCGTATCAGGATCTTCCTCCATGATGAGCTCGATATGGTAGCAATGGGTTGATTTAGCTTGCTTTTGGACTAGAAAGGGGGCCATTATTATTCCTTCGAGCATGTTGACCATATAAGCCAAGGTAGCAAGAGCATCAGCTAAGTTGTGCCTTGCTCGGGGAAAGTTATGGAAGGTGATATCTTTAAATTAGGAGGCTAGCTCTTTTAGGTGGGTGTGGAAGGGTAAGAGTTTCTCGTCCTTAACTTTCCATCTTCTAAGGACCTGACCGATGATGAGGGCTAAATCCTCGTAGACATCTAGGCATTGAATTCCTTTATTGAGAGAGACTTTGAGGCCTACTGTGCACGCCTCATATTCGTTTATGTTGTTGGTGAAGGGAAAGTCTATCTTAATGGCAACGGAAGTGTGAGAGTGACAAGGGGCGATTAGGAATATCCCAATGCCATATATTTTCTTATTGGCAGCGCTGTCAAAGAACATTTACCACCAGAGGTTTTCTTGGGAAGTATAAAGGATATCTTCATCTAGGAATTCACAAATCCAAACATCGATTTCTTCCATAGGGTTGTCAGCAAGGTAGTCAGATATGGATTTTCCTTTCATGTCTTTAGTGTGACATATACGATATCGAATTTGGCTATCAACATTAATCATCGGGCCATTCGGCTAGACTAAGAAGGTTTTTCGAGAAGGAATCTGATAAGATCCATTTATGATACAAGTCTGATGGGAAAAGCGAGCATGTAGTACCATAATTTTTAAGTGACCCAAACAAAGGCGACGCATGCTTTCTCCATGGCGGTGTAGTTGACTTTTTATACGATCAATTTGTGATTGGAGTAGTTGTGACACCCCGCCCAATAAAATACGGGGTGATCAATCATGTACCAAATTAAAACAGGAGTCTCATATGGTTTGTTCTCAGCATCACTGTCGAAAACCAAATTAATTACTATTAACCTATTAGGCTGGCATCAAAATTTTATTTAACTAATTTTTTTAACCAAACCACTCAAATAAAACATTCACACAATTTATATATACAAAAACTGAAATGAAATAAAATTACCAAACACTCGATTTAACATAATACAACCAAATCGAATGCCGCACAAAACATCGGTAAAAGAATAAATGAATACAATTGGGATATCGGCCCGAATGTTAAAAAAATACTTCTAATCTAGATCACAAGAATAAAAGCGTATAAAATAAACCTGGATGCATCCACAGCTAATGCAGTAAACGTCTAACTCGAAAGAATCATCATCCAGGCATCCCTGTGTCTGGACACCAAATAAATATACATATATTGCAAGAGAGGGGAAAATAGAGAAATGGGTCAAAGCCCGAGTTTTGAAAATATTTTAGCAAGTGCATAAATGCCATGTTTTAAAACATGAAATCTCTCATATTTAAGTTGGTATCGCACTCTCATGAGATACCCCTCACCCCTCATCTAATAGTGCGCCCCTATCGCATAGGTTTTAAACCTACTACTTAAGCTACCATGCCTAACTTAAACACTATAACCCTTCCTCTAAAAATTCTCATAAACCCGAGTTCTAAGGGATAAACTTCTCCCCATTCCCAACATTGCGCTACGTTCGTACGTGGGGTGTCTTGCAAAGCGAAATCCAAACAAGGAACCTCCCCGATTCATTAGGCCCTCAACACATAACACATATATACAAACTCATATATATATATATATAAGCAATACACTATGCTCAACAAATACAATTATACTTATTACAATCACATGCATAATAACCATCCCACCGAGCTATAACTCGAGGATGTAGTCTCATAGTGCCTATCTGAATCTGGGTTTACTCACTCAACCACGGTACCAAGCCAGACTCACTCATCGTTATGGTAAAAATACACAACGATGGAGGTGGTTATGTTCCCTCTGCAAGTGGAGTACACACATCACACCTGTACACGGGACGATATGACCTAGGGATACACTCTCCCTGCTCCTCAAGCCAGGGAATTCACCCACATCGCGCAATCTCCACGGATCGCACTAGAGAAAATATATAATATGGTTATTCCAACCCTATGCCAAAGGAAAGCCTGTGGAACCAGCCTCTAAGATACAAATATACCAATCTCACAGATATATTTATTCATATCATATTATATATACTATTATCACATCGTATATATATATATAATCTACATCACTTCTCAAATATATATATTGCTATTATTGTCAATGTCATATGCTCCCATTCGTAATAGCATATAAGTATTTACACACTTAATATACTAAACCCATAAGTATTCTTTTACTTAAATATCACTCGCACCTTAATCACTTTTAAGGATTTATACATACTCTCCAAAAATACCAATTCATACTAACTAGATAAGTATACTATCAACTTATCTTAATTTCCATAGGTATCGCACCACCTATAATAACCGTTGTCAATAGACGTGTTGGGTAACCGCTAAATTATCTTTAGCCTAGATCCCAAATTCCATCATAATCGCCTCGTAGGATTTACTCAAACCTATAGTCAACATATAAATACATTTTCTACATACACAATTATATATATATATATATATATATAGCCCGCCAAAATACCATCCCGAGTGTTACTCGTCCCGAACACCCCTAATATTTATCTCCGTAATTCATTTCGGTCCTCAAACACCCTCAAGTAATAAAATCATATCAAATCCAAAATAAATCAGAAAAATACTCGGTTGGCGCCCACGCGACTGTATAAAAAATATCTACAACTTTCATTTCCTAAAAATCAGAAAAAATTGGACCAATCCGGTCCTGGGCAGGCGGATCGATCCGGTCTTGTGCAAAATTCAGCACCAGACAGCTATGGTGGTTTTGGCGTTTCTCCCAATTTCTTCACCAAAACCACTCCTAAAAATCATCCCAACATCATCCACCATCAATATAATCATCTACCAACTATGATATACTAAACACGTCAATTAAAATCAAGGGATTCAATCATTGAATCAAAGATTTAAACCCATAACTAAACTAGCCTAAGTTTCTCAACCTTCCATTTCTAACCATATATACACACCATTAACATGGTTTTAAAACTAGAATTCATAAAGAGTTAACAACACATCAATATGTGAAATCAAAATCAAATTTTCCAAATTTATTTCAAGGGTTCCAACCCAAATATATCTAGTTTACACCAACTACGATATGAGATACACACTCAAATAAATAAAGCAAGTAAACACTTTTGCCTCGTGGATAAAATCCGACGACCTCGAGTCGAATCCCGCGGAGTTTGTCCTGGAACCCCCTTCTCTCTCCACTTTTCTCTCTTCCTTTCTTTCCTTCTTCTTTTCTTTCCTTTCTCTCACTCTCTCGTGTCTTATAAGAGAAGAAAAGGGGTGTATCCCTATTAAACCCAAAAATGACTCGTTTACTCAATTACGAGTCCCTACTAGTCCAAAAATCTCCGGAACGTAAACACTATCCGCGGATACTTTATTCTGACTACCTTGGCCATTTCGAAACCAACTGCGCACTAGAAATATCTATCCGAGTCACTTAACTATAATTTACTAATTAAACCCAACACATCTCAATACGGGTTTTCCCATTAAAATATTACCCTTTGCCGCTTTACTCAACTGCGACATGTAATTAAAATAATCTAACTCATTTAGTTAGTCCCAAAATTAAATGTAACACACATCTAAAATCACATAATCCTCATAAACTCCAAAAATTATTATTCAGAGAAATTCCTCAAATCTCCAAATTACACCCATATATGTAATTTAAATATTCATAAAAGTGCGGGGTATTACATCCTCCCCCCCACCCCCACCCTTACAATGGAATTTTGCCCTCTTAATTCGGATATGACCGGTACTACCAACCTAGGATCACTAATCACGCTCCACACTAGTGGGAAAAATTAGAATGGTACTAACTCAATGAGACTCTATCATACACTCGTTCACGGTACCCACCTATCTCAAGGTTTATATTCTGACGCACTAGCTTAACTACAAGCTTATCAAAATCTCCATATGCTACAACGCTACCTCGTCGTAAGGTTAAATCTAACGTCACATCGCACTTAGTGCTTCTATAACCGCATATAGAGGAAACGAGCCTATAATCGTCACTTTAACGTATCATTCCCATCGAAGATTCGATACTAGGCATCCACTCATTTATATCGAGACATCTTATTTCCCTCCAAAGGAAACTACACTAACGCTTGACTTTTCCCATTAGTCTTCTCGCTTATCTTAGGTGTACTAACTCTTGTTGCACCTACACCCTTGGGTCATGGCGTGCCTACAACATTCAATCCAACCAATAACTTCTTTAAGTAATATTCTTTAACTTTATATACTACGCCCCTTCCATTTGGCGGTATATAAAATCAACTTATCAAGGTGCGTATACAACCTATAATTCGTTCCTATCAGCACACTGCTTCAAACGTCACACATGTAACACTCTCTTTATAAATGGGTCTTCATTTCTTAGCCTGGTGCTAAGACTTGGGTATTCTCAACAATCTTCTCAAGATCCAATTCTTCCTCCTTAAGGTTAACTCACCAATCTTCTCGTGGTTAACTCACTACACTCTTCTATAACCGCGCCACATGCCTCTTACTTCCCGATAATCCTAAGATCAATGTGTGTCCCACACACGTAAAATGAGTAATAGACTAACTATGTCCCTAGTGCCCAAGAGCTCTCTCAATTTCTGACATTTTCTTGGTTTCATGTGTGGGACGTCTCACGAAGCAAAATCTTAACAAGGAACCCTCCCGTTACACTACTTCCTCGCATCGTCGATCGTCGAGATATAACGGCCTAAGGCAGACTAGAGGGACGTTCTAAATCCTACCTCACTAACCTAATAACGTACTTCTACCACTATGTCCTTCCATCTTGGCAAAATAGAAAGCCTAACTAATCGGGGTGCCTACTCTCTCCAAAAGGGTTACTAATATTCTACCCAAAATATATTACCTCAGAATTTGCCTTCCACTCAAGACATGGATATAAGACTTAAATCGATTCTCTAACTCCTGTTACACTCTTTTCCTTACCTTGCCTTACCCACATAATTGCAGTGAGAGAAGCATTTCAATGCTTCTCCATAGCACTTCTATCTCCATAAACATGCAACAGTCTATAGTGTTTTCTCCACACTAGGTGACTTATCATCAAAACCAACATCCTTGAATCCCATAACATCTCTCCACTCCCAACGTCGTTAAGGTTCATGCGTGGAGTGTCTCGCAAGCGAAATCAAAACAAGGAACCCCTCCTATACACTACTGCTTAACTTTATCGGTCGTGGAGGTCCGTTAGTTTCAAATATTCCACAGGGATAATCTCATCCCATCTATCAACAAAATGTGGTAAAAAATCCTACTTCTTTTTAGGAGCCATACCACAAGGCGCTTGTACTAACACTAAGTCCTTTGCATAAACAACAATAAGCTTAAACTCACATCTTAATAATAAATCCTGCATACCTTAAATCATATCTATAAGGCCGCCACACACTCGAATCATGAAAATGAAACATCTACTCATCGAAGTTCCATCTACACATATAATAAAGGTGAACTCAACCTGTATACAGGTGAGATATCGCTACAACAACTCGTTCCACCCTGGAACCGCGGGTATGATAGTCTTGTAATCATTAACCTGCTATCACTCTGACCAATCAAAAACATATTATGTATAACACATACTAAACGAGCAGTGCAAGCCCAAATATAAGCTGAAAATACAAACACCCGTTTTCATAACGAATGAAGAAAATAGAACCCCGCTATTGGGAAAAACATATAGATATACACTATATAATTTTATCGATACTACCAGTAAACTCGAATCACGCACATGAATCTAGGTGTTGATACCAAATTTAGTCTGCTAACATGGACCATTCACCTACAGACACGTGTCCGACACCGTGGAAATTACATATGCTTCTACTAAGCAACTCAATTTCACACAAGCAAATAAGAAGCCACGAGGAACTCATGGGTCCTGAGCAGCTCTTGCTCCTCCCCGAATAACTCAAGGGCCCCGAGCAGCTCAAACATGTCGAGCATCTTAGGCGATCCGAGCAATTTAGGCGATCCGAGCAGCTTAAGCGATCCGACCTACATAAGTGTACAACGTATCCAAATCAAGAGAATTAAAAGGGACGACTGCGCATTAAATGCCTTTTATTATTATATAGATGTATATGTCTACTAGATAACAGCGCATAGTCCTTTCATTTGTACCGCCTCAAGGTTATAAATACATTATAACCTCCTCGTTAGTAGGGGACTTGGAATTTCTAAGTAAATCCATTATCGAGAATTCTGCAAACAGTCAGCAATAACAAATACAGTGGACGTAGGCCATTCTTACAAGGCTGAACCACTTTAAAAATATTTTGTCTTATTTATTTTTATCTGTGATTAACAAATTAGAGATAATCTAATTTTTTACTTCAACAGATTGGCGCTGTCTGTGGGAAACGACAGTCATTATTGTTTTTCACCAAAACAAGTCATCACCAATGGCTGATCATCCTGAATCCAGCAATCGAAACGCTGGAATTTCTTCGAATCCATCTACTCCTCCAAATGTCCAAGATCTGGCTAGTATAATGGCTAATTTGGCTCAGGGCCAGACGGCCATGCAAGAAACCATGCTATAACTCATGCAAACTATCCAGGGTGGAGCACCAGCCCAGTCAGGACAACGAAGCTTTAAGAGAAATACTCGTTTGCTCTCTTAACGAAATAGGCGAATGTTATTCCCAGAGGAATCTCAGTCCAGACGCATTAATTCATATCGTGCTGATAGATCTAATGATCCTTCTTATCATCCTGGAAGGACTTCCTCGGTACGAGCTACAGACACTCAGCAAAACATCACTCTATCTCTAGAGAGGACAAGTGCTCTCGAAAGTTTGAGTAGAGTCTCTCCTTTTGATCATCTAGGTCCTAGGAGAAATAAAAGTCCTCCCAGGATTGTGTCGAGGAACTATCAACAATCATTTTATATGAAGGAAGGCTCTGCCCAATCACGACCAGCTGCTCATCATGAAAGATCCCAAGAGGCTAATTCAACACGATCAGTTGCTCGAACTAATAGGATCGAGGAAGGAAATGAGGCATGGAAAGGCTCAATTCAAAGGTTGGAGGATAGATTAGGGGAAATGGTTAAAACCAAGAATCCTCTATAAAGAACTTTTGTCCGAGGAATACCATTCATACAAGAGATTGTGGACTTCCCAACGCCGTCTAAATTCAAAGACTCGATAGTAACTCCAAAATACGATGGAAAAACTGATCATGTTCTCCATATAGAATAGTACCAAGCAGCTACTGATCTCTACAATGTTCCAGACGAGATGTGATGCAGGGCATTTTCAGGAACTCTTACTGGATCTGGTCAGATATGGTACAATAACCTTCCTCGGGGGGAAATCGCGACTTTCTTTCAGTTAGCAGAGCTCTTTATTGGAAATTTTTATTTTGGAGCCAAGCCAGTCAAACGAGTAGCACACTTGCTAAGTGTTAGACAAAAGGCAGGTGAAAGCACCAGGGATTACATTACTCGTTTCAATAATAAGAAACTGGAAGTAATTGATTATGAGGAGAAAACTGTGATTACTGCTTTGATGAGTGGACTGTTGACCAATAAATTGTACTACACTTTGGCCAAAGATCCACCCAGGACCATGGAAGAACTGATGGGAAAAGCAGCCAAAATTATGAATGTCGAGGAAGCTATGGCTGCGAAGAAGAACATGGACACTAAAGAGACCAAAGTTGAGGCTGATAAAGTAGAGAAGAAGGAACAGAAGAACAATGGTGGTAACAAGCAATTAAAAGCAAAGCAAGCATGGGAACAATTGAAGAAATTTGGAAATTATACTCCTTTAAAGGTAGACATAAACCACATTCTGGAATAGATCAAGAACAGCGAGGAGCTAAACTGGCCTAAAAAAATGAAGGCAGATCCTGACAAGAGGAATAAGTCCAAATATTGTGAGTTCCATAAGGACCATGGTCACACGACCAAAAACTGCATAGCTCTCCAGAATGAAATTGAAGCACTCATTAGACGGGGAAATTGACCAAGTATGTTGATCGTCAAAATGGTGGTTGAACCAGAGAATGAGGAAGGCAGAGGTCTAAATCTCCTCTTTAAGAAAAAGAATATAAGAAAAGAGATCATGAAGATGATCCTGAAGGCGACCCCGATCTCCCCAAAAGACCAAGACAGCCAGAATGTGAGGTATTTTCAATTTATTTTGGATCATTTGATTACAATGTTATTATAAGTGGAGATACAGGAGGTGGAGACCTTACTGCGGAGAGGAAAGCTTACCTCAATGAGGCTCAAGCTTGTTCATACATTCAATGAATAAATCTAGCTGAAGATGATCGCCCAAGGAAGGTGAACAAAGATAAATTGGTCATCGGTTTCTCTAAGAACGACCTCGCGGGTGTGATGTATCCTCATGATGACCCATTGGTGATCAAAATGAGGATGGAGGAATTAGTGATTTCACGAGTATTGGTGGATAATGGCAGCTCGACAAACATTATGTTCTACCCATGTTTTGATAGTTTGAACCTAAAGCGATCCCAATTGGATCCATAGCATCGGCCCCTCCTCGGTTTTACTGGCGAGAAAGTTTTTCCACTTGGGACGATCAAGTTGGATATGTTCATCGGTACATGGCCTGCTTGTCAAACATAAAGAGTCCGCTTTTTCGTGATGGATAAAAATATCCAATCAGCTTACAATATCATCATGGGAAGAGTAGGTTTGAAAAAGTTTGAAGCAGTACCATCTACGGTACATCAATGTTTAAAATTCCCAACCAACTTTGGAGTAGAAGTGGTGAAGGGAGGCCAGAAAGTAGCTCGAGAATGCTACTATTCATCTGTCGAGCAAGAAGAGCGTGAAGAATCCAGGAAGAAGACTACTACTTATCAGGTAGATGAGATAGAATATGCGGAGATTGAGACTTTAGACCCAAGAGATGAGTCTCAGATCGTTAAGGGTCAGGTCATGGAGGCTAATGAAAATATCATTTTGGACGATGAGCATCCAGAACGAATAACTCAAATTAGTGCATCACTAGATGTATCAATAAAACAAGAGCTGATAGCATTTCTAAAAAGCAGAAAACAAACTTTTGCATGGAGCCATGAGTACATGCCAGGGATAGAACCAGCCTTCCTATGTCCCGAGCTTAATGTGAACAAGGAAATCAAGCCAGTAAAATAAAGAAGAAGAGTGTTCAGCCCCAAAAAGAACCAAGCTATACAAGAAGAAGTCGAGAAGCTCCAAAAATCCTGTTTTATTGAGGATGTCAAATATCCTGATTGGCTAGCTAATGTGGTGATTATGAAGAAGAAAAAAAATAAGTGGAGGATGTGCGTGGACTTCACTGATCTTAACAAGGCATGCCCAAAGGATCATTTTCCCTTGCCCCGAATTGATCAACTGGTTGATGCTACCTCGGGGCATGAACTATTAAGTTTCATGGATGCTTATTCTGGTTATAACCAGATCAAAATGAAACCTGAAGACAGGTAGAGTACCTCTTTTATCACCCCAAGGGGAACTTATTATTATAATGTTATGCCTTTTGTACTTAAAAATGCAGGTGCAACCTATCAGCGGTTGATGAACAAGGTGTTTGCAAAGCAAATTAGTCACAATATGGAGGTTTATGTTGATGATATGCTAACAAAGAGAAAGAAAGCTGATGATCATCTGATTGACCTAGGCCAAACCTTTGATCAATTAGATAAATATCAAATGAAGTTGAACCCTACAAAGTGCATATTCGGAGTACGAGAAGGCATGTTTCTCGGGTATATTGTCAATCAACGAGGTATTGAAGCAAACCCTAAAAAGATCAAGGCTCTATTGGGGCTACGATCTCCAACGACGAAGAAAGAAGTGCAAAGTCTCACAGGGCGAGTTGCAGCACTTAATAGATTTGTGTCACGAGCAACTGATAAATGTCTCCCATTCTTCAAAACACTCCGAAAAATGTTTGAATGGAATGATGAATGCGAGAAGGCCTTTCAAGAATTGAAGAAATACCTGGGATCACCTCCATTATTGTCCAAACCAGTGATGGAAGAAAGACTATACTTGTATCTAGCAGTTTCAGAAAATGCAGTGAGCTCGGCATTAATAAGAGTGGAGAATGGAGTGCAATAACCAATCTACTACACTAGCAAGTCCTTCCAAGGAGCAGAGATCAGATATCCAAGACTTGAAAAGTTGGCACTAGCATTGATCGAAGCGAGTAGAAGAATGAGGCCATATTTCCAAGCTCATACCATAGTTGTGTATACTGATATGCCGTTAAGGCAAGCTCTTCATAAACTAGAAAAATAAGGGAGATTAACGTACTGGGCAGTAGAACTTGGCGAATATAACATAGCTTATGAGCTTAGATCATCACTTAAAGGGAAGGCAGTGGCAGATTTTATCGCAGAGTTCACCTATCCTGACACCTCCGAAGAGCAGAAGTTGAATACCGACCAGCCTGTGGATGTTACAGGATCATCAAATTTAAACCCCGACCAACTTAAGTCGGTTGACGAGCAAGAGAAGATGGTCGACGAGCAACAAGAAGTGCTAGAAGAGGATATAAAGAAGCAACAAATATTCCATCGAGGAACTTTGTCTGATAAAAAATTTGAGGACGAGGTACCTATATGGAATTTATATGTAGATGGCTCTTCTTGCACTACGGGCAGTGGAGCAGAAGTTATTTTAAATAGCCTCGATGAGATCGATGTGGAGTATGCTCTGCATTTTCAATTTAAGGCTTCTAATAATGAGGCTGAATATGAAGCTATGATCGTGGGTCTCAATCTAGCTAAAACTATGAAAATGGAGCAGGTCGTTGTATTCAGTGACTCAATATTAATTGTAAATCAAATGTTGGGAGTGTATGCATCAAAAGGATAATTAATGATCCAATATCATGCGAAAGAAATGGAGATGGTATCAATCTTTAACGCAGTACAGTTGATTAGAATACCAAGATTGGAGAATGCAAGAGCAGGTGCTTTAGCTCGGTTAGCCTCAGCCACACGCACCGAGCTACAAAGAATAATCCCAATAGAAATCTTGGCTAGTCGGAGCATTGAGAAAGATCTAACGATGAACTTCATTGCCCTTGATTTAGGACCATCTTGGATGGATCCCATCAGGGCCTATATTGAGGAGGGGGCTTTACCAACTGATAAACTCGCAGCCAAGAAACTAAAGTTTAAAGCTACTCATTATATATTGACCAATGGCATTTCGTACAGATGAGGAGTGATAGCTGGGCTACAAAGATGCGTTCATCCCTCTGAAGTGAAAGATTTGATTGAAGAGGTTCATGAAGGGTCTTGTGGAGCTCATGTAGCTGGTCGGACGCTCTTACGAAGAATAACTACACAGGGGTACTATTGGCCGACGATGAGAGCTGATTGTGCCACCTATGTTAAGAAATGCGGCAAATGCCAACGTTTCTCATCCATTCGAAGAACTCCTTAGGCATTGCTAATACCCATAACATCCCCTTGGCTATTTTCTATGTGGGGAATAGACTTGGTCGGGCCACTCCCAACGACCAAGGGAAGATTTAAGTACCTCGTAGTCGCTGTGGATTACTTTACCAAATGGGTGGAGGTTGAACCCCTTATTGATATGACATACGACAAAGTCTATCAATTCATTTGGAAAAACATTATTTGCAGATATGGTCTCCTACATGCATTCATTACTGACCATGGAACCCAGTTTGACAACGAGGAGTTTGTTGCATACTGTCATCAATCCAATATTCTGAAAACTCATTCTGCACCAGGTCACCCACAAAGCAATGGACAAACTGAGTTGACGAATAGAACCCTACTAAATAGATTGAAGAAATGGATAGATAGTGAAAAAGTAAATTGGATTAATGAACTACACTCTGTATTGTGGAATTATCGCACTACACCGCGAACAGCAACTGGAGAGTCTCCATACATGCTGGCATTTGGGAGTGAGGCTGTGATACCTGCTGAATTCGGTCTACCCATGCACAGGGTACTTAATTTCAATTCCCCTATCAGCAATTTGATGAGAAGATTAGACTTGGATATGCTCGAGGAAGTTAGAGAAGAAGTAGCAATCAGGAATGCTGCATACTAACCATGAACAACTATGTTCTACAATAAGAGGGTAAAGAAGTGTGATTTAAAGTAAGGGGACTATGTGCTGAAGAAAGTAATTCAAAAGAACAACAAATTGGAGGCTAACTGGCATGGACCCTACAGAGTAACAGAAGTTGTTCAACCAGGGACATACAGGATTGAAACCTTGGAGGGAGAAGAATTTAGGAATGCATGGAATGCAGAGCATCTACGCAAGTATTATCAGTAGTTGGGATTCCTATGTAAATGCAATTTTCTTCAGGATGAATAAAGTGTTGAATGTTTTACACAGTTCTCTCTTTTCGTTGAATTTTTTTCAGAGTATTAGTGCTACACACTATGCATCATGATCAGAATAAATCACTTCCAACTCCGGTTGGTCGAGAATCAATCTCTTCCAACTCCGGTTGGTCGGGAACAAATCTCTTCCAACTTCGATTGGTTGGGAACCAATCTCTTCCAACTCCGGTTGGTCGGGAATCAATTACCTCCAACTCCGATTGGTCAACAAATAAGTCTCTTCCAACTTTGGTTGGTCGGGAAAAAATCTCTTCCAACTCCGGTTGGTCGGGAACCAATCTCTTCCAACTCCATTTGGTCGGGAATCAATTACCTCCAACTCCGGTTGGTCGGCAAATAAATCTCTTCCAACTCTGATTGATCGGGAACAAATCTCTTCCAACTCTGGTTGGTCGGGAACCAATCTCTTCCAACTCTGGTTGGTCGGGAATCAATTACCTCTAACTCCGGTTGGTCGGCAAATAAATCTCTTCCAACTCCGGTTGGTCAAGAATCAATTACCTCTAACTCAGGTTGGTCGGCAAATAAATCTCTTCCAACTCCGGTTGGTCGAGAATCAATTACCTCCAACTCCTATTGGTCGGCAAATAAATCTCTTCCAACTCCGGTTGGTTGGGAATCAATTACCTCTAACTCCGGTTGGTCGGCAAATCAATCTCTTCCAACTCCGGTTAGTCGAGAACCAATCTCCACCAACTCCGATTGGTCGGCAAATTAATATTCACCAACTCCGGTTGGTAGGTAAATCAATTGCAATCAATTCCGGTTGGTTAAACTAAGCAGGATCATGGGATGTAAATCGTTTCATTGCTTAGAATCAAAGAGTGATAAGTCACTATAATCAAAAAATAAAACAGAATGGCATATCAAAATATGTATGTATTCACAAACAAAGACATTCTACAAAATGCTTAAAAGAAAATAAAATAGCAAAAGATGAAAAAATTTCTTCATTCAAATTAAGAAGAATTGCATATGCTGTAAAAATTACAAGTTGTTACATCAAAGACCCTACTCAATTGGTTTTTTCCCTTCTGCCTTTGAAACAGGTTCTACTCCAGCAGGACGATCGTCTAAGGCATAAGGAGAGTTTATGAAATCTACATCTTGAAGCATTCGAACATTCATCACTGATGGACGATCAAGCAAATTCTCTGGGCGAGGTATGTCAAAATTTAAATGAAGGATATAATCACAGAGGTACGTTGAGATCAAGCACTGAGGGATTGCCCGAGCAGGAATCCAACTCATGTCGAGCTTAAAAGGAAGCACGGGCAACTCGAGTAATCCAGGATCATGATAATCCCATAAGTAGTGACCCCGCTCCAATTTTAACACACCCAATGCATTCAATCATCCTTGCTTGTAACCCCCATTATTTGACTGTTGGATCCGATCATCAAGATGGTAAAGGGTTTTATTGTAACCAGCCATCCAAAACTCTCTAGGCTAGTTATGGAATTGATAAGTTAACCTCTCCGGTTTCTCATGAAGATTCTTCACCAGAATTTCATTATTTTTCGAGGCCGAGCTTTGTGTAGAAAGTTGCTCGTCAAGGTTCAAAGTCTTCTTGGACATCTCTGCTAAGGCTTGATTCTTTGCCATCAACTGGAATGCCTGATTCTCTAAGGATGATTGGGTCCTCGCCTCTTCAATTGAGATCTGAGCAGCTCTTGCTCGTCCCCGAGAAGATCTTGCTCGGCCATGAGTATAAGTGGAGGGTCCAACTCTCTTCAAAGTTTCCAACTCATCTCTTAAGTTGGCATTCTCTACCTCTAAGAAAGAGAAACCTTCATTATTGACAGGGACCAAGGCTCCCGAGGTAGATGCTGCATATTTCAGTTGGGATATCTCTTCTCATAAAACATTATTTTCCAGCTCCAACAGTTTAGCGATTTGCTTATGCTCCTCGACCTTAACCTTTAGAAGTCTCTCTTTCTTCTCGTAAGCAGCGATGAATTTATCATATCCTTTGTCAGCATTTAGTTGCTGATATTTTTTCTCATACCCCTGATGCAAAAGGGTAGAAGACTCCTTATATTGTTGTTAGAGTTCCTCGATGGTACCCTGGAGATCTTCAATCATCTTGTAATATGCCACATTGTTGGCAATTGCACGGTCGAGCAAGCACTTCAGATATTGGTAGGCTTCGAATGCTCGTGAAGAAGTATCTGGACCAAGGATGTCAATGATTTGAGCTTTATTCAGATCTGCATGACCAGCTTTGAAGTAGTCATTGCATTTTTTCATCAATTCTGTGTCATGAGCTGATAATAGCTCCATCCCGGCCATAAACTAGCAAAGAAAAGCTATAAACAGGATCAGTAATGATAAAGACAGATCAAGAAGAAGAGAGTCAATTTGAACAACCAAAAGTTTGAATTTTTATTCATCAAAAAATAAATACAAAGCTCCAGGTTACATTCAAAAGAAATAACAAAACTAAAGCTTAGATGAGGAGGTTGGTTGCTTGGAAGATAGTGGAAGTTGCTCAACTGAAGTACTGGTGGGCTGAAGTTGCTCGTAGAAAATCTGAACAACTGGAACAGGAGGAACTTGGTCTCCAATCATCATGGAAGATTCCACTGAGGCAGCTTCGTCCTCTTCTTCTTCCCCAGGAGAGGGAGGAGGTCCATGAGTGTGTTGCTGGAATAATTCTGAACTCTCAGCAATCTTCATCTCTTTCAAGGCAGCAACCCATCCATCCCTGAAGTAATTGAGGTTGGCATACTCCATTTGTGAGGTTATGGTGGATAGGCCCTTGTTCCAGCCTTTATCCCAACTAGAACTGAATGATTTCTTAACAGCCTTTTTCCTCTTTTCTTTCTCCGAGGAGGCCCTTTCCCTAAGGATCTCCTCGACGGCTTTCAACTTCCCTTCCACCTCCACTTTCTGACGTTCAACATCCTGAAGTCTAACAACTTCCTCTCCAGACACTTTGAGCTTAGCTTCCATCTCCTTGTTTCTCTACTCAAAGACCTTTTTGCTTTGCTCAGAATCTTTCAACTTTTTCTCCAACCCTTTGGAGGCCTCCACAGCCCGATCTCTCTCCTGCTCGATGGACTTGAGTTGCTTCTCCCAAGTCACTTTATCTTCTTCATACTTTTGACGAGAATCCTTTAAGGGTTGAGTTAGACCAACAAAAGCTTCCTCTACACCTCCCGAGTAACTTGAAGCTTTAATAGCCTCATCCTTCTTCAGAATGCTGTTAAAACATGTTACCAACTGAAGAAAGAAATAATTTTGAGTCAATATAGGGACATATCAATGAAAAGTGAAAACTTAGACTAGTAATAATTACTGAGGTAATATGTTGAGCTTCTAAGGTAGTTACCCTGTCCCGAGGAAGAGTGTCTTCAATACCTTGGATTTTTTGGATAATCCAAGACTTCACAGAGCCCATGACAGAGGTCAGAGGAACAAAATTGGGAATACCACTTTCGACATTTAAAGCCTGAGAGACAGATCCAGCAGGTCTCTCAGAAGAACTTTTCTTTGACTTCTTTAGAGGAGCAGGAATATCCTCAACCAAAGAAGAAGTCTTGGTTGGTGATATGACAACTAGGAGGAGAGATAATCATAGCCTTGCTCGGAGCCATTGGGGGCTTCTCAACAACTTTCTTGGCAGCAACTGGAGGGGGTGCATCAATGTTTCTCGTTCCTTCCACTGGAACATCCTGCTTATTTTTCTTTGCCTCCACATTGGCAGAGTTTGAATTGTCAAAAAAAGCAGAAGATCTTCTTCTCTTCATTATGTTACGAATTGGAATATTTGACTCTCAAGAAGAACCTTCTACACTAGTATCAGCAGCTGGTACTTGGTCGATGTCAAACACCACTGGACGAGCAGTAAAGGATGAAGTATGGCTCTTGTACTCCAACAAATAGGAGGATGATCTAATATGTTCGTCAGCAACAGTTTGGTGTAAACTCCAGATAAGTTTCAAATGCCTTAAATTAACCTATGTCTCCTTTGGAGACTTTATTTTGCTGTCAACTGCAAATAATAAAAATTAAATGTCAGTGATACATTTTATCAAACATCAAGAAAATGAGATTTCAAAAAATAAAATAAAAATAACCTATTCCATTTCCATAAGGGGGACACCTGGGACCCTGATATACATCATCCCCAGTTAATGGAGCATGTTGCCAATTTTTCATAACAACCCCATATTCAAAGTAATCCCTATTGGCATCTGGAAGATTGACCACTAAAACCCTATTCAAAAACCTAGTTTTTAAATAAAAAGTACTATCGCTGACAACCCATCTGTAACAAAACATAATTTCTAGAATTCCTAAAACGGTTCCATGAATTTGATTTAACCTATGGAATCCATTAACTATTATCTAGGTATTCGGTGCTATTTTTGCGGAAACAACGTCAAAATATTGACAGAACTCCAAACATAAAGGATTTGGAGGAAAAGAAAAGCCACATTCTGCCACAAAGAGACTTGGGAACTAGTGTCCCTCAGCCAAAGAGAAATAATCAGAAGGTTCAGAAAGTTCCTCCAAAATGAACCATGAAGGAATTGAAAATTCATAACGAAATTTATCAATCGATTCAACAATATAAACCATGATGATCAAAGAAAAATAAAAGAGAAGGAAGAGGATGTTACAGGAGAGGAGTGAATCAGTTGACAATGAACAAGGAAAGAAACGAACGCACAAGATAGAGAAGAAATGAAAAGTTCAAAGACAGATTTAAAAAGTGAAAACGATAGGATTTCTGTCGCGTTTAAATACTTTACCTTGGGAATAGAAAAAAGAAATGATTACCAAGACGGACATTTGCGTATCCGGCGGCTAAAAAAAGAAGAAAAGGGGCACAAAAAATGAAGCGGTTATGGAAATTCAAAATATTTATAAGGACTAATACTGTGCATTTAAAAAAGGAGTTGTATACAACGAATGCTTTCCTAAAAACCATACAAACCGAAAATTTAAGTAGCAGAATGTTCCATACTTTTCTTCAACATCAAACTACGAAACATTGGGGGCTTCTGTTGATACCAAATTTAGTCTGCTGACATGGACCATTCACCTACAGGCACGTGCCCGACAACGTGACAATTACATACGATTTTACCAAGCAACTCGATTTTACCTCAGCAACTAAGAATCCACGAGGAACTCATGGGCCCCGAGCAGCTCTTGCTCATCCCCGAATAACTCAAGGGCCCCGAGCAGCTCAAGCGTGTCGAGCAGCTTAGGCGGTCTGAGCAGCTTAAGTGGTCCGAGCTACATAAGTGTACATCGTATCCAAATCAAGAGAATCAAAAGAAACGACTGCGCATTAAATGCCCTTTATTATCATACAGATGTATATGTCTACTAGATAACAGCGCATAGTCCTTTCATTTGTACTGCCTCAAGGCTGTAAATACATTGTAACCTCCTCATTAGCAGGGGACTCGGAATTTCTTGGTAAATCCATTATCGAGAATTCTGCAAACAGTCAGCAATAACAAATACAGTGGACGTTGGCCATTCTTACAAGGCTGAACCACTTTAAAAATCTTTTGTCTTATTTATTTTTATCTGTGATTAAAAAATTAGAGATAATCTAATTTTTTACATCAACACTAGGGTTAACAAAATACTGTGACGCTATGTAGCCACTTAAAATATAACTCCTTCTTCTGAGTTGAAATTCATAACAACAATTTTGCCAATCACCCTCGCTGCTCTAAATGGATGTCAGACATAGTACTCTTGTCTTAACCGAACCAAAAACTACTTTAATTAATGCCCCATTTAGGCACCCCAATGTGGTCCTTTAACTCCTCATTGGGCAAGGACTAACCGTGTGGTTCGACACTCCACATCAAAATATTCCTCATATTTGGTCACCCTGACCATGTTAAAATTATCATCACCTTGGGCTCTATAGCCCGATCCTTACAATTTCCTTCATAATTCCCTTAACTTCTTCATTAAAAGAAAACTCCACTACCGGCCTTAACAACCTTGTTTTAATAAATCCCAGTTTGGATGTCCACCTGTGGGATTCCACGAACACAAATTCTCCATAAGTGTTAGCAACACTCACTAGTGAGCCTATCATTCCTCTGAAGGACTCTCTCTTCATTGTACCTACCTTAATTCGGTACAAAGCTCACTTCTCCATATCACTCTTTATTCATAGTCGGCCCCTGACCGATCCTTATGTGAATAATTGAGAAATTGCATTCTCTTCATACCTGATAAACTAAAGGAACTAACGGTTAAAACCATCTGTAAGATTCTTTTATGAGTAAAACATCCTGCTCCCCCAAATATGGTGACTACCGTTCCCACTAATTCGATATTTCTCCTACGAGTGAAAAATTTTCCTCGAATTTTCACATCTGGGCATTTCCATATCCCGCTCTAATCCAAAGCTTCTGAGCCTTATTCTTCCACTGAATCACATTACACTGACTCCGAATAACTTAACTTCAATGTATGGTCCTTATCAAAGACCTTTCGAATCTTTTCCGAATTTAACTTTACTGGGTAATTCAAGTTTAGCACCACTCTTTATACCATAGCGGTACTTGAATCGTTATAACTACTATACTTTAGTAGTCATTGTATAAATCCATAAAAATTCCACAAAGGGAGTGACCTCTACGGCGGTCCTCGTCCTCGACTTTAACTTACAGCTCCAACTAAGCCACGCCTCCTGCTGCCCTCATAACGGCCTTCCTTGGTCTCCCTTCCTCGATCAGCACACGAGTCTCGAACGAGCACACAAAATATTTACTATAATCTTACATAATGTTAGGAAAACGAAATCTAACAAGAGGAATCAACAATCCTAATCATAAGGCTCTATATCAAATAGAAAGCAACGTTGAAAGCGTAGTACGTCCACACATATTCCTAGGGACACTAGAACCTGATGCTCTAATACCATCTGTGACACCGCGCCTAGTAAAATACCGGGTGATCAATCCTGTACCAAATTAAAACAAGAGTCTTATATGGTTCATTCTCAGCATCATTGTCGAAAACCAGATTAATTACTAATAACCTATTAGGCTGGCATCAAAATTTTATTTAACTAATTCCCAAACCATTCAAATAAAACATTCACAAAGTTTATATATACAAAAATTGAAATGAAATTAAATTACCAAACACTCTGTTTAACATAATACAACCAAATTGAATGCCGCACAAAAAAGTGGTAGAAGAATAAATGAATACAATTTGGCTATCGGCACGAATGTTACAACAATACTTCCTATCTAGATCGAAATAATAAAAGAGTCTAAAGTAAACTTCATGCATCCACAGCTACTACAACAAACGTCTGACTCGAAAGAATCATCATCTAGGCGTCCCTTTGTCTCGACACCTAATATATATACATATATAGCAAGGGAGGGGAAAAATAGAGAAACGGGTTAGAGCCCGAGTTTTGAAAATATTTTAGCAAGTGCATAAATGTCATATTTTCAAATATGAAATCTCTCCTATTTAAGTTGGTATCGCACTCTCATGAGATACCCCTCACCCTTCTTCTAATAATGCACCCCTATCGCATAGTTTTTAAACCTACTAGTTAAGCTACCCTGCCTAACTAAACACTATCACCCATCCTTTAAAAATTCTCAAAAATCCGAGTACTAAGGGCTAAACTTCTCCCCATTCTCAACATTGTGCTACGTTCGTGCGTCGGGTGTCTCGCTATGGTGTGCCCGATATGTGTGTTTTCAAACAGAATCAATTTTTCTTTGAAAAAGATCCAACTTTTGATAAAGCACCAAACCAAGTTGTGAAAACCCAATTCTCACTATAAACCAATTTTATCTTGATTAATTCCTAAACATGCATCTAGTGATTAAAGCAAGTAAATTAAAGTAAAGAATACTCACAACGCCGGATGTATGAGGAAAAAACCCAAAACGGGAAAACAACCTGGGACGGCCCAAGCCAAACAATCACTATGAATAATGGTTTTACAAAGACAGATTAGCCTTACACTAAGACTCGATCCCCACGGGTCTTGACGCTCCTTCTGATCTTCAACCGTTCTTCAATAGTGCCCACGTAGAAACTTCGTCTTCCACGATCTCTTTCCACAACACACGTGTCTACGATGTCGAACACGATGTCCGTCGCTTCTTCACCGCAAAACCCTTAGATGTTCAATGTGTAGAACAAACAACTTTGGTGCAGCAAGATCACTTAAACATATAAGAATGATAACTCGGATCTTTGTAAACTCTAAGGATGTGTTTTAGACTTTTAAACATTAGAAAACATGTGCAAGCAAGGTTCTGGTTTGTAAAACAGTTTTTCCAGAAAGCACACTTACGAAATTATGATGCAAACTCTGTTTAAATAGGATTTAAACGCCGCCTCAAAAAATGTGTCGTTCGAATGACTTAAGCATGTCGTTCGAGCGACTTCTCTAAAGATTGATTTTCTTTAACTTTCGGGTAAAAACGTCTCTTAACAAAGAGATTCAAATTAGTCAAACTCTATTTCGAGCTTATCATCATAAAACGAAGTTTAAACCATAAAAAACACTTTTTAAAACATTTAAAATCATTTTTCAATATAAAAATTACATCCTTATCTTTTATAAAATAATTCCGAGCACCATTAATTATACGCATTCATACCTAAGTGATCTCGGAATGAAATTAACTTTGAAGACGAGTAAACTTGCACCAAATAAACATCTGCATTATTATTTCTTTGAAGCTTTGCCGCAACGTCTTCAATTTCTTCAATACGTCATAGACCAAGTGGGATCGTGACAAAATAAAATTCTCCCTATGACATATTACAAACACAGTTTTGTTCACGAAATTAAGTCAAAACAATACAGGGACTCAATTGGAAATTTATGTCCTTACAAATCTCCCCCTTTGACTATTCTGGGACAAAACTAAACCAGTGAAATGCCTAACCGGGTCGTCAAGCCGTATGACGCCTAAATCCCATCCCATAAACCGAAAATCAAAGATACATGACACGGACTAATATATGTAGCACCGAAAAGCATGAACTATCTGGATGTGATGTAGACTCGAAATCTCGAATCGCTGAAACATACCTACACACATGAAGCAGACAAACAAATACCAAGTGAAGTATGGAGGAACAAATGAAACCAATTTATATATTCAATAAGAGCATATCATTTGAAAACATGTGAGTAATTAATTGATACCAATTTGTTACCAATTTGAAACAAATATAAGTGCTAAACAAATCTCACCCTACATCACATACCAAATCTATGTCACATACCAAATCTCTCCCCCTTTTTGTCTAGAATGAGAATATGATACCCAATTGAATCAAGTTGATACAATTTTAAAAAAATGAAAACCGCTAGATAAACATGAGACACCCAGCTAAGTAAGATCATGTAATGACAAAATAGTAGCTAGTAAACCAATAAATCACACAAAGAGTATACCAGTCAAAGCAAGTGTGATAAACGGACAGATATGCAAAATACCAATTTGGAACATAAAAGAACCTGCATATAAACCAATAAAAAAAATGCTTCCTGCAGTACCAAAAATATATCAAATTAAGCCAAATAACTGCAAACCAATCAGAAGTTATTTTTTCACCCTGTCGTTCGAACGAGCCAGGGACTTCGCTCAAACGAGATGAGGAAGTCGCTCAAACGAAGTAAAAAGTCGTTCGCGAGAGATGCAATGTGGTTAGAACGACTCGCGTGACCTGCCAAAATTTCCTAGTTTCCCAGAAATATTATAAAGTATTGCCCAGTGAAAAAATTTCCACAAAAAAATTTTAGGAAGGGACTGACAGAAGCAAAACAGTGCTAAAACAGTAAGCTTTTCTCACAAAATGCAAAAACTCATTAAAACTAAAAATGCGAGTTACATGCAAACATAGTACCGATGTACTCAAACATGGACATGGAATGAATGAGCGTGAAACTACAACAAATGAGTCACAATTCCAACACATCGAAATGATCAAGAAGCTCTAATTGATAGCGATAAATCATCAAACTTTATCATAGCCAAATGCCAATTAAAGTGTGAGCTTAATGAACTAAACATACTACATGCATACAAATCCAGAATTTTGACGATTCTACAAAAAATAGCGTCAAATTGCAATGTTTCAACATTAGGATTAGATGTGCAAACCTGTTTAAATTTTCTCCAACCAAACGCCCTCATATAAACATACTTTTTCAAGTTCTTTTGAGGTTTCTAGCATTCTCAACTTAGAGAAAAACTTATTGGCCCTTTTCTTAGCATCTTGCTTTTTCTTTTTGGGATCTTTTTAAACGGTGGCTTTCACGACGAGTTAAATTGAACTCTCGCAGTCCTTTCCCATGAATCACTCATCATTTTTTCAATTTTAAATTCTCACGGTAAACGGTTATTACATTCACACTTGTCCTTAAGTTTACTTACGCATAGATGACAAGATTGAGATAAGAATGCCTCACCAAATTCAAATATGCAAGAGAAGTCAAACATCCATATAAACTCGTGCATGTGTGCAATGTTGGCATATATACAAAGTCGAATCAAAATGCATATCAACTTCGAAACCACCCCATATAAACAATGATTAAGATCATTCTAAGTATCGATAATAATGACCAAATTTCCTAGCCACATTGAAAATGAAACGATGGGGGGGGGGGGGGTCCAAGCACACCAATATGCCACATCAAACATGTAAACTCAAAAACAAAAAACCGAAAATCTTTTTGGCTTTTCAAACATATTTTGACTCAAAGAAAAGCAAAAAAAAATTGGATTTTCAAAAGTTTTCTTAAAAAACAAAATGTTTTTGTATTTTTCAAAATTGGACTCAAACTATAATACAATATGATAGACATGTCATAATACTAGCAATGAGTATATCATGAAGCAAACTAGCATATGACAAACATGGCAACGCTATCATCCTTTAGATTTATCATGGGAAGAATCAAGTGCACCCAAACGAGAATCATGAAGTGTTATTCCTAAAGCCACTAAATCCGATTTCCTAACCCAAGTAGGTGTAAAACGACGCATGGGGGTGTGGGGAACCGGGGCCACTTTATTCCTAAACTTCCTAGGAACTTGTCTAAGGTCGTAACAATAACGCCTAAGGTGACCTTTCCTACCACAAAATGTGCAAGTGTAGCGGTGGTGGGAATGATTACCTTTATGGGGACCTTTTCTAACCATCCTAGTGTTTCTCACACGTACAGGGGGAATGGGAACAACTCTCTCACTAAAACCAATACCTCCCCTATCTCCCTTAATTTGGACGGTGCCTAAGATCTTATCTAACTTCTCCGACCTTGCCTCTAAATCAAACTTCACTCTAGACGAGTCTTTCAACCTAGCCTCCAACTCAAGAATCCTAGACTCGAGTAAACGCCTAGTCTCCTCAAACTCTAAAATCTCCTTTTTCAAGGACTCCATCAAACCACAGAGATTGTCTCTCTCTTTCTCCACAAACTCTAGTTTCTTCCTAAACTTCTTCTCTCGTGACCTAAGATCCTCAATCAAACTACCATTATTTTCTATGGCACGCTCATTCAACTTAGATTGCAATTTTGAGTTAGACTTTGTCACCTTCACCGTTTCGGCATACAACTCATTAAACACATTTTGCAATTCTTTCACATCTATCTCCTCCTCGTCACTCTCTTCACCCTCACTAACATGAGATACACTCAAAACCTCCTCAGAAGTGTCATTCACATCAGTATTATCGCCGTCGCTTACATGACATGCCATAAACGGAGTAAAGTTACGTTCAATGGGGGAACTCTCTCCCTCTTCCGGTTCACTATCACTTAAGGTGGAACTATAGACAATGGGTTGCTTGCCCTCTTTCTTAAGTCTAGTGGGACACTCCTTAACCTTGTGACCGTACCCCTCACACCCAAAACACTTATCCGACTCATCTCTCTTAGGTTTTTCAAACTTATCCTTAAAGGTGGGATCTACTTTGTTGTTCTTGAATTTTTCAAATTTCTTGGCATCTTTCGATTGCTTTTGAAACTTAATAAATTTTTTAATTTTCTTTGCCAACAAAGCAACATCCTCAAAATCGGAATCGGAATCGGAATCCGAAACTTTAATTTCATCCTTCCGGGTTTTCAAAGCAATACCCTTTTCTTTCTTAGGAACTTGCTTGGAGGTAATCATGTCGATTTCATAGGTTTGTAAGTCACCTACAATCTCTTCTAGTTTCGTTGATTCTAACCTACCCAAGGAGTTTAAAATGGTCACTTTCGCATCAAACCTACTAGGCAACGACCTAAGGATTTTCTTAATGACACGGTTGTCGGGAATTTTCTCACCTAGGTTAAAAGACGAGTTGACAATATTGGACAACCTAGCATAAAACTCATCAAAGGTCTCACTCTCTAACATCCTAATGGTCTCAAACTATGTTGTGAGATTTTGAAGTTTTGACGCCCTAACCGTGCTAGTGCCCTCGTGAGTTAGTGCCAAAATATCCCAAGACTCTTTTGATGTTTCACAAGTCATAATTCTGTTATATACTTCGTGTGTGACATGTGAAGCAATAACGAGCAGACCTTTAGAATTATATTGTGCAAGTCTTTGTTCAGTTTCGGTCCATGACTTAACGGGCTTTAAACTAGTGAACTCACCTACAATAGTGACTGGGGGTGTCCAACCTTTTTCAATTGCAAGCCAAACTCGCTCATCAATTGATTTTAAAGCACATCTCATTCTCATCTTCCAATAAGTGTAATTAGTGCCATAAAAAACAGGAGTTCGAGAAAATTCATTATATCCAGAATTCATCTTTGAAAACACACGGGATCACAAAACAAATAAAATGTTTTCTAGCTCTGATACCAATTTGTGGTGTGCCCGATATGTGTGTTTTCAAACAGCATCAATTTTTCTTTGAAAAAGATCCAACTTTTAATAAAGCACCAAACCAAGTTGTGAAAACCCAATTTTCACTTTAAACCAATTTTATCTTGATTAATTCCTAAACATGCATCTAGTGATTAAAGCAAGTAAAGTAAAGTAAAGAATACTCACAACGCCGGATGTATGAGGAAAAAACCCAAAACGGGAAAATAACCTCGGACGGCCCAAGCCAGACAATCACTATGAATAATAGTTTTACAAAGAGAGATTAGCCTTACACTAAGACTCGATCCCCACGGGTCTTGACGCTCCTTATGATCTTCAATCGTTCTTCAATAGTGCCCACGTAGAAATTACGTCTTCCACGATCTCTGTTCACAACACACACGTCCACGTATGTCTCGGTGTCCACCGATATGGCTTTGACACGTCTACGATGTTGAACACGATGTCAGTCGCTTCTTCACCGCAAACCCTTTGATGTTCAATGTGTAGAACAAACAACTATGGTGAAGCAAGATCACTTAAACATATAAGAATGATAACTCGGATCTTTGCAAATTCTAAGGATGTGTTTTAGACTTTTAAACCTTAGAAAATATGTGCAAACAAGGTTCTGGTTTGTAAAACAGTTTTTCCATAAATCACACTTACGAAATTATGATGCAAACTCTATTTAAATAGGATTTAAATGCCGCCTCGAAAAATGTGTCGTTCGAACGACTTAAGCTGTCGTTCGCGCGACATTGTATCTCGTTCGAACGAGATCCAATGTCGTTCGAGCGACTTCGCGAAAGATTGACTTTCTTTGACTTTCGGATAAAAATGTCTCTTAACAAAGAGATTCAAATTAGTCAAACTCTATTTCGAGCTTATCATCATAAAACGAAGTTTAAACCATAAAAACACTTTTTAAAACATTTAAAATCATTTTTCTATATAAAAATTATATCCTTATCTTTTATAAAATAATTCCGAGCACCATTAATTATACGCATTCATACCTAAGTGATCTCGGAATGAAATTAACTTTGAAGACGAGTAAACTTGCACCAAATAAATATCGGCATTATTATTTCTTTGAAGCTTTGCCGCAACGTCTTCAATTTCTTCAATACATCATAGACCAAGTGGGATCGTGACAAAATAAAATTCTCCCTATGACATATTACAAACACAGTTTTGTTCACGGAATTAAGTCAAAACAATACAGAGACTCAATTGGAAATTTATGTCCTTACACTCGCGAAGCGAAATCCCAACAATGAACCTCCCCGATACACTACTACTTGGCAATGTTGATCATCGAGATTCATTAGGCCCTCAACACATAATGCATATATACAAACTCGTATATATATATATACCGGAAGGACAATAATACCTTATCATTCTTTTCACCTTATATATATATATATATATATATATATATATATATATATATATATATATATA
This sequence comes from Sambucus nigra, assembly GCA_949130495.1. Lineage (NCBI taxonomy): Eukaryota > Viridiplantae > Streptophyta > Magnoliopsida > Dipsacales > Adoxaceae > Sambucus > Sambucus nigra. Next base: position 592,757,315 of record OX422211.1, on the reverse strand, counting down.
TATATATATATATATATATATATATATATTTACTTTTTATGATATCTCATCTTCATATACAAGCAATACACTATGCTCAACGAATACAATTATACTTATTACAATCACAAGCATAATAACCATCCCACCGAGCTATAACTCGAGGATGCAGTCTCATAGTGCCTATCCGAATTCGGGTTTACTCACTCAACCAAGGTACCAAGACAGACTCACTCATGGTCATGGTAAAAATACACAACGATGGAGGCGGTCATGTTCCCTCTACAAGTGGAGTACACACATCGCACCTGTGCACGGGACGATATTACTTGAGGATATACTCTCCCTCCTCCTTAAGCCAAGGGATTCACCCACATCACGCAACCTCCTCGGATCGCACTAGAGAAAATATATAATATGGCTGATCCAACCCTATGCCAAAGTAAAGCCTGTGGATAAGTAGATAAGTATACTATCAACTTATCTTAATTTCCATATGTATCGCACAATCTATAATAACTGTCGTCAACAGACGTATCGAGTAACCGCTAAATCATCTTTAGCCTATATCCCAAATTCCATCCTAGTCGCCTCGTAGGATTTACTCAAACCTATAGTCGACATATAAATACATTTTTTACGTACTAAATTATATATATATATATATATATATATATATATATATTCGCCCGTCGAAATACCGTCCCGAACACCCCTAATATTTATCTCCACAATTCATTTCGGTCCTCAAACACCCTCCAGTAATAAAATCATATCAAATCCAAAAAAAATCAGAAAAATACGCGGTTGGTGCCCATGCGACCGTATCGAAAATATCTACAACTTTTATTTTTTGAAAATTAGCAAAAATTAGACCAATTCGGTCCTGGTAGGGCAGATCGATCCGGCCCTGTGCAAATTCAGTACGAGACAACTATGGCTGTTTTGTCTTTTCTCCCAATTTCTTCACCAAAACCACTCCTAAAAATCATCCCAACCTCATCCACCATCAATATAATAATCTACCATGATATACTAATCACATCAATTAAAATCAAGGGATTCAATCATTCAATTAAAGATTTAAACCCATAACTAAACTAACCTAACTTTCTCAACCTTCCATTTCTAGACATAAATACACACCATTAACATGGATTTAATAGTAGAATTCATAAAGAGTTAACAACACATCAATATGTGAACTCAAAATCAAATTTTCCAAATTTATCTCAAGGGTTCTAACCCAAATTTATCTAGTTTACAGCAACTATGATATGAGATACACACTCAAATAAATAAAGCAAGTAAACACTTGCCTTGTGGATAAAATTCGACGATCTCGAATCGAATCTCACGGAGTTTGGCTTAGAAGCCCCTTTTCTCTCTTCCTTTCTTTCCTTCTTCTTTTCTATCTTTCCTTTCCTTTCTCTAACTCTCTTGTGTCTTATAAGAGAAGAAAAGGGGTTTATCCATATTAAACCCAAAAATGACTCATTTACGAGTCCCTACTAGTCCAAAAATCCCTGGAACCTAGAAACTACGCCTGGATACTTTATTCGGTCTATCTCGGCCATTTCGAAACCAAATGCGGACTCAAAATATCCATCCGAGTCACTTTACTACAACTCACTAATTAAACCCAACACATCTCAATACGGGTTTTTCCATTAAAATATTACCCTTTGCCACTTTACTCAACTGCTATATGTAATTAAAATAATCTAACTCATTTACTTAGTCCCAAAAGTAAATGTAACACACATAAAAAATCACCTAATCCTCATAAACTCCAAAAATTATTATTCAGAGAAATTCCTCAAATCTCCAAATTACACCCATTTATGTAATTTAAATATCCATAAAAGTGCGGGGTATTACAGTAGTATATCTATTTGAGAGATATTTTTATGTATTGGCCTAGAAGAGCCCCAGTTACAGTGTCTGTTACGATTAAGTATAAGAGTAGAGAAAAACCAGGTTGCGGTGGCATGAGTACCGGAGGTCAAGTTAGATATTGCTTGATTCAGTGAAAGGCTTCCTGATAATCTTCGTTCCAAGCCTTGGTATAGTCGTTCCATAGGATTTTGAAGATGGTTTCACAAATGGAAGTCAAATGAATGATGAACCGGCTGATATACTCTAACGTTCCAAGGAATCCCCAAAATTCCTTCTTTGTTCGCGGTGGTGGCATTTCGAGTATGGCTTTTACTTTGGCAGGATATGCTTCAATAACCTTTTCTCTAACCATAAATCTTAAGATATTTCCTTTTGATAAACCCAAAGACACATTTCTCCGGGTTAAGTTTCATCTAGTATCTCCGTAGTCGTTCAAAGAACTTCTGGAGAGTGGGAACATGACCTTCCTAGGTCTTATATTTGATAATCATAGCATCCACATAGAGCTCGACATATTTGTGTATCAGATCATAAAAGATGGTTGTGGAAGCCCTTTGGTAGGTAGCCCCTACATTTTTTAGACCAAATGGCATAATCGTGTAATAGAAGGTTCCCCAAAAGGTGATGAATATGGTTTTCTCTTGATGATCAAGATGCATCTTGATCTGATTGTATCCAATAAAACCATCAATAAATGACTTGAGAGTGTCTCTGATCCTGTTATTCACAATTATGTTAATATTGGGTAGTGGGTAATCATCATTCAGAGAGGCCTCGCTCAAATCTCAATAATCAACGCACATGCAAACCTTTCCTCTGAATTTTGGCATGAGTACGATGTTGGCTAGCCATGTGGGATATTCAATCACTCGGATGAAGCCTATATCCAACTGTTTGACCACCTCCTCTTTAACCTTGAGAGACCATTTGGTGCAGGGCTTTGATAGTGTTTATTTGACCGGTTTGCATTCTGGGAGAGTTGGAATCTCGTACTGAGATATTTTGGGATCAATACCAGGTATGTCCTCGTAGGATCATGCGAAGATGTCTACAAATTCCCTCAAGGACCCTACCCTAATCTCGCGCAATTGGCTACTAGAACTGAGATTAATAACAACGATTTCATTTTCATTAATTTGAACTCGGTTAAGTTATTTTTATTATTAGCCTTATTAAGATCAGTTAAGAATTGTTCAGTTACAAAATCATCATCATCAAGAGTTTTATTAGAATCAAGATTATAAATATAAGGCACGCCAAAATACTCAAAATCTTTATTTAATTCTCGAGAAAAACAACGTTGAGAACCTCATCAAAGGAGGCCTCGATTACATTATGATCGGAACATGGAGGAATAATAAAAGAAGAAGAAGAAGAAATGGTATAAAAATCTGAGTTAGGTTGAATTTTAGTGAATGGAACTGGTAGTTGAGGAGAGGTGCATCAGTAACTTTGATTAGTATGGATGGATTCGAGGATGTAGTGCCTGAGTGGATCATGCAGAGTGTCAGCCCTAGTGTCTATGGATTGAATGAATCCTCGGAGTCACTTCCCTTAGAATCTTCAATAGCAGTTATAGTCATCCTAATGAGTGGTTGCACATGATGTTGGGAACTTTCGAACCATGAGTAGCTATCTTGGAAGAAGATCTCCATTCCTGGCTTCATCTTCTTGTCCACATGATCATACCAAGGTTCAGGAAAGCCACAAAAGGGGAAATATTCACCCTATTTGATGAATCTTTCGTTCAAGGAATCCCCTGAGATAGTCTTGGTACTTTCTAGCCTTATCTTCAATCGATATTAAGGGAGCATTTTAGGTTCTTTCGATGATGGTTGATAACCCAATCCATAAGGAGGAAAGGCCTTCTTCAATACTATGGGTTTTAGTATTCCCTATAGTCGTCATCCCAGCCCTAGTCCGAGCATGAATTGCATATTATTGAACATTTATATCACGCTGACATTACCGTGAAGGTTTTACTCTAGACACCTGCTATCTCTGAAATCATCCCCTGCTGGGAGCGAAAGTGGTTTGACTCGAAAGCCAAATAGAAGCATATCATTCGCTCCATGTTGTATCTCTAGTAGTGGATTACTGGTGTTTGCATTATCATCATTCTTATCGTCGCCCAGGATGGTGATGATCTATCCATTGGCAAATAACTTCAAATTCTGATGGAGGGAGGAAGTTACCCCCTTGATGCTTTGAAGCCAGTGTCAGTGTAACACCCTGTGTTTTTATTATTTAATTTAATTAATTAATTGGAATATTCGAGAAAAATAAATTTTTGGATTTAATAATTTTGTAGGTTAAATATGTTGGTTATAATTTTAGAAGAATAAAACTTCAAGCGGAATCGAAATCGGATTTAAAATGAGGTTTTTATGAGAGTTATAAGTTTAGCCTTTAAAAAAAGGAAAAAAGGAAAAACATTTGTGAAAAAATGTGACTGTGTGATAATTGAAATAATTTGCAAATATCTAATTTGGCACACTGATTTAATTAGAGTCTATTTTTAAACAAACTAATTCAGCCCCTACACATGCATCTAAACATCATAAGAAATTCAACCCATGCATGAAAAATAAAGACAACCGATATAGGAAAAAACCCCTTTCGGGTAAAAACCTTTTATAAACACTTTGAAAAATTCACAAGACCCTTGACTTACATACAACCTGATAATCTCCCATAAGTGTAATGCACGGTGCCTTCAGCAAATCTTCAAAGATACGAGAGACAGCGAAATACCCTCCAGGCGTCGATTCGTCATCTTCGGCTCGTCCACACGCAGAATGACTACGCTCGGTATCCACCGATCAAATATGGAAATCCCTTATCCAAAGAGGTTGAACAAAAGCAAAGTTGTTCTTAAACACCAAACAATTCACTAAAGCATATGGGAGTTTTGTGAATTGAAAACAAAAAGGATTAAAACCCTAAAGCAAGAAGCTAAAAATGATTCTGCTTTCGCAGTATTTCTGTTTGTCAAAATGATGTGACTTCTGAATGAAAACGTTACCAAATAATGAGTATTTATGGAAAAATGTGCCGCCTCGAAAACATAGATCGTTTGAATGAGATCAACATGTCGCTCGAATGAAGGACAACTGTCGTTCGAACGAGATCGCGCGACATACCATCTCGCACGAACGACATGCTATGTCGCTCGAACGACTGAAGCGAAAAAAATATTATTTTAATGTCCGCTTCAACACATAGAAAAAATACTCATTCTCGAATTTTAACGAAAAAGTCCGCTCCAACACTTAGAAAATATTTTGTAAAAATATCCCAAAAGCTCTAAGTGAAAAGTTAAGGTATTTAAAACATAACCTTACCAAAGTAAACTTCGCGGAGTCTTGAATGATGAAGAACTTGAGTAATTCGGATCCTTATTTGATGTAGATGTCTCTTGAATGTTCTTCGACGGTGTAGCAGTATATGACATAATAAATTGATAACGGACCTATGAAAATATGTCCTTACAAATCTCCCCCTATATCTATGTCGGTACATACATAAAAAATCCGAATTATCAAACACCAAAACACCTATACAAATCTACCCTCCCATGAATAAATTTTCAAGACTTCAAAACTGTTCTTCAATCATCTTCGTAAAATCTCAAAGCTTTTCTCATCAGGGTGTGCAACATCATGATCTTCAATATTTGTACCTACACACATGAGATAAAGCAAAAACCTTCGTGATGCATCGAGTTTGAAATGATATAAGAATAAAGTATTAATAAATCAAATCTCCCCCATAATGCAAAGACTCCCCCATAACATGATAATTCGTTCTCCCCCTTTTTATGATGTCCCCAAATACACAGATAAGAAGAAATAATCAAAACATGGAGCTTCACGAAAAAAAGCATTGCAAACATGGATCAAACTACGCGAATGCAAAGGTATGTCCCCAAAAATTCCACAAACTATTTTTGGATTTTTCAATTTTTTTCATACAAAAATAAGATACTAAAAATCACACCATGGATTTAAACTAAAACAACCAAGTCATGGGAATGTAATGTATGGGTGTGAACACATTCGATAGGAAAATCAACTCAATCAATCATATGTGCACGATGCATATGTACTCCTAACGAATGAACATCAAAAGTATCCTTAGGTGAAAAGATTGTTGAATTTAGATGACATCGTCTTATACAAATCAACAAATCAAAGTCAAAATGATTTCCACCCCAATAATGTCCAAAACTATTTAGCGCATTTTTAAGAACGTGCAAACCTTTTTAAAATCTCCAACCAAACATCCTCATATATATTTTTTAGAGGTGAATAAACTAAATTCTCAAACTTTGGAGAATTGGTGCAAAAACCTAAATAGCCCATAATTGGCATGAATTTCTTTTTATTGCTTTTAAATTTTTTCGAGCTCTTTTAAAACTCTCTGGACCCCGGATAATCAAATTCCTCCATTTTTAGGTCCAATTTAACGATGGATTAGTATTCGCAAAGGCAAAATGAACCTTTCGCAACCCTTCCCCATTTTCAAACAAAACACACAAATTCACAAAACGGTTTTTATATGCACAATTTCCTTATCAAAATTTATCACGCTTCGTTCGTTTTAAGGACAGGAATGAAGTGAAAACACCCAACCAACATCTGATAAGACAAGCACAATAATCTAACAAATCCGTGTATGTGTGCAATAAAGGAAACACGAGTCAAATATGTAGGAAGTAACACTTAATTACATCTTAATGACTCCAAACATTATAAATCACAAGGATGAATTGACTTATTATCTCAAAACACTATCAAATAGTCACATGAAAATAATGGAATGATGTTGTGACTCGGTCATCCTAAGTGTCCATCCATAAACGGTGCAAACAAAATACAAAAATATTTTTGGATTTTCTCAAAATTTTATCACAATAAAATCTTTTTGTATATTTCAAATTTTTTCCTAAAAAACATAAAACATACAAAAATGATACATACTAGCAATAGGCAAACAATGTCATCATGAAAATCATCCTATGCTAGTAAACAAGTCAAACCTCAATCATTAGGTGCGGAGGGGTTTTCCAAAGGTGGTGACAATTTATGAAAAACCTCCATTTATTCTTGTAAAGTTTTGACTAAAAACTTAACTTGCTCACCTAAATGTGCAAACTCTCTCATGTAATCTCCGGAAGCATGAAAAGAATCATGTGTGGGTGCATGTGTATAAGAAACATGTATAGAAGCAAAATGTGACACATACCCCAACGTAAAGCAAAATTCCGTAAGGTGTCCTCTCCTTTTGCAATGTGAGAAAACAAAAATAGGCCTCGGAACACCTCTCTCAAAAACACTAGGATGCACTTTCCTAATAGGAATGGGACGCCAAGGTGGGTTAGGATGAGACTCACGTGAATTAAACACTAAAGTGGGAATCGGCTCGGGTGCTAATTGGGAAGTAGAAGCATCGTCATGACTTATTCCTAAATTCTCACCTTTACCCTTAAGAACCAACTTTTCAACCTTCTTAGGTGCGTTCTCAAAATTGACTTTGACTTCCCTGGCATGTTCGAGATCACTCTCGAGTTGGGATACACGTGTCGTCAGACTAGACAACGTGTCGGTCAAATCACACTTCTCCTTTCTCAAAAACTCCTTCTCTCTCTCCAAATCTAAAATCCAACAACCTAAATCTCTATTATACTTCTTTGTTTTCAAGGTCTCGGTGTACAAATATATAACATCTTTTTGGAGCTCACTTTCATCTCCACTCTCCTCCTCTCTTTCTTCCTCACTCGAAGAATACAAATCACTATCATCGCTCTCGTGTGCACTCTCGTGAGACAAAATGGATGTGCTCACACGACTAGAAAAAGGGACTACCATCCCATGTCCTAAACATTTATTGGACTCATCACCCTCATCACCCTCACTATCACTAAGAGTGGCGGGCATAGCAGTCTCTTTGCCCTTTCCCCTTATCCTAGTAGGACACTCTTTAGCTATGTGACCTTTGCCCTCACACTCAAAGCACCTGATCTCATCCTGTTTGTCACTATCTTTGGCCTCCACTTTCTTTTTACTTGACTCAAAAGATCTCTTTTTGTTGGAAGAATTTTCTTTATTCATTTTGAGAAACGTTTTTAAAATTTTCGCAAATAAGGCCATATCAAAATCTTCCTCAGAATCAGACTCATAAACATTTTCTTTCTTTTTCTTAAAATGAGTCTTTAAAGCAACGCCATTATCCTTAGCCTTAATGGTTTTGGGAAACATGTCAATCTCATAGGTTTGAAGATCTCCTACAAGTTCTTCCAACTTAAGTGATTTCAAATTTCCCAAAGAGTTCAAAACAGTGAGTTTAGGAGTAAAACGTTTTGGAAGAGATCTCAAAATCTTTTTAACGACACGCATGTTATCAATCAATTCACCCAAATTAAAACTGGTGTTAATAACGTCTGACAAACGTGCTTAAAAGTCATCAAAGCATTCAGACTCAGACATGGTGATAGTCTCAAATTGGGTGGCCAAATTTTGTAACTTAGGTTCTTTAACCGCGTTCGTACCTTCATGTGTCAATTTCAAAACATCCCATTCCACTTTAGACGTGGTGCACGTCATAATTCGACGGAACTCATCGGGAGTGACGGCTCCAGAAATAGCACTCAAACCACGGGAATTAAAATTAGACATTTTATAATCATCTTAAGTCCAAGCTGACACGAGTTTTAAAGAGGTGATATTATCAACGGTGATCGTGGGTGGGTTCCATCCATTTTCACAAAGCAACCAAACACGCTCGTCAATAAATTTTAAAATAGATTTCATACGAGCTTTCCAGTAGGTATAATTAGATCCGTCAAACATAGGCATCTGATTATATAAGTGCTCCATGAGAAAAATTGCGAATTTTCACAAACTTGATTTTATAAAAAAATCAATATCACACAATTTTGCGGAAAATAGGAATACGCGACAAATTAGCGTAACCTGCTCTGATACCAATTTGAAAAAATGTGACTGTGTGATAATTGATTAAATTCGCAAATATCTAATTTGGCACACTTATTTAATTAGAGTCTATTTTTAAACAAACTAATTCAGCCCATACACATGCATCTAAACATCATAAGAAATTCAACCCATGCATGAAAAATAAAGACGACCGATATAGGAAAAAACCCCTTTCGGGTAAAAACCTTTTATAAACACTTTGAAAAATTCACAAGACCTTTGACTTACATACAACCTGATAATCGCCCACAAGTGTGTATAACACGGTGCCTTTAGCAAATCTTCAAAGATATGAGAGACAGTGAAATACCCTCCAGGCATCGGTTCATCCACACGTAGAATGACTACGCTTGGTATCCACCGATCAAATATGGAGATCCCTTCTCCACAGAGGTTGAATAAAAGCAAAGTTGTTCTTAAACACCAAACAATTCACTAAAGCATATGGGAGTTTTGTGAATTGAAAACAAAAAAGATTGAAATCCTAAAAGAAGAAGCTAAAAAGGATTCTGCTTTCACAGTATTTCTGTTCGTCAAAACGCTGTGACTTCTTAATGAAAACATTACCAAAGAGTATTTAGGGAAAAATGCGCTGCCTTGAAAATAGAGCTCGTTCGAATGAGATCAACATGTCGCTTGAACGAAGGACAGCTGTCGTTCGAACAACTGAAGCGACATGCTGATCTCAAATTTCGAGGATGATCTAAAGCGACTGAAGCGAACGACTGAAGCGACATGCTGTCCTTTATTTGAAGTATGCCAGATTTGAGGCGGTTCGGTGATTTTATTTGAAGTATTAGAGTGGGATTAGGACTCCTAATTAATATATAAGCTTCATTAATCATGGGGGACTTCTTATAATCACTTTTTCTCATGTTTTTCCAGAGAACACTTCCAAATAATTTTCCTCTCAACCATAATCATCAACCTCCAACACAATTAAGTTTTTGGCACAAGTTTTAAGAGGCTTAATTGGGGCTTAATCAAGTTTGATTCAAGAACACTACTTTGCTAATTTTTCGAGAGGAATCCCGATTTCTTATCATATTTTTAACACGATCTTCACGGGCATGAATACTCTATTATTTTCCTTTAGTATTATGCATTTTAATTATCGCCTAAACACTTAATTACATGTGTTTCTTAAAAATAATTAGTAACTTAATTAGAAAAAGTGGACACTAACTAAGGGGATGTTTTTATAAAATCTTTTAATCTGAATAATATTCATAACCCTTTGGGTACGTAGGATTCATGAGTGATTTTGGGTTTTATTGGTGTAGGTTGCATGTGGAAAAATCCTAGATTTAAAATAAATGATTTTTGGGTGCGTATACCTCTCGTAATTTATGTAGAGATAATGAAATTTAAATTTTGTTGTATTAACGATGAAATAGCAGTATATTTAAGTTAAATAATTAAATGGAATTAATCGAGTATTTTGTCTTTATGATTATTAAATTGAGATTAAATGGATTGGACTATCATGCGTAGTTTGGAACATTGATTTATTATGCATAGTTGGTGTGACTTGTTGGTATTATTAAATATCATTATGACGACGGGTTGTTGGGTATTATTGTTCTCCCTATATTTTAGAATAACTTCTAGGAATGGGGCTAGTGAGGGTAAAATTATCATGGTTTTATCATGTTGGGGGTGGGCTAATTTTTATTACTTTATCGTCGTTACGCTAGTCTAGGTATGAGACTAGGTTGAGATTTATGTTAGAAAATCCTCCTATACATAGGGTAGGACGTATTAATTACTTGGGGACCCTTAGGTATGGAACTAAGGGGTATTTTGAGGATCTCATATCGATAAAAGGGTGGGATGATTTGATATTGTGAATTGAAAAAATTGAGAATTAATACCTAGGATAATTAGACGGGTATTAAAATATATTGGAGACATAATAAGCGAGGGCCGACAGTTTAAATGGGCCAGCCGGTTTTTTGACGAGGGGATGTGTATTTTGGTGAAAAAATTACCCGTGGCGAGAGGACCGCTATAATGAATTTCGATGAATTATCACCCAAGGCGGGAGGACCGCCAAACCTAATAATTATTGAAGTAAGAACATAAATAATTGAGAAATTTTATAATTTGGGTTAATTAATAAAAGATTAACTCCGTGGGACTTAATAATTTAAAATCATATTCGTGTGTTCTTTTTAAACGGCGATTCCTGCGAGTAAATGGTTTTATATTTATCGCGTTTAATTATCTCATCTAATTTAAAATATTCTATTGTGATATTTATTGCGTATAATACTACTGTCTCGATTTAAGGATCCTATTTAAGGGGAGTAGTGTGTATTCTTGCTCGGGGCTTTGGCTCTGACCCATGCGTTGACTAATTTGTTTCAGGATTAGAATTGGAGAATCTGCATAAGTTTATCAAAATTTATCATTTGGAGGTGCAGCTATAGCTGATTTACTTTATCCTTTTGTTTTAGTATAGACTTTCCTTTCAGTCATATTTCATTATGAGACTCAGTTAAGAGAGTTATTGGACCATTCGGTTCCAAAGTTATTTGTGGATTTTATTTCAGTTATTCAGAGTTAGATCTTTATTCAGATTTGATCTAATCATTATTGGAGATTGGATTTATTCGGAGTTAGCATGTGATGGATCTTTTGTCGCTTAGTTGTTTATGATCATTTGAGATTGATTCAATTATTTATCTTATGGATTGATTTATTTATGTCTCATATCTATCTTATGCTAATAATGGTATTTATTTAGTTCACTCCCGGCATAGTTCGGCAGCGATGGCTGGCCACCCCATCTATTGGATTTTGCGGGGTGTGACAGATGGTATCAGAGCATGGTCTTAGGTCTCGTAGGTTATGAGTCCATTTAGCTTCCGCGTTGCCGATCTTTGATTCCCGTTGTTGATTCGTACTTCTTAAGGTATAGGGTCTCGCATACATGTTAGATGTGTTTCTTGGAGAGTTGAAGCTTTACGCTAAAAACGTCGTAGATATTGAGTTTAGAATTGGTAAGCTTAATGTGAGGATCCTTAAAATGGATTTTGGAGACGATAATTATTTTAAAGATTTTAGTGCAGATGTTAGGTATCGTATGTATCAATTTTTGATGTTGAGATTCAATTTTTGTATGCTAGCATTTTGATGACTTTCGGATATAGGATCGAGTGCAGATTTTTGGGAGCGCGTGGTACACCATTATTTTCATACTTATGCGTATGTATATAGGGAATAAATATTATTTTACTGCTCGTGGGGTAGGTGCGCATAGAATTGAGTGTATGGGCGCCCAATTATGGCATCCTACGAGTAGGCATATGTGAGCCTTATTTTATGTTTCGCGAGTTACATTTGATATTTATGCTTCGTCTAATTTCGAGGACGAAATTATTTGCTAGTGGGGAAGTATATAACACCTTGTGTTTTTATTATTTAATTTAATTTATTAATTGGAATATTCGAGAAAAATAAATTTTTGGATTTAATAATTTTTGCTGGCTAAATATGTTGGTTATAATTTTAGAAGAATAAAACTTCAAGCGGAATCGAAATCGGATTTAAAATGAAGTTTTTATGAGAGTTATAAGTTTAGCCTTTAAAAAAAAGGAAAAACATTTGTCACGGATTTAGTCCGTGACTAATAAAAACATTGATTTTTAGTTAAATGGTATTAAACGAAGGAGAATTCCACTAGTTGCGTACCTATTCGATCGATTGATCGACTATGCCAGATTTAAGGCGGTTCGCTGATTTTATTTGAAGTATTATAGTGGGATTAGGACTCCTAATTAGTATATAAGCTTCATTAATTGCGGGGGGACTTCTTATAATCACTTTTTCTCAAGTTTTTACTCCAGAGAACACTTTCAAATAATTTTCCTCTCAACCGTAATCATCAACCTCCAACACAATCGAGTTTTTGTCACAAGTTTTGGGAGGCTTAATTGGGGCTTAATCAAGATGGATTCAAGAACACTACTTTGCTGATTTTCGAGAGGAATCCAAATTTCTAATCAAATTTTCAACACGATCTTCACATGCATGAATACTCTTTTCTTTTCCTTTAGTATTATGCATTTTAAGTGTCGCCTAAACACTTAATTACATGTTTTCTTAAAAATAATTAGTAACTTAATTAGAAAACGTGGACACTAACTAAGGGGTTGTTTTTATAAAATCTTTTAATCTGAATAATATTCATAACCCTTTGGGTACGTAGGATTCATGAGTGATTTTGGATTTTATTGGTGTAGGTTTTATGTAGAAAAACCCAACATTTAAAGTAAATGATTTTTGGGTTTGCGTAATTTATGTAGAGATAATGAAATTGAATTTTTTTTGTATTAACGATGAAATAGCGGTATATTTAAGTTCAATAATTAAATGGAATTAATCGAGTATTTTGTTTTTATGATTATTAAATTGAGATTAAATGGATTGGACTATCATGCGTAGTTTGGAACATTGATTTATTATGCATAGTTGGTGTGACTTGTTTGTATTATTAAATATCATTACGACGACGGGTTGTTGGGCATTATTGCTCTCTCTAAATTTTAAAATGCCTTATAGGAATGGGGTTAGTGAGGGTAAAATTTTCATGGTTTTATCATGTTGGGCATGGGCTGATTTTTATTACTTTATCGTCGTTACGCTAGTCTACGTATGAGACTAGGTTGAGATTTATGTTAGACAATCCTCGTATACATAGGGTAGGACGTATTAATAACTTGGGGACCCTTAGGTATGGGACTAAGGGGTATTTTGAGGATCTCATATCGATAAAAGGGTGGGATAATTTGATATTGTGAATTGAGAAATTTGAGAATTAATACCTAGGATAATAAGACTGGTATTAAAATATATTGAAGACATAATCAGCGAGGACAGACAGTTTAAACGGGCCAACCGGCGTTTTATGTCGTGTCGTGTGTGGAACCTTGTCAATCAGCGAGGGTCGATAGTTTAAACAGGCCAGCCGACATTTTGACGAGGGGATGTGTATTTTGGTGGAGAAATCACCCGTGGCGGGAGGACCGCTATAATTAATTTTGGTGAATTATCACTCGAGGCGGGAGGACCGCCATACCTAATAATTATTGAAGTAAGAACATAAAAAATTGAGAAATTTGATAATTTGTGTTAATTAATAAAAGATTAACTCCGCGGGACTAAAGAATTTAAAATCATATTGGTGTGTTCTTTTTAAATGGGGATTCCTGCGGGTAGATGGTTTTATATTTATCGCATTTAATTATCTCATCTAATTTAAAATATTCTATTTTGATATTTATTGCGTATAATGCTACTGTCTGGATTCGAGGATCCTATTTGAGGGGAGTAGTGTGTATTCTTACTCGGGCTTTGGCTCTGGCACATGCGTTGACTAATTCTTTTTAGGATTAGAATTGGAGAAGATGCATTAGTTTATCAAAATTTATCATTTGGAGGTGCAGCTGGAGCTGATTTACTTTATCCTTTTGTTTTAGTTTAGACTTTCCTTTTAGTCGTATTTCATTATGAGACTCAGTTAAGAGAGTTATTGGGCCATTCGGTTCCAAAGTTGTTTATGGGTTTTATTTCAGTTATTCAAAGTTGGATATTTATTCAGATTTTATCTAATCATTATTGGAGATTGGATTTATTCGGAGTTAGCATATGATGGATCTTTTGTCGCTTAGTTGTTTATGATCATTTGAGATTGATTCAATTATTTATCTTATGGATTTATTTATTTATGTCTCATATCTATCTCATGCTAAGAATTGTATTTTTTTAGTTCACGCCCGACATAGTTCGGCGGTGGTGGCTGGCCACCCCGTCTATCGAATTTTGCGGGGTGTGACAGCCAGCAGAGAAAAAGGTTAAACAAGTTGTTATGTTAACGACTTGGAGTTCAGTAACAGGATTTATAGGGGCATACACTATTGTAATCTTTATGGATCCCATATTTGCCCGACGAGTATTGTTATAAGTGCGCACCGTGATAGAAGTTGGATCAAGGTCACTTACCTTTAGTCCTAAGAAGTTGAGAGTTCTTAACGAACAAACATTAAGTGCTATTCCGTTGTCGATAAGCGAAAGCGGAACGGTCTGTTGAGAGCGTAGTTGTGATTTGGACCAAACTTAAGGATTTCATCTTCGAACAAGGTGAGCATTCTAGTAGAGGTTAGAGATCTTACCTAATTCATTACTTTTTCTAGCGTGGTGAAAGGAGGGATTGTAGGCCCGGTAAGTAGTTTAATCAAGTCATTTTGGTGCACTTGGGAAGACATAAGGAGTCCCCACAGGGTGATCTTAGCCTAAGTTTTCTTCAACTGATCGAGGATCTTGCTCTCCTCGAGGGTCATCTCAAACATTAGAAGTTTCTCAACACCTTTTCCTTTATCGATTGTTGTTGATTAAGGGTTTGGAACCCGGTAGTGCCTCCTAGGTCTAGTCATATGGTTCACAGAAGAGGGAAACAATAGAAACCCTATTTCTTCATATATCTCGGGTTGTTCAATCACTTTGTTAATATCTCCTAGCAAATCCTCAAATGATATCATTCCATATAGACTGACTACTAGGACAGTCCTTTCAGGATTTTTCTCTTTATCTGAACTATCGAATTCGTCCCCCATCCGGTGGCAACGATGTCATCCTTCCATAAAAATCCAATGCACTCTACAACCTCAAGGGCTTCTTCGTATAAATCCTCCCACTCAATGGAGAGATGCAGAAGTGAAGGGACCAACCTCCCTTATATCTTCAAAGCATCGAGTAACTCCTACATATTATAAATTTCATCGATCTTTAGGAACAAGTCTACCATAATCTGGACGACATTATCTAAGTTGACTTCATCAATAGGTACCACCAAATTATTTGAATCTCGAGCCCATTTCGAAGCTTCCAAGAATAATGTGCTGAAATTTTGGCAGTCAATGGTCATCTATAAGGGCAATTTCATCCCTAACTCTAAGAACTAATTTAATACTGGTGAAAATTCCATATATTTTCCTCTAGAACGGGTACGAATAATAATGCATGCTCTTGTAATAAGTGGCATGGCCTGATCGACAAAATAAGTAGGGTGTAGGAGAAAATATGGGCAAACTTTGAGGGGGTAGGTGAATATACGAGTATAATGGGTGATTAACTGGGTACAATATGGGCAGATGGGTCGAATTCTGAGTCTTCTTCTAGGAAGATGGCATTTGCATGATTTGGGAGTGGATTGTGGGTAGTGTTTAGCATAGGATTGGCTGGTGGGGTGATGATACCCCGGTCCACTAGACCTTGGATTACATTTCGGAGATGAAAACACTGATTAGTGGTATGTCCAAAATTTTAATGGAAATCACAATGTGCATCTGGTTTAAATTTTTTGGAAAGTGGGTTTGGCAATGGACGAGGGTCTAATGGCTTGATAAGATTTCCACTCAAAAGTGATTGGTAAATGTTGGAGAGGGGAGCATGAATCTCGGTATATTCTTTCTTGACTAGGTTGGGACGGCTTTTTGGTGCCCATGAAGTAGCAGGCTGAGAGACATTATTGATGATTGAAACTGTGGTATTGGCATGATTTTAATACTTTTATGGAGTGAATTGTTGGATAATTTTTTGGCTCAAATTATATCTTGGAAAGACTTTCTTTGATCTCCACTCTTGCTTCTCGGAGGGATAAAAAATGGGTGTAGTACTATCCTCCCATTGTCGCTCGGACATGGGGTAAGAAGTTCTTCTTCATAATATTTAATTATTTCTCTTTGGAAGGCCAGTTGGTCATGATGAGCGCTTTATCTCTCCTCCTTGCTATAAATTACTGACAGCTTCCCTAGGATTCTATTTGAGAAGTTCTAAATCATAACGGGTAACCTCTAACTCTTCATTACACTTATATTACGACATGAATTCACGAGAAACATCCTCCCAATTACGAATTTTGGATTCCTCTAGGGATAAGAACCAACAAATAGAAAATTCCTTCAAAGTTTGTTGGAACATCTGGGCCATTATTTCCTCAGAGGCACCTAGGAGAGTCATGGCTCAGTGGTAACTTTGAAGATGAATAATTGGGGTCCCGCTACCCCCTAACTTCTCAATATTGGGCATCTTGAATTTTTTCGACAGTCTTTCTTTAGGGTAGGGAGACATGTGGGTGTAATCCATGTAGTTCCCAAAGATTCGAACCTGGTAAAACTTCTTGGTCAACAACTTAAGGTCCTCCTTGACCTTGTTCAACTCTTCTTCCTTTGTATCAACGGTCACCGATAGGTTAGCCCCTGGTTGGGCGAGATTTTGCATAGAGAGCTGAGCTGACGGTGTCCCATTAGTAGGAGGGACATGTGGAGCGTGATGATATTCTTCCAGGACCCAAATAGGCTCAAGTACAAGCGCACCCAGAGTGAGAGGGAATAGGACCTTAGGATCTTCAATAATAGGGAACTAGTTTCATTTCATCTCATGAACCTTGGTTTTAAGGCTGTCAATCTTGAGAGTATGTTAGGCTAGAATTGCCATCAAATCAAGTTGCATATTTGGTACTTGGTCTGTGTTCTCCATGGAAAGTGGGTGAAAGTGGATTATGGACTTAGAGGAAGTAGCGGGAGAACTGATGAAGCTTCAGGGAAATTTAATGGAAGATCGAAGCCAATGGGTATCCAGACTAAGAGTCGGGTATGCGATCGACCTGAGAAGGAAAAATGATTTGAATTTATTTTTTAAAGAGAATGGGGGAAAACTTTTATTATTAAAAAGCGAGGAAAATACCTTTGATATATTTTTTGGAAAGGGAAGGACACAATATTTTGGGTGTTTTTAAAGAGAGGGAAAAAACATTTTTAACACTTTTGGTAAGGAAAGAGGGGAGAAGAGTCTGAGCATGGTTATTTTTATTATTATGTTTTTACTTGCGTTAGGTTTACCTAAATGCAAAAGAATATCGGATGGACCTGAGCCTGGGAAAAAATTGGGTTTGAAAAAGATATATAAAACATGGTTGAACTTGCTGCCAGACTCATAGATAGGGTCCCGTTTTGAAAAAGACGAAATCAAGCGAAAATTAGGGTCCCATGCCAACCCATCATTTCGGCAGAGTTTCAGATAATAACTGACAAACTAAATATGAGTGACATAGGTTTGACATCTATGTAAGGGTATGCAGTTGTTGGGTTAGTCGAAAGGTTTACCCCTTTGTCATGACTTCCACGATATAGGTCTTGCTTTCGAGGGAAATTGGTACATGTGGACAAGCCATTTGATATACCTGAGTGTACGTGAATTACCTCGCTATATACCTCATGGGGATAATACGTTTGAGAGTGAATTTGATATACTCAATGTACGTGAACGAGTTCCCTATGATATACCTCCCATCATGACTGCGATCAAGTGGTACAATGCAAGGGGAACTGTTCGATATACATCGAAGGTACTTGGCCAATGGAAGGTGAGAGTCATATTGCTTAGGATAACTGTGACTTGTCGGACCAGCGCCCATCACAGAGTGATACCCCAATAACCATGCTCTTCAGTGATGTAGTGTGCAAAAATGCATGATTCTTGATTAGTAAATTATGGAAAGAGTATTTTATTTTGCCATGATGAGAACAATACTAATAGGGAAAATTTATAAGTATCATGAAAAGTAAATCCAGCATGGATCATAAAGATTACACTAAGCATGGATATGTGAGAGTCAGTGATGTGTGACTATCTATGAGTGAGTGTGTGGTAGTGAACCTAAGCATGGATCAACTATAAGTGGTGTGTGATAAGTGTGAGTGAGCATGGATATATACAAGTGTGATAAGTGGAGGTGTGTGTTAGTGACACCGAAGCATGGATATTCTAAGTGGTGTGTGCAACATGTGGCTATAAGTGATCATAAGTGTAAATAGTGTGAAGTGCACATGGAGAGTATCTATAAGTGTGTGAGTGAGGACTGATATGAGCATGAGGCAGATATATACAAGGAAAAATAGAGGAGAAAAAAGGGAAGACGTAGGTAGGTGCATATGCACGCAAGCAGAAAATGAGAACACCAATGCGAACATAGTCTAGCCCTCTTATCATAAACTTTCCCCATTAGAGTTTCCACTGTGACCATCCCTTTTCCTTCCGGGGGGGGGGGGGGGGGGGGGGGGGAGGTCTCGCACCCTCTTCCTCTAGGAGTGCTTAGACCGTTGTCGATGTGGGATGATGTAAAAAGATGGATTCTCCATCCAATTTTGCATAAAATAGGCAAAATAACATGTCACTGCCTCGAGAGAGCGACATCAAAGACAACTGATGCTTACGAAACTAATAGTTCAGGGGTTCGGGGCTAAGTTATGAAATGGGAAGTTGTTAGTCACCCATCCCGCCCTTTCGATCTCTCATGGGCTTGTGTTACTATTTTCCTTAATACCTTCGTGAAGTGTACGTGCGTGTATATATAGATGGAAATCATAATCACCTGACTTATATCATGGAAAAGATAGAGTGAGTTCATTGATAAGCACCCAAAAGTGTCTATTTATACCCCTAATAGAGGCATTTTAGTCACTCGTTGTAATTAAAATTGGCCTTATGTCGTATTTTATTATTTTGCTGGTCAATACGCAGTTGCAGTATTAAATAATGTTAAATCTAGTCAATTGCGATACAATAGCAGTCAAAAGCATGCATCGAAGAAAAATAAATGAGACCGCGAAGTCAGAAGTCCCATTGAGCTCGCCCAGAAGAGTTCCGATGTCTCGAACCAGTCCCGTAACTCAAATCTAAGCCTAGACCGAGCCCAGTCGATCACCCAAGCCGGTGTGTGTTTAGTTTGTACTTTTATATTTTTATTTTTTTAGATTTTTATTTTGAGTCTTTTTATTTTTAGAATTTGTTTTAGATTTATTTAGAATTTTCTAGGACTTATTTTCTATCCTCTATTTCTTTATTTTGATTTTGATTTTTATTAGTTATCAAATTTTATTTTATTTTATTTTTATTAGGATTAATTTTTAGGAATTTATTTTTTAGTTTTATTAGATTTCATTTTATATATTTTTACTTATTTTAGGAGTGGCTCTAAGAGACTCAAAAGGCAAATTCATATGGGGTGTATCTTCTTTTGTTGGTACTGGATCAAGTCTTTTGGCAGAAGTGTTAGCTTTGAAGGAAGGCATTTATCAGGCGGTTTCTTTTTATGGAGATCCTGTTGAAGTGGAATCGGATTCTGAGATCCTTAAAAAGTGCATCAATAAGTCCCTTTCTCCCTCTTGGGAAACAAGAGATGATATAGAGGAAATCCAACTCCTATCTTCAACTCGAAAATTTTCTTTCAAGCATATTTTTAGAGAAGCAAACTTTGTAGCAGATCTATTGGCTAAGCATGCTCTTCTCTTTAAAAACAAATCAGAATTCTTTTCCTATGAAAATCTCCCTATCAATGTAAAAGGAGCTATAAAGCTAGATGCTAATAGCATTCCTTACATTAAAGATTCAAAATCAAAGCCGAGGTCTTGTTCTGCTTCTTTTAATGCCACCTAGAGAGGGCTATTCTCTCTAAATTTAAATAAATTCTCTTATTCCTTTAAAAAAAAGGTAGTTATTTTATTAAGATTATATTTTTTAGTTTTAATAGAATTTTATTTTATTTCTTTTTATTTTCATTTTTTATTTAGTTTGAGATGTTAGTTTTTTTTTTAGTTTTATTGTATTTTAATTTTTTTTTTAGTTCTAGTTTTATTTTTTTAAGTTTTGTTAATTTTTAGGGGTACAAATTAAACACACAAAATACACACACACACACACACACACACACACACACACATCCCATACACCCATTTACACCCACACTCACCCATACCATGTTCTCCTACACCTCACCCTCACACCAAACAACCTCACCTACTATTCATCTTCCCTACCTCACACTCTCTCTCTCCTACTCCAACAAACCCACCTCAACCTCCATAACCAAACAAACTTAACCATTAAAACCATCCTAAACCCAATTGACTACACAACAACCCTCTTGACCCGAAAACCCATATACCAGCCTAACCTGAGACACACCAGCAGCGAACCCGCGATCAAGCATACCTGCCGTAACCCGATTTAGCCACCAGCTCCGGCGACCCACTCCCTGTCGCGACCCAAACAAACCCCCAACTCCGGCCCGCGCAGCCCCAACCCGAAACCCGCTGGCCATCCAAACTGCAACCCCTAGCTTGACCCACATCCGGCGACTTCACCAACCCGTCGCCAATACCGGACCTCACCAAAACCCACTAAGCCGACTCGCGACCCTTGCTGCCAAGCCCTTACCCGATCCACCTGCTTAGCTCCAACCCGCTGCGAAAACCCACCACCACCAACCCGCGAGCTACCCAACACCAAACCCGATCCTCCACGCAGCCCCTAACAACGACCCTTGCCTGCGGATTGACCCAACACCCATCTCCGAAAATTCAACCCACGCCCATATCTCCAGCTAGTCAACCTCTATCCCACTAAAATCAGAACTTACAAACCTGTTAAGGTTTAAAGAATTCAAATTCTTCCACATGCTTCTCTTGACTTTGTAGAATCAAATCTCACAAAAATCTCTCATCCAACAACAACAAAGAAAAGACTCGTGGGTTATAAAAAAAACAGGTATCAACTCATTCAGGGGACTCAACAGAAGGCAGAGAAGACACGCATAGAAAAAAAAAAGTGTGTATATTATGTACAGTTTAGGGTCATAAAGAAAATTCAGAAAAAATATAAAAAAAATTAGTTTAGTTTTAGAATAAACTTTTTCGTGAACGCGATTCGACAATGAGACTTGCGTATTGTATTTTATTTCTCTATTCAAATTTATGTCATTTTTTGATATTTTATTGAATGTTGTTTATTCTAACATGAGAATGTTTGGCTAAACACCCCGTTCAAGGGGTGTGATGCACTACGAATGATGTTAATTTAATTAATTAGTTTCATTAATTTTATATTTCTAGGTAAATTAATTTTAACTGTCACCAATTAATTTATGTAACGAGAGTTAAATTAATTGAAAAAATTAATATTTGAATTTAGGAATCGAACTAGAGATAGATTTTTTTCGATATTTGAATATTAATTTGGTGTTGAAATTTGAGGATTGATATTGTTTTCGTTAAATTGATCCTAGCGGGTAATTTTCTGAAAATAGTGTAGTCCTAATTTTTCATCGTGTGACATTTTTAAATTAATTTTCTGAAAAAGATTGTATTAAATTTATAATTTTAACGAGAGTTAGATTATCGATTTAATATTATCTCGAAATATTTCAAATTAATAAATTGAGAAATTAAAATAATTGAAAATGCAATGTAATCCCATCTCTTGACTTTCTCACATATTTCAGACTCAGTTACACATTCTTTTTCATTATTTATTCATTTTATAATTTTAGCATTTAATTAGTTAATTTTTCCCTTGAAATTTTTTTAAAAAAATAAAAAAATATTTTAATAAAAAAATTGAATTGCAAGTATTCACATTAATTGTTTCACCTTGGAAGTTGGATTGATACCCGTACTTATCGCAATACGAGTTATTTTTAAACAAGTTTTGTAGGTACTCAAGGGAATTTTGAAAGTGGATTTTGAAAACAACGACAATATGCAAAAAGCGTCTTATCAGTCATCCGTAGGAATGTTCCCAAAATAATATTTCAAAAATACGATGCATGCGTTTCTCGAGATATTGTTCGTTATGATGAAATGATAATATTTGTTACATAAAATGCCAATATGAATCACAAGTATGATATATATGAGTAATGTATAGATAAAAGGGATGAAAATGTGAAAATGCGAAAATTGGACTCGAGTTTTAGCTCGAAACGCCTACGTAGCCTATAAAGACATCAAAGTCCATGTAGTTCGTATGCGGCATAAGGGTGGGGTTTAACCCATAGATTCCAAACTCGAGTTTATTATATGTGTGTGTGTTAGAAAGTTGTTTTAGTTTTAAGAAAATGTGATGAAGAATCCTGTTGGAATTTATAGGTGTAAGCCTCTTTTTCTTTGTTTTGTTTTTTTTATATAAATAAAGTATGTGAAATATAACTAATAAAGGATGAGGTGTTAATGTGTATGAACTAAAGTAAAAACTAGATTAAGAATTTATGTAACTAATGCAAAAATAAAGAATTTTAAAGAGAGAGGAGAATATTTGGACCTTTTTTGAAGAACTGAGGTTAAATCTTATCCTTGATGAGCTCCTTTGAATGTTTAGTCGAATGTTGGATGAGAGAGAATGAGATTTTTCAAAATTGTGTATGAAAATAATGGGAATGAAATATGGAAAGGAATTTCACACAAGGAAACTTCACTTATTGCAAGAGAATGTTGTCGAGATCACTGATCTTGATGGGTCTAAGGTGTGCCTTAAGAGTGAGATCATGCCCTCTTTTTATAGGGTAGGTGTAATTTCGATCGGTATACCCTTAGCACTACCAATTGCAGGTAACCCTAGACACACTGCCGATTGGCAGAGAAATAGACTTGCCAATCGGTAATCTCGTGCTGATTTTTCTGGAAAAATGATCATAGAATGTAATGCATAAACTCAAATTGTGCACAAGTCTTACCATTATAAAGGTAATTATGAGACCCTTAAGAGTCCTTTGGGCCGCTCTCGAGTCCGGGAGTTGACTTTGGGTCAAACGAGGCTCGAAAGTGCTCATCGGTCCTTTAGACGGGAGATTGTCGGACGATAATGGACCGCTTGCCCCAACCGTAAGTCAGAATCATGTAGGGGTCGTTGGAAAGGTTATAAGAGGTATTTCATCATTTAAAAGGGCTTCGCTCGGTTCGGAGAGATGACTTTGGTCAAATGGGCTCCGGAAGCTTCCGGTGACCTTTCAAAGAAAAATGGGTCATTCGTTTATACCGTAAGGCTGATTCATGCATGGGGTGGACCATTGGAAGGGATTCAGTTCCCCTCAAAGATTCATTGGTCAAACGGAGACCGACAGCGCCCGGTGGCCTTCGAATAATTTTTTTTGGGAAAATGGATCATTTGTCGTAACGATTATGTTGTTTTGTGCATGGGATGGACTTTTAAAAAGGGGTTTCAGTGCCCTTTGATGATTCATTGAGTTTTCTCTCTTGTGATGAAGTTGATTGGGGTCAAATTGGGGTCTGAGAGTGCCCGGTGGCCTTTAGTTCGGTTTTTGGTAGTAAAATCGTGCATTTATCCAAACTATTATGCCGATTCGTGCACGGGGTGGACCATTGGAAAGGGGATTCGGAGCCCTTCAAAGACTCATTGATCTTCTGCTTTGACGATATAGTTGACCAGAGGAAAAAGGGCATGGGAGTGCCCGATGGCCTCTAGATTAGTAGTCGGAGTATGACCTAGGGTTTGTAGTGAAATGGGGAGGTGCGAGGGACCTAAGGAGAGACTTAGGGGGTTCTAAAATGTGGTGTCTATAATATTCGAGTGTGATGTTATCTTGGATATGGAATGGTTAGTGATGGTTGAGCAATGGTAGGTTGTTATAGTATCGTGTTTGCTGTTCCAGGGCAGGATGTGTTATTTTTGCGATGTCTCACCTGAAAGAGGGTCGAGCTGGTGTTTATTTTATTTTATAAAGTAGACTTTAGATGTTATAATTTTCTCTTTATATTAGATTCCGGTGTGTAAGGACTTTGCTGATGTGATTCATGGTATATCGGGTTTACTTTCGAGTAAATAGATTGAACTATTTATTATTTTAGCATTAAGGACTTATTGATGATGTGAGCACAGTATTTTGGAACACCTTTAGATACGTGGGAGTTTATGTTTAGACTTATAAATTTAGGGGACATGATTTTGAGTGTCCCATCTATACGCTTTGGGCCTACGGAACTCAATGACCGACAATGCTTGGGGATAGTGCTTCGGGGAGGTTCCTTGTTTGAGCTTAGTTTACAGGACGTTCTATGCATGAACCATGATAACCTTCAAGAGTGGGGAGACGTTCTTATATGCTAGGGCCTCAGTGTTGAATGTTAATCATCGAATATGTAGAGAAAACACTATGATCTGGGAGCTTTCATACTAATATATGGTTAGTGGAGCATATAAATTTTGTATAGAAAGCACTGGGGAACTTTTGCACCACTAGTTCATAAGTGGGACAGTCTCGAGGAGAACTAAGTCAAGATTAGTATGAAAATTGAGTATGAACTTATTGTATGGCCATGACGAGAGTGAGGGGACGATCTTGAGATAAATATGTTACGTATGAGACGATAATGATGGTTATGATGGATTACACGGGATATCGGGTATATGGGCGCCTTAGTTTGATTTTTCGTAATCGTCCAGGATAAAGGAATGTGGAAAGTAAATGTGTTGAATGTGTGATTGTGGGGTAGTTGGAAACGTACGTGGAATGGTATAATGGACTGAACTTCGTTTGAGAAAAGGATATAGTCCGACTATGTGTATATTAAGGAGAACTGTCACAACTGTGGTGAGTTAAAAGATAGTCGAAGCACATTAAACGTTGAGCATGGGGATTGGTATTGAGTGAGACATAGTGAAGTTATCTCCAGGTGCACCATTCGTGGATGGAAAATGTTGTTCCGAGGTTATCAACCTGGATTTTTGTAATAGATTAATGATTCTAGTGATGAAAGGGATATGCAAACTAATAAGGTGCATCATTGGGTTATCAAAATCGCGAAGAGACGGGGATTTACTTCGGGTTTATGGAATGGATTGACCAGGATGGGATACTTGTTATTCACTCTCGATTCCCACCTATGATGGGGAGTGTCAGGAGGTAATGGGTGCGGAGTTGCAATTTGAGCTGACATGTCACCCGTGGTCAGGTGGTTGGATGAGAGAGGTGACTAAAATGGGGAGAATGCAAGAAATGAGTGTTTTGCATTTTTAGGTAATTGGTAGTATTAATTACAACTGGCAGAGTTATATGTGATGACCCATAGAAGAATATTATTTACAAAGGGACTTATGAGGATTCGTACGAAAATCTTGTCATCCACCCTTCAGTTGGTTAAGAGTGGGGAATAACAAGCTTCTCGGACCATAAATAATCCGTGGTCCGTTAATGAGGAGTGAGTTAATCTAAGTCATTTCGTGCAGTTCATGAACATAGTGAGCATTACATCACTATGAATCGAAATTTTGAAGTCTAACATGAGTGGTCAGGGATTATTATGGGTATCTACTATGAAGGGAGCCACGTGTTCGGCAATAAGAAAATTAGCACCTATGAAGTGGGGCCCTTTCTAACATATAGATATTAGAGCCAGTTGAGTATATGCTCATCTTTTGAGGCACTATATAGGCGGCCTTAGAGGTAAGGGACAACAAGTTTTTAGGGCCTGAGATGATTTAGGATACTATTGCCAAGTTTGAGCTGATTCGGGGACGCATTCGTATAGCTCAGGACATGCAAAAGAGTTATACCAATACAGACAAGAGGCACATAGAAGTGGATATCGGTGACCAGGTTATGGTACGAGCATCTCCTATGAAGGGAATCATGAGGTTAGGCAAGAAAGGGAAGCTAGCGTCGAGGTATATGGGACATTTTTCGATTATTAAGAGGGTAGGACTAGTTGCATATAGGTTGGGCTTACCAAACAACTTAGAGCGGATTCACAATTTATTCCACATGTCACCGCTAAAGAGGTACCGAAAGAGCGAGTTGTAATTTTTTGGCATATTCCATTAGAGGAGATAGACTTGAAGCCATATATCTCGTACGAGGAGAGACCGGTGGTGATACTTGATCATAGTGAGCGTAAGCTATGATCTAAGGTGGTATCATTGGTTCGAGTTCAGTGGGGGCACCACAATATTGACCAGTCAACGTGGGAGTGGGAGGATGATATGTGTGAGCAGTATCCAAAGTTATTTACCACAGGTATGTCCCAATTTTGAGTCCAAAATTCGTTTGTAAGGGGGGAGTGTGTAACACCCCGTATTTCTGAGTATTAAACAATAAATTAATTCGCATGTGTGACGTAATCTATTTGAATGAATTATTATGTATTTTTTAAGATATTTATTGGGAGATATAGTGATTAATGTTTATGGAATAAAATTACTAAGTGAATAGTAAATAATTATTTTACGTCATAACGAGTGATAGTGACTTGACAACGTTATATCTTAACTGGGAGTCGCGTGTAGACTATTAGAGGTCGAGATCGGAAATTTGTTTAGAGTGACTCAGATGGTGATTTCTAGGTCACGGTTGGTTTCAGAAGGGTTGAGATAGTCAAAATATGGTATCCGGGGGTATTAATTGGGTCTCGGGGCCTTTTTAGACTTAACCGGGCCCACATGGGGGTATTTGTGTCATATGGGCTTAGGCCGTTAGCCTAATTTCGGTATTAAGGATATTTAACCTGAGTCTAAGAGTTAGAGGTAGCCAAAACTCAGATTCAAAACCCTATAAATTGAGAGAAGAGAGAAAGAAGAAAATAAGGGAACTTTAGAGGCCAAAATCAAAGAGAATTAGGGAGTTCTAACACCGATTCGTATCCTATAACGTAAAATCAGACCTAACGAACATATAAATGCATCTAATTAACTTTCTTTCAATTTAATTTCCAGATATTCATGTTCATATAATGGTAGGTGTAAACAAATCATTTTAGGAAGGGTTTCACGGGTAAAAAAAAGGGGGTTTTGAGAAATTATCCCATAATTTGTCAAGTAAATGCATATTTAATGTTTTGAATGATTCATAATTTCTAAAATTTGAACCTTGTTAGAGATTCATAGATTGATCATGATTAATTAGGACTTTGAATCAAATCTAGGGTTATTTTAGGCGCTTATCAAGTAAACCCATTTTAATGGATTAATTGGTTGATTATAGTTAATCTTTGGTATTATGATTATTATTTGATGTTATAATCATCTAGGATCATTTCCCTTATGTTCTATATGATTGGGTGGATGTATAATATCATGTAGAAGATGTTTGGGTTGGATTTGAAGAAGAAATATCTGTGTTTCTGCACTGTTTCCATCAATATTGTTAGAACATAGTTAGAACCTAATTCGAACAACATGGCTTTCTCATTAGAACAACGTGGATTTATCATTCGAATGAAGTTAGTATGCCATTCTGACGACCCTAGGTTTTGATCACAGAGATAGATATTTTCATTACGAATGCGTGGCCGACATTTTCCTTTTTTCTGATTTTTTTTAATTAGTTATGAATTTTCTACGAAAGGGTGTGCGAGATCAAAATCTTTAGTCAAAAATAAAATTTGAGTATGGATGCACATGATTATATTACCTAGGGATGAGTGGGTAATTAAAGTTGAATTACAAATAGTGAGAGACTTAATTGATGAGAAAGTTTAAATAACAAATTGAGTGAGGTAAATTCGTGAATATGTGATGTACGGGCTGGCTGGATAAGTCTTGGCAATTTGACATAGTGGCGTGAAATTATCTATTAATTGATGAGAACTTGAATGGATTAAAGGTTGTGGGATAGACTCAGGAGCATACGTGAGTACTTTGGGCGACGGGCACGGTTTAACCGGATTTGTGTTTATATCTATATACGGGTATAGAGACAATATTGCATGGAAACAGCCATAACTCCCTCATACGGAATCGAAATGAGGCTTGGTCGGAACCGAAGCGAAGATAATTCAATTATATACATGATTATATTTTGAAACCCTCAAAATTATGCAGTATGAAATTACCAAAATGCCCTTGAATTAGAAAAAAATACCGAAACCTTCCGGAAATGGGCATAACTTCCACATATGGAGTTAGAATGACGCACGGTCAGTGGCCACGAAAAGATAATTTGATTATATACATGTTGGTAACTTCATTACATAAAAAAATAGTGAGTTTTAAAAGACCAAATTGCCCTTGAAGTAGCATTCGATGATGAAACTTCTCCGAAATGCAACCGAACCTCACTTTTAGCATTCCAATACCTACAAAAGCACAATTAACCCCTGCAAAGCATGTATATATCCAAATCCAAGGTTGTCTAGTTAATGAGCATAATTATAGGCATTTAGGGCCATAAAAGTGCTAGAATGCATAAAGATAACGGGCGAAAATATAAAATATTCGATACGAATCATGTACCACCATCGGGTGGCGCGTTTGCATTGACTACAAGAAGCTCAATGCCAGAACTAGAAAATATCACTTACCTTTGGCATTTATGGACCAAATGATTGAGAGAGTCTCGGGCCACCCTTTATATTTCTTTTTAGATGGTTATTCTAGGTATAACCAAATTGAGGTGGATGTGGTTGATTAAGAGAAGACTACGTTTGCATGTACTTTTGGCATGTTTGATTACACACGTATGCCTTTTGGATTGTGTAATGCACCCACAACCTTTCAACGGGGCATGCTTAGTCGATTTAGCGACATGGTCGAGAGGGGGGCCTTTAGGTGTTCATGGAAGATTTTATTTTTTTCGGCTCCTCTTTTGACCATTGCCTTGTTAATCTCGAGAGAGTTTGAGCTCGATATGTGGAAAAGAATTTGGTACTAAATTGGGAGAAGTGCCATTTTACGATTACCGAAGGCATAGTTCTTAGATACATTGTGTCGTCCAATGGTATAGAAGTCAATAGGATCAAAATTGATGTTATAACCAATATTCCCCCACATAAGTCACTAAAGGACGTGCGCTCTTTTTTGGGCCATGCGGGGTTTTATCGTAGGTTTATTAAGGGCTTTAGTTCCATCGCTAGGCCCTTAAGCAACCTACTTATGAAGGATGCCCCTTTTGACTGGAGTGAAGCATACCAAGAAGCTTTTGACAAATTAAAAATCATGCTAGTCTCCGCTCCCATCATGTGTGATACGAGTGACTTCGCAGTTGGGGATATTTTGGGGAAACAAAGAGACGAGAAAGCGCACATCATTTACTACACTACTCGGACCTTAATCGGACCTCAATTGAACTACTCTACCAGGGATAAAGAGTTTCTAGGGGTAATATTTATCCTTGACAAGTTCCAATCCTATCTTATTGGATGACACATTATATGCTTTACTAACCACACAACTCTCAAATACCTCATTTCCAAAAAGAATGTGAAGCCGTACCTCATTAGGCGGATTGTACTACTTTAAAAGTTTGACCTTTCCATTAAAGATAAGAAAGGATTAGAAAATGTCATAGTTGATCATTGTTTGAGGCTCTCGTCCTACGTGCCTTAAGATCCTTTACCCATAAACGAGTACTTTCCATACGAGCAATTATTTGCCACTTCCTCTCTCCCCTAGTTTGCGAATATCATTAATTATCTTGTCACGGGGACCGTCCCCTTCGATTTTACACCGCAATAGATGAGGAAGTTTCTTACATGGTCACGCATGTTTTTCTTTAAGGATCCATATTTATTCAAGTATTTCACTTACACATAATCTGGAGATGTGTACTGAATGACGAGATTCCTAGTGCCATCCGATTTTATCATTCAGAAGCTTGTGGAGACCATTTTTCCGTAAAAATGATGGCTACTAACATTCTTCAAAGTGATCTATATTGGCTTATAATTTTTGGGGATGTAAATTCCCATTGCGAATGTTATAATAAGTGCCAAAGAATGGGAGCCATTACTCGATGAGACATGATGCCATTGACCCCTATTCTCGTTATCGAGATATTTGACTGTTGGGATATCGATTTCATGGGTCATTCCCCTCCCTCATTTGGTTTCCTATACATCCTGTTAGCAGTAGACTATGTGTCAAAATGGGTTAAGGCCGTAGCTAGAAGGATAAATGACAATAAGGTGGTGATAAAGTTCATTCACGAATAAATACTCTTTTACTTTGATGCTCCAAAGGCGATAATTAGTGAAAATGGCTCGTACTTTTACAACAGGCCATTTGACAAATTGATGAGAAATTATGGAGTCGTCCACAAGGTTGGGAAGACTTACCACCCCCAAACAAATGGGCAAGCCGAGTTAGCAAATCGATAGATCAAATAAATTATCTAGAAAACCGTCAATCCTAACCGAAAGGATTGGTTTAATTAATTAGTTGATGTGCTATGGGATTATCGGACTGCATATAATAACCCCCTAGAAATGTCTCCATTCCGCTTTTTCTATGGTAAACCTTGCCATCTCCTCGTCAAGTTAGAGCACAATTTATATTGGGCCATTAAGAGGTTGAACTACAACTTAGATAAAACCAGTGAAGTGTGAAAACTTCAATTACACGTGTTGGAAGAAATATGCAACGAAGCGTATGATAGTGCCCGCATATTGAAAGAAAATATGAAACTCGCACACGAGTCAACTATCCATCAGAAGGAGTTTCATCCGGGTTAAAATTCGCTTCTTTACATCTCAAGTTACGTTCCCTTCAAGTTACGTTCATGGTGGACCGACTCATTCATCATAAAAGGAAGTGTTCCCCACGGTGGGATAGAGCTATAAATTTAAAAGGATGGGGATATGTGTAAGTTTAATGGACGGAGCCTAAAGCCTTATCTCGAGGCGTGTGTTGAGGAAGCCCACACGATTTGGTTATCGAACCTCGTCTACGGAGCGGAATAAGTTTTTACGAAAGGTTGTCACACCCTTGACGCATATGGGGTGATTTTGTTGTATATTAGTGGTTCGAGTTAGGTTTCGGGTTGTTTAGGTGTCCGTCGAGTCCGTAATAGGAGAAAGTTAGGAACACCATAACATCGCACCATACACGAGTGAGCGTACGCCGCATTATGGAGGGCATTTTAGGTGTCCCAGCTCCCTAAGGGTTAGGGGTCTTAGGAACCTTTAGAGAGTAGAAAACAAAGATTTTTTACACTTAGCCTATGGAATTTAAGGAAAAAAGTGCGTTTGGGCATAAGCTTTTTTCAAAATGGTTCACCATAGGCCCAAATCGGTTCACTAGCCAAACCGGCTCGCCTCAAGCCCGAACTGCTTAGATTTTACTGTAGGTAGATTCTTCCTCCCTTATTTTTTCCACCAATTTTCATCTTCCCAAAATCTTCCCCCTTAATTGGAAATTTCCCCTCCCAAAATTCCCTCCCACCCAAAACCTTTTCATTTTCCCATCCCTCCACCACTTCCCACACCTTCTTGTATCTTTCCCACCGAGACCCAACCATTCCCAACTATAATATCCCCCTTCACCCTACCATTATACATAAAAAATCCCAAATTCCTCTCTCTCTCAAAATTTCCTAAGTCCTCTCTAAATTTCCAATGGCAAATGCGGTTCGCATTCCCCACTTACGGATAGTCAAATACAACTTTACCAAAATTATCGAGGGAAACCATCTCTACCCCTCTAACCAAGAGAGGTATTGGAACTATGCCTTATTAAAATCCACCAGAAACATCCATGTTGAGAGGCAAGTCAAGTGGAAGGATCTCTCATAATAAGTCACTTCCTTATTTCACGGGCGGGGTGGTGCAATTTCTTCCTATCCCGAGAGGATAGCATCTTTGAGGATGAGGTACGAATGTTTTACAACGCTCTTAGCCGTAAGTTCGATACCCTCCATGAGTCATACATGTATGAAACCCCCATCCCATTATCCTTTACTATCCTTCAAAATAAGTTAAGGGCAAAAGGGGTACGTCTTCCCCAATGATAAACCTATCCAAATTTCGAGGTCTCCCTTATTAAAGCTGAATGCATAGCCCACATCACCCTCGGACATGAATGGTTTTCTGATACTTTTCCCATTTGCCAGCTTTTGAGTGGGCCCGTTACGCGTACTTAATCACTTGTGGTACCATCTTGCAAATGACTAACGACTCGGTCCTCCGCATCCAGCATGTTAAATTCGATACCAACTTCTTGACCGGGAGAGTGAAATCAACCTCGCTCACATCTTTTTACAGTGAAATCATACATTCCATGTATGATAATACTAGTAAAGCCTCTTTCCCTTATGAGGATCTCATCACTTTCATTCTACGTGATGTCGGAATAAGGGCCCCCGATAATACTATCCAGTTTCACAGACCTATTTGGCGCACCTCTACCACTCGTAGTGTGCGCCAAATGGGGGTGGCTCACCCTCCCCCATCGATTTCTAATGAAGAAGAGGAAATGGAAGAGCATGTTCCAATGTAGGAAGGGGGAGGCCCCGAGGTTAAGGGTGTGCACAAGGAGGAGGACTCAGACTATGAGCCCGATTTCGATGATAGAAGCTATCACTCGACGATTATCAACCATCGAATTGACGATTTCGAGACCCGTTTTGATGGGTTCATTTACGAATACCGCGAGGATCGACGAAAATATGAGCGGGATACTAGTATGATGGTACGTTTCCAAACGGAGATGTACTGTTTCCAATTGCACAAATTCCAGACTTTTTTTATAATCCGTACGCCTGTGACCCATTTTTGCCCGATCCATCTTCATGAAGCGCTTATGTTGATGTTACCTTTTGATGTAGTTCTTTTATTTTTATTTGAACTTGATCTTTTAAAGAAATATGTCCTTTCATCCTTCTTTTAACGCATTATAATTTGCAGTGTTGGTTTTTAATACAAAAGTTGCAATTTATTTGCTCTATTTTATTATGCACATATTCTTTCTAGTTAGATTTTAGACCTTTTTGCATGTGAACATTGCAAAATTCTAAGTTAGGGGGTACACGTGCAATTTTTAAAATTTCACAAATTTCAAAATGCCCAAAAAGAAAATTGAAAAATGTTAAAAAGTTCATAAAATTATAAAAAATTAAAAAAAAAATAAAATTTTTGAAAAAAGTCAAAAATATTTTTTTTCAAAATAAATAAAATTGGAATTTAAAATTTTCAAAAATATCATTGAATTTTTTGTTTAAAGTCTTAGTTTGTAAAAGTCAAAAGCACAAAGCTGAAATTGACAAAAGATGAAAATTGACGAGTTTACGAGTAAGCGTGGAGATTTATTAACCCGATGAGATTTCGAACCCATCAATTTTTGCAAGTATTTAAAGTAATCTGAGTTTATAATTAACTCAATGTTAATTTTGGCGTTTACATAAGCTGTGGAAGATCTCTAAATTTTTGTTTCGGTTACGAGAAACAAGTGAGATGACGTCTAAAAACTCATTAAAAGTATCTCTAAATTAAATTCCATATCGAGATGACGTATAAAAACTCACTAAAAGTAATTCGGATAAATGAAGTTAGGTCATCGTTTGCTTACTCAAAAATATTATCCATAAAAAGTTGTGAAAAATATCCTTTTGCTAACCACTTTGAGCCTAATAAAAATTATGCTTTTCATTTCTCACCTCTAAAAATCCGAATAGCTCGGATTTGTGAAAATGAAAAATTCATCAATTAAGTCCAAAAGGTGCAATAAAAAGGGGTAAGAGAAAAGAATAGAAAATTGCTTAAAAAAAATTGTAAGGAAAAAAATATAGAAAAATAGTAGGAAAAAGAAAAGGAAAAAGAAAAAAAAAAGAGAAAATGCCAATGGACATTGCAAAAAAAAAAATTCTAACTCCGAATTTTTCAAGCATTCCTATTTTACCC
Source organism: Sambucus nigra (assembly GCA_949130495.1). Lineage (NCBI taxonomy): Eukaryota > Viridiplantae > Streptophyta > Magnoliopsida > Dipsacales > Adoxaceae > Sambucus > Sambucus nigra. The sequence continues at coordinate 592,722,979 of OX422211.1, read as the reverse complement.
AATACACTTTATAACTCGAAAAAGTCCTAACCGAGCCCAAAAAAATGAAATTAATTATCATGAGATGAGGTAAAACACGAAAAGATAATAAGAGAGATTAATTGGTGCGAATAAAAGATTATGTTTCCTATTTTCCAATAACCGTTACCTATAGATGAGATATTTTCACCCAAAAAAAATCCGTCTTTCAATTTGTGTGCGTGAATTCGTGTCCATTATATTTACTCTTTGTATCACGCACACCGAGAGAAATAGCCGCATTCCGAGAGATTCGTTTGTGAGAGCATCCCGTCAGAATTTGAATCGAAGTGAATTTTCGAAAAAGTAACGTAATGATCAATTAATGAATATTAGCGATTTAATTTTTGGCTTCGCACACATGCATGAGCTTATGGGGATAAATATCACGATGGGGATAATTAATGGGGATAAATTTCGTGATGGGGATAAATATCGTGATGGGGACTATAAAACTACCTAAGTTAGGGGGTAAATAGGATATTTATCCCCATCACGATATTTATCCCCATAAATTAGGTAGTTTTATAGTCCCATGCAGTGTAAATAGGATGGATTTATCTCATATTCATGCTACTGACCCTATTTGGCAAGTATTTCTTATTTTGTGTATTTCTCCTGTATTTTACGCGTATTTCATGCAAGTGAATGTGGGAGAGAAACTGGAATAAAGAAAGAAAAGAAGAAAAGGAAGTCCAAGAGCATAAATGTAATTTTTTAACCTGAATTTGGAAGCAAAGCCATAAGAAGAGTTGAAGATCTTGAATCCACGAGCACACTGGAAGAAATGACATTAGATTTCGAGTTATGGTTGAGAAGTTACAGGCGATTGGCATTGAGAAGAATCTAAGGGCATTCATGTAATTATTCAGCATTCAAATCGATTTGAATGAGTATAGATTCGGTTTGGAAAGAGAACCAGTTCGGGCATCAGGCGAACTGGTTCAAAATGCCTGTGCGTGAAAATTATTTTTAACCCTATTTTTAATGAGAGTTTGATATGATTAAAAAACTTGCAACCTTTGTATCCAACTTAGTTAGATCCTGATTAGGGGATTGGTTAGAAATTTTTGGACCTAGTTTTAAGAGCTAAAGGAAGTAAGAAGCATTAGAGGCAAATTCTTCATCAAGATTTCATGATTTTCCATTGTTTTGCATGCAAATATTCAATATAAGTATTCTTCTCCTTAGTGTTTTCAAGAATCATTGCTTTCTGGATATAGTTATTGATTATCTTGTATTAAAGATTATATATATGTTTGTTTGCATTCTTTACGTTAATATGAATCCATGCAACATAAAATCCATGTCTAATTGTAGTTTCACCATGTCCGACTAGGTTTTTAGCGGGTTGGGAAACATGAACCCAACTTAGGTGTTAGGTAGGGATATGAAATCATAATAAAATTAAATAATTAATTGGAGGCTTTATATATTGTCGGTATAAGTGTTGTATCCCTTTGACTTCATTTGCCTTAGGTAATCAGAGTATTTATGGATGGGAGATGCGTGTCGGCAATTTTGTCTCGCACTTTGAAATTATTTTTGATTATGTATTGTGAGGAGTGAAATACCCATATATATAATGCTTAGATGAAATCAAAGTTATCTCCTAATTAAATATTAAATTTTGTGAAAGTTTTATACCCGACATAATTACAGAAGGTTCGGGGGAGTGTATTTCAATCCCATTTTTCGCATATAATTTAAATCAAAAACTTTTCATTCTTGTATGCGTAGTTAGTTCACGTTTATTAATTAGGTTACATAAGTTCATTAAAATTTTCTTTCAAATAATCATAATCTTTTCTTTTTCTTTTCGTGAGTCGATCATTAGGTGTAGTCACCTTCCTTAGTAGTCGTTACGTTTCACGTCTTAGTTCCTAAGTTCGATACCCGACTTTTTTGGATTATTACTTGCGCGATCGGCTTACACTTGTCATATTCATATTGCTTCCTCATTCGCTTAGAGTAATTAAATTATACTCCTGAACCCAACTCAATCAAAAAGGGAAGTGTATAAGGAAAAATTAATGCGATAGCCAGAATTTGCAGGAATCCCTTGACTCAGTTCTTATGGGAGAATTAAAAATATGAGAGTAGGAGGAAAGAAACTACAAGAAAATATGCCTCCCAATTTCCTCAAGTAAGAATGAAAGGAAAACCCATCACTGTTATCCAAAAATGGGCTAAGTGTGTGCTTAAGAGTTTTCCTATACCACTTAGCAATTCGAGTAGTATTACTTGGCAATGAGAGAGGCTCTGGACCTAATTTTGGAACTATTCAAATAAAAATCCCATCAGTAAAAAAGAGTTTGCAAATTTGAAGACACCATAGCATCTATGTGATCTCTCCATATCAACATGCATCTGGTACAACCAAGTATTGGACTCGAGAGTAAAATAAGCGGGTGGTAGAATTCTTCCATGAGCAAGTCTGATAACAAGGCGAAATAAAAACTCATAAGATGAGTCATTGGGTATTCCCTAGAATAAAAACCTTAATAAGAATGTAACAAAGAAAGTAGCAATATCACTTTTAGCCTTCAGTTTGGGGTCATCTTTTCTCTTTGGGACTTTAGTCTTGGTCTCATCCTTAAACAAAAGCTGAAAATATATGAATAGGTACCTTTGGTATTTGGCATTGGAGTGCTTGCTCTTACGATTACAAGTAAGACAAACATGATGAATGTATGCAGCCAATTCCTTGTGTAGATCCTCGCATATTTCCTTCTCCTAAAAGTATTCCCAGCCTTCAGTAAATATATGGTTCCCCACACATGAATACTTGTGAGTTCGCAGATATCCTCCAATGTAATGGAGAACTCCCCCAAGCTAGTGGCTAAATTGTGGTTATCCGTGCTCCAGCGAGACACCAAGATGTTGGGAGATCCTGTCCCCTTACTGATGGTGCAATTATTCAAATTTTTGAGGGTCCTCTCTAGACCAAGTCCCTCGATGATGTTGTGATGAATTTCCCTAGGCATGACATTGTCAAACCAAAGTCCCCACTCCTCAGGGGATCCACCATAAAAATTAAAATTAATGTTGGAGAAGGGGAAACCACACCTATTAACTTGATTACTCATAATAATATCAGACAAGACAACATGGGCATCCTCAAACTCGGGATACCTCGAGGCTGGATACTCGACCACCATAGCAACAAATCATGCTTCAGATCTTTAAGGTGCAGACATGAAATGATCATCGTCTCCAAATAAAGGAGCACACACATATGCTAGAAAATCTATTTTAGAGTATTACTATAAATATTTGTTATGGCCCTTGGTAACTAATGAGGATCCACTAGCTCTACCTTGAGGAAGAACACCACTCGTGGTAGATGAGGCGAAAAGGGAAGTAAGTAGCACTAGAGAAATAGTGGAATCCCCCGTAGCAGTGGAAGTGGACATAATTATTTGAAAGTGTAAGGAGACCATTACCAACTATGTGGTGGTGGTTAGGATAGAAGAGGGAATATTTGAAGAAGAAGAAGAAGAAGAAGAAGAAGCCATGGAAATGGGTTAATCAATGAAGAAAACTTGCAGAAGAGATCGACGATAATAGAAAAATGATAAGCACTGTAAACTCTCTCTCGCTAAAAAAACTCTTGGATGCTAGAAAGTTTTTAGGAAAGGAATAGGGGTAATTATACTTTGGGAAACTAAATTGACACTATCAGTTCAAAAAGGGTTAATGATTACCGAAATTACGAACAACCTTCCCCAATGTGACATGTGTCCCTTGAATTACTATGCATCATGTCTTACGCAGTCAAACATGTCAAAGAATTAAATGGAACACAAATAAGGTAATGATGGAAAAAATATTTTTAAATACCAAAAAGACTTTTTATGCACAACCACATCTATTAAAATGAATGAGATAATTTTGCATGAGGGGGATAATGTGGAGGGGTATATACGAAACCCCTCAAGAATAAAAGGGTTTTGCGAGCTAAGTTGAAATGCGATCAGCCCCTAAGACACAAGGAGAACAAAGAAAATAAGGGGGTTGCACGAGAAACCCTAAGTTAGCTCCAAAAGTTATGCAAGCAATAACAGTAAGGGGGATGCATGAGCATCCCCAAGTCAGCTCCAAAATTAAGGAAATAAGTACCAGCAAGTGGGTTATGCAAGCAACCCCAAGTAAGCTCCAAAAGAAAATTGAGTAGCACGAGCAAGGGGCCTCCACGAGTAACTCCAAATCAGTTATCTGAATAAGAGCAAGTCCATGAGCAACCATTGGTTTCCTAGCAAAGTAAAGTTATGATCAATCACACAAGAAAAACATAAACATGTGAACAAGCACTTCTTTCACTAATACTTATTTTTTTTACATGAGTTCACATAGGAATATGCCTTAGCTGAGCAAGCAGGACTTGAGCAGATGGATAATTTAGACTTCTTGAGAGTTTTTGTTTAGAGGCTGAGAGGTAAGTCTTGTTGAGCAAGATAAGGATCAACAACTTTAATATCTCGAAAAAGAGAGAATACTGAGGCGAGGGACCCAAGAGGTCACTTGCACTCACCCACACATTAAATAGTACACATTACAAAATAACGAGAACTCACCTGCCTGATCATAAGACATGTTAACACTTCAAGTGGGGAGTGACCATGAAGGTCACTTGCATGTTTTCAAACTTTCTTAGAAATTAATTTTTCTACAATAGACAAAATAATTTTTTTTGGCATCATAGCTGACAAGACAAATCATGGGTGATAGTAATAAGGACAAAACATTTTTAAATATTATATCACATGGGGAAATTCCTTGGTGCCTCAGGTGCCACATATGCCCTAAAATATTTACTTCAAATAGATCATTATGTGCGAATTGATGACAAGTCAACTTTCGATCATTGTTTCTCTGCCCAAATTCTCTCACTAGAATATTCTCTCCGTGCTCTCTCTCTCAGATATTGAGGTTCTTACCTCTCCTCCCTCGAAGAATCACTGCTCTCCATAGTTCATTCATTTACTTTATTATCAAAAGGTATATTTAATTAAATGTTATTCACTCTTGTAATCAGAAACATTATTATATTATATAAATTGGTTTTTGTCTCTACTGTTGTTCTCAAACTATTGTAACCTTATAGGTAGTTTCCACTAGAGTGGATCAAGCCTCATCCATTTAAAGATTTTTAAAGACACGGGTACCACTAACTTCCTACATTTGACATCACCGCTGCGGAGGTATCCACATTACCATGGATAAATAAGGTCATAATATTTACAAGTTGTTGGTCTTTGAAGACACTTTAGCAGGTAATGGAGTTCAAAGTTACCAAACGATGAATAAAGATGTTGTTATTACATGAGGGAGAGGTCCTGGACTTTTGTGGGTCAGACAATCAAATCAGCTGCTCCACAAATGAATGGAATAAGTCTTATGAGTTTATTTTTTATTTTGTGAAAAATAACAAAGTGGACCTAACAATTTTGGGCTAGTTCTATGCTACACTAGTGGTAGATCCTATTGGAGGAGCACTTGATACAAAGGTGGTGCCAATGAAGAAGGTGGTGGTTGAGTAGACCCCAACCCCGTTGCCTTACTAGTTGTAAAGATGGTTAAGGTAGAGGTGTCACCCTCAAAGATAATGACTTTGGAGGAGGTGAAGGAGATCTTCTCACTCAATCAAGAATTTCCTTTTTATACGAGGAATTGAAAAACCCTTACCCAGATAGTATAAATATGATACCATACCCCGAGGGGTATGTTCCAAAAATTCTTATAAAGTTGAATAAAAAAGGAGACAATCCAAAAGAGCATGTTAAATGGTTTGTGGAGTTCCTTGGTGTATATTGCAATGACAAGAATTTGAGCATGAGAGAGTTATTTAAAACCCTAACAGGAAAGGCACATTCATGGTATTCCGACTTATCACTAAATAGTATTCCCACTTGGGAAGAGATGCATTTGAAATTTCTCTAGTAGTTCCATTCGACTGAAGACGAATTCATATTGAGGCACTTGCCCCAAGAGACGTAGAAAGTGGGTGAGGAGTTGATGTGATACATTATAATTTTTTAAGAGAGGTATCTACATGTCCACGAGGAGTCCAAAAAAGTAAGGCTACTGCATATCTTCATGAAGGTACTCCTTGAAGAATATAAAGTTCACCCGATCAATGAAATTCATGAGGGAACATTTAGATAATTCACTCGAGCATTAAGGAACACCGCAACAATTATAAAGCCAAAAGCCTAGAATTGAAGAACTTAAGTTGTTCCTCAATGAATAAGATTTCATGTTGCTCGATGACAAGTTGTTAATAATATTGATTGTAGTCCCAAGGGAAAGAAAATGGCCAAGGGTCAAAGAATTATGATGTTCCTCCACCACTACCATGTAGCGTTGTAGAAACTATGGATTGTTACCAGACATTGGTACATGAGGGAGTGGTAGGCCCACCCCACTCGAATGGTTAAGTACCCAAAACTGTAGAAAAAGCAAGTGCAAAGTTTTACGAGCTACACCTAAGTGTCCAACACTTGACCAAAGACTGTTATTATCTACGAAAGATGATAAATGAGAAGGTTTGTAGCAGGACGCTTCAAATTACTCCCATGGATGTCAATGATAATCCATTGCCCGCCCATCAACATCCTTATACAAATATGGTTATACCTCATGACTAGGAAAAAAAGATGGAGTTCGAGGAATGGATGAAAAATGACAAAATATGTAATGGGTGGTTGCTTGGGCCCGGCTGACCAACACCGATTACAAGTGTGATTGGGATGAGGAATTTGAAATTGAAGAAGTTAATGTCAGTGTGTTACTCGAACTTGACAAAGCAGTAACATATGAATCTCAGTATGTCTATAATGCTCAAGCCTATGAGGTGGAAATTTATTCGTAATTCGCAACGATCGAAAAAAGCCCAAAATTCAAGTGGTTCATTGATCAAATTGGAGTAAAGTCTTAATCCATATTGGGAGTTACTACAAAAATTCTTGAAGAGGTGCATAACCAAGGGGTTCCATCCATCATTTATCCTAGACCTATTTGAAGTCTTATGAAAAGGTACACCTTGGAAGTGGTGTTTTTTGAGGCAGATCGACATGTACCATTCTTTAAAAACAAGACATTGCACGTTTCTGCTCTTGTTAATGGGATTAGTTTCCTAAGAGCACTATTGGATGAATGGGCATTGATCAACATCATGCCCATAAACACTCTCTATGAGATAAGAATTTTACAAGAGAAGATCGTGCAAGTCCTTTAAGTGATTTCAGGCTTTGATAGTGCTGGAATGAAATAACTCGAAAATGTGAATATTTGAATAACGTTGGGAAATTTAATTTCCCACATAAAATTCAATGTCATCAATGTGAGTACAAGTTATCAACTATTGACGGGTCGAGCGTGAATTCATACTCATGGCATCGTTCCTTCCATGTTCCACCAATACACGAAAGTAAATAATTATGGGACATAAATAGTAATTAAGGACATGGAAAAGACTTTCTTAGTGGAGGAATCCCATTCAGTTAATGCAACATTCTATACAGAGCTTAATGAAAAAGATATAAGTGTCTCATCAAAAGAGCTAATAAGCATTGATCAGTTCAGGAAGGGTACCAAGTAAATAATTATGTCCATAATAGGTTGGGTCCATGAGTGGTACCCCTTGAAAGACAGGATAAAGGAAAAATAAATTTAGAAGCAGGTGCAATATCTACTCGGACTTGAAGGAAAGTTTTTCTACCCAATGGCAAAGTTATCTACCCTTTATAACAGTGTGCTCGAGCAATGTTCTGGGATGATAGAATCCACTCGGCACTAAAATTATTTGTAACTAATGATTCTCATATAATTGATCATATTGAGGAATTAGAGGAAGCGCTAGAATGCGTGCAGGATATACAAAAATAATAGCTCTGAAAACTTGAGGAGTTGAACTCGGGGGAAGAAGGCGACGACGAGAGGTCCACCTTCATCTCTAAAAGTTTGAGCCTAAAGAAATGAGAAGATATTGACAATCCACTCCAGGAATTCACAAACGTGTTTACGTAGAAGAATACAAACATTACTAGCATTAACATTGAGCATTTGCCTAATGCTTTTTCGATGAGATGGGTCATGCGCACTATAAAGCTGATCAAAATTTAAAGATTAAGGCTGAAGTGGAGAAGATTATCACTAATACATTTATTAAACCAATATAACATCCTACTTGGCTATCGAGAATTGTGCTCATTACTAAGAAGGACCGAAAGCAAATCTCAATATATGTGGATTGCGAAGATTTAAACTATGCATGTCCCAAATATGAATTTCCATTAACAAGAATTAATAGCTTGGTGGGTACGAATGTCGGTTATGAAATGTATAAATTCATGGATGGGTACATTGGATACAATAAGATCAAAATGGATCATGCAAATGTGGAGAAAATAACTTTCAGGACTCCTCTCGGCACTTTCCAGTACACAATGCCATTTGGCTTGAAGAGTATTGGAGCAACATACTAGCAATCTATGATGGCAATATTTCATGATATATTGGAAGTACATGTGGATAAATTAGTGGTGAAATCTAATAAGTAGACTAGGAACATCCAATATCTAAGAGTTTTTTTTTAATGATATCAGAAGTATAAGATGGGGATGAACCCTTCTGAGTGTGCCTTTAGGGTTATTGCAAGTGAATTCCTTGCATTTATTATCAACAGGTGTAGAGGAGTATCCACCTATCCTCTCATAAGAAGAAAGTTTAGGCATGAGTAGGTTCAAAATAGAAGTCAAAATAATGGGCAAGAAACCCCAAGCCAACAAAGGGGTGCCAAGTGAATGAACCAAGGCCATCGAGGGGATGCTAGGTGAGTGATCTAAAGACAGTTCATAAATATCATGCGAGCAACTACAAAATAGTTAAATAAATACAATATAGGCAACTCTAACTCAGCGATGGGGTTCCATGCAAGTTGTCCAAATTAATGAGGGGTTACCAGGTGAACAACCCACCCAAAAAACAGTACGGAGGCGCTCTTTGAGTAGCTCCAAAATAGCAATGTGATACTCTATGAGAAGCCCCAAGCCTATGTTAGAGATACATTTATGCAAATAATATTTGCTAACACTTTGTTATTTTTATACACTTGAATGATTAGTAAGAAGTGATCGAACAGATCGCTAGTTGGGATCCCTTGGGAGTTTTGGTTTGGAGGTTGAGAGGCAAGTCTTATTAGGAAAGATAAGACCCAACCACTTCAGTACCTTAGGAAAGAGAGAATACTAAAAGTAGTGACCTGAGAGGTCACCCATACACTTATACAGTCCAAACTTAGTAAAATAGGTGAGCAGTTAAGGCACTACTCACAAAGCCATTTTAAGTTATAAGCATTAGTGAGTGGCCCTCAAGATTTCTCGCAAGTTTTCAAAAAGATGTTTACCAAGTATCCGTTTGAAAATATTCATAAAATCATACTTTTTGGGAATACACCCGACATATTTGCTTTTTGACTTTGGGTTGCAACAGATGTCGTCTGTCAGAGTGGACATATAACAAATAATAAATAGGACAAAAAGTAAAAATCCAATATTATCGTAAAAAATATCCTTTTGACGCGCACGTGTCACATCACCCCTAGTATTTAGCATTAAATAGAGAACCTAGGCAAGGCCAAAGAACTACACAATTGAAGCACTGTTACTCTACACTAATATACACAAAATGTATTCTCTCCTGCTCTCTCCTAGGTACTCGAATCGATTGTATATTCACTCCCAAGAATCACCACTTCCAAGTGATCCCATCCCTTTTATTCTTAATAAAAAAACTCATATTCAATCATTGTCTTCCTCACTTAGCAATCATAAAATTATCATTTTATCACAAAAGTCAATTTTCAACCATTTCCTACTCTTGAAGCTTTGAACATCTTGAACCCAACTTCCATTGTAGTGGGTCACGCTTCACCTAATTCATTATATTCATAGACCTCAGTACCACTACCGTCCTATATTTGGTGATTCTGCCAGGGAGGTATTCTCACTAACATGGAAAATAAGGTTACAACGTTTCAAAGAAGAAAGTTTTTGAAGATACTCCGAGTATAATAGAGTGAAAAGTGATCAGATGACTAATGAGTAGGTCATGGTTACAGAAGAAAAATCTCCTGCTCCTCAATGGGATGAACTTCATGAACATGTTTTTTTAGTTTATGAGACAACAGAATGTGGATATTCCCATATTGGGTCAAGCTTGTGTGACACCCGTGATAACGCCCATTAGAGGAGTAGTTATAGCGCAGAAGGATCCAACTAGAAGAGCAGTGACAAAAAAAATGGTCACAACAGTGAGTTCGCCAACTGCGAAGAATGTGGAGATGAAGGAATAACGTTCCAAATTTGACACTATAGAAGAAGTACAAAAGTTTCTCTCTTCCTATAAGGAGTCACCTCTCATGTATGAGGAATTGCAGAACCCATACCGAAATAATATTAACCAAAAATCTTACCCTAAGGGGTATATTCCCTCTAAGTTCATAAAGTTCAATAGGACGGGTGAGAACCCTAGGAAGCAACGTCAAAATATTTGTGGAGTACCTTAAAACGGATGGAAACGACAATGAGATGAAATTACAGGAGTTTTCAAAAATCATGGGAAAGGCATACACGTGGTATTCTTATTTAGCGCCAAATAACATCCCTACCTAGGAGGAAATGCACAGGAAATTCTTATAGAATTTTTTGTCAACTGAGGATGAGATTACGTTAAAACACTTGGCTTAGGAGGTGAAGAAGTCAGGAGAGTAATTTATACAATACATCAAATTCTTTAAATAGAAGGTGCTAGATGTACACGAGGACATTGCAGAGGTAAGGCTATTATGGATTTACACAGAGGGGATGCTAGAGGAGTATAAAATTTATATGATCAACGAGAACTGAGAGGGTACTTTCAGAGAATTTACACGGGTAGCCAATAACATAGCCATGATCATCAAACCAAGGCCCCAAGGATGGAGGAGGCAGATGCCCTTGCCATCGGGTAGGTTACAACTGCCCCGAAGGTAAACATGAATTGTGTTGAGGGGAGACCTAAAGGAAAGAAAAGGGTCCATGGGTCTAAAAACAACAATGTTGTCGGAAAAAAGTTTAGGAATGATGTACCACCACCATTGTCATGAAGCATGGAAAAGGCTATGGATTCCTGTCGGGCACTAGTGCCCGAGGGGGTGGCATTCCCTTATCATTCAAATGGTCAAGTACCCACGTCGGCAGACAAGGCATATGTGATGTTTTATGATCTTCACAAAAGGGTGAAACATGCCACTAAGGACTGTTACTAAATGCCCAGGATTATAGGGGAGAAAGTCGCTAACAGCACCCCATAGATCCCTCCTATGTATGTTAATAAAAACCCATTACTAGATCATCACTATGGCATGACAAATATGGTGGTGGCGTATGATAAGGAAGGAATACTCAGGTCTGAAGAGTGGTCAAATAATGATGATGCATCCAAAAAATAGTTGTCTGGTTTAGCCAAAGAAGATCACAAGGACGAGATGGGTGAGAAAGTAAGCCCTAAATAAGATGAGTGAGGGACATCAGAAGTTGAGTATATATGTAATGCGCATACATTTAAAGTCGAGATAGATTTGAATTGTCCGGCTATTATAAAAATCCCAAAGTTCAAATGGTTCTTCGACCAAATCGGGGTGAAGTACGATACAAGAATGGTAATTACCAATAAGATTTTAAAATCGATCCAAGAGCGAGGGGATACCTCTCTTAATTGGAAGGGTCCCATTGGGAGGTTAATCAAGAGGTACGCATCTGAGGTTATATTTTCAAAAGAGGACATATAGGTATGCTTGTTTCAAAATTGGCCTCTATATGTTACAACTTGGTGAATAGAATAAGTTTTTTTAGACTACTTCTATATGGAAGGGAATCAATAAATATAATACCCATTAGTACTTTGTATGATTTAGGAATTTCCCAGGAAACGATTGTGCCAGTACCATTCGTGAGCTCTAGCTTCGATAGGATGGGGATGCAATCACTTTTTTATGTCAATTTGGGTACTAAGTTGGGGAACTTCACATCCCCTATTAAATTTAATATCATCAATGCTAACACGAGCTACCAACTTCTGATAGGCTGAGTGTGGATGCACACACATGGGATTGTGCCGTCAACATTCCACTTATGCACAAAAGCTAATATTTATGGGATGGAGATTATGATTAAAGCCTAGAAAAAAAAAACATTTTTAGTGGAAGAGGACCACTTGGTTGATGCAGTATTTTACACAGTTAGATTAGGAAAGGAGATTCTTAATCAAGGAGGCACGAGAATACCGTATGACCTAAGAAAATGTTAAGTCCAAGAAGTCAGTGAACAAGAGGCTATGCCCACGAGTGGCCGCCTCAGAGAGTAAGGGTAAAAAGAAGGGGAAGTTTGAAGAAGAAGAAGAAGAAGAAGAAGAAGAAGAAGAAGAAGAAGAAGAAGAAATCCCCTTGCAGACTTGTAAGAAGATTGTTTTTCTTAATGGTCAAGTCATTTCTCACTTATAACGGTATGTGCAGGCACCGTTTTGGGATGAATGTGTTGACTCAACATCAGAATGCTTCGTGATTTATAAGTCCCACATTATTGAGCATGTTAAAGAGCCAGATGAGGTACCAAAATGCATGCAGGATGGGCCATGGGAGCCACTTGATGAGCTTGAGGAGATAAATCTAGGAGTCAAACGTGGTGATGAGTGACCCATTTTTACTTCTAAGGGCCTAAGTCCTAAACAATGAGAGAATATCATTAACCTGCTCAAGGAATTTAAAGATGTTTTTGCATGAAAGTATACGGAGATGTCGGAGATAGATCTAGAGGTGAGCTCTCACAAGTAAAATATTTTACCTAATGTCTTATCTATGAGGAAGGCCATGCGGACCTATGAGTCCGAGTTGACGACATGAGAAGTCAAATTGTATCAAAAAGAAAACCCTTGAAAAATCAGGATCACGCGATAAATTAGCGTAACCCGCTCTGATACCAATTTGAAAAATGTGAATGACGATGTGTGATACCGATTTAAATAAATTCGCAAGTTTTCAATTAAACCTTATTTAATTAGAGTCTATTCAAGACAAATCAATTCTTCCCCTAAATATGAAACTACGTGTGTGCGTGTGTCAACCCATAAATAAATAAAACATGTGACACAAATATTCAGGAAAAATCCCCGAAGGGAGAAATTTTGTATTTCTAGAACTCTAACAAGTTTACAAGACCATTGACTTACATACAGTCTTGCTTTCGCCCACAAGAGTAACGTACGGTGTTTTCGTCAAACCTCCAAAGAAACGGCTAGAAACAAATCAACAATGGTTCACACGCAGCTATACCACAAGGATCGCAATCCTAGACACGCAGTCTTCTCGATGTAGGTTATCCTCCCCATAAGAGTAAACAACAACAAACCGTGTTCTTCAAACACCAAAACAATTCACCAAAGCATATGGGATTTTTTGTGAATTGTAAACAAAAGGGGATTAAACCCTAAAGGAAGAAGCCAAAAAAATTCTGCAAATCGCAGTTTTTCTGTTCTGTAAAATGCGGGGACTTATGAATGAAAACGAAGCCATTTAATGAGTATTTATACAAAAACACAATACCTCGGTATTAGAGCTCGTTCAAACGAGAAGGACATGTCGCGCGAACGAGATACACATGTCGTTTGAAAGACATCGTGCGACAATGCATGTCGTTTGAATGACAGTACAAAGTTGTTGGAACGACTGTTGCGTCAGAAAATAATATTTTAATGTCTACTCCAATACTTAGAAAAAATACTCATTCCAAAATTTTGACGAAAAGGTCCGCTCCAACACTTAGAAAATATTTTGTAAAAATATTCCAAAATCTCTAAGTGTAAAGTTAAGGTATTAAAAACAAAACCTTACCAAAGTAAACTTTGCGGAGTCTTTTTTATGAAGAACATGATATTCGGATCCGTCTTTGATGCTTGAATGTTCTTGAATGCTCTTCGATAGTGTATCAGTATATGACATAATAAATTGTGATGCACATTCATAAAAATATGTCCTTACAAATCTCCCCCTATGTATATGCCGGTACATACATAAAAACATCTGAATTATCAAATACCAAAATAACCTATACAAATCTACCCTCCCATGAATAAATTTGCAACATCTCAAACTGTTCTTCAAAAATATTCATCAAATCTCAAAGCTTTTCTCATCAGGGTGTGCAACATAATTATCTTCAATATTTTGTACCTACACACATGAGATAAAGCAAAAACCTTCGTGACACATCGAGTTTGAAATGATATAAGAATAAATCAATCAGTATAATAAAATCTCCCCCATAATGAAAAAACTCCCCCATAACATGATAATTTTTTCTCCCCTTTTTTATGATGTCCACAAATAGACAGATAAGAAGAAACAATCAAAACATGGAGCGTCACGACAAAAGTCCATAACAAACAAGGATCAAACTACGCAACTGCAGAGGAGTATCTGGAGAACTTTCATAAACTATTTTTGATTTTTCAAATTTTTCAAACAAAATAAGATACAACCAAACTCACACCATGGATTTAAACTAAAACAACCAAGTCATGGTAATGGAATGAATTGGTGTGAACACATTCGATAGGTAAATCAACTCAATTAATCATATGTGCACGATGCATATGTGTACTCCTAACGAATGAACATAAAAATAGTCCTTAGGTGTAGATATTGTTGAATTTAGATGACATCGTCTTATGCAAATCAACAAATCAGAGTCAAAGTGATTTCCACAGCAATAATGTTCAAAACTATTTAAAGATTTTTCAAGACTTTCAAGGACGTGCAAACCTGTTTTAAATTCCATCCAAAACTCCCTCATGCATATTTTCTTTTTGAGGTGTATAAACTAAATTCTCAAACTTTGGATAATTTGTGCAAAAACCTAAATGGCCCATACTTGGCATGAATTTCATTTTATTGCCTTAAAAAATTTTCGGGCTATTTTAAATCTCCTTGGACCCCAGATATTAAAATTCTTCAATTTTTTGGGTCCAATTAAATGGCGGCTTAATCGCAAAGGATAAATGATAACCTTTCGTAGCCCTTCATCGCTTTTTTTTTCCAAACAAAATACAAAATCCTCATAAACATGGATCAAAGGTGCACACTTTTTATTGTCTTGTTTTATCGCATTTGGTTCGTTGTACAGACAAAATTGAGATGGAAACACTCAACCAATATGTGATAGATAAGCGCAATAATCAAACAAATTCATGCACGTGTGAAATAAAAGACATAATGAGTTAAACATGTAGGAAGTAACAACGAATTACATCTCAATGACTCAAAACGTTATAAAGAACAAAGATGACGTGATATATTGTCTCAAAACACTATCAAATAGTCACATGAATAAATGGAATAAAAGTATGACTAGGTCATCCTAAGTGTTCATCCATAAGAGGTGTAAAACAAAATACAAAAATCTTTTTGGATTTTTAAAAAAAATTATCAAAATAAAATCTTTTTGTATTTTTCAAAATTTTCAAAAACAAAAATTTATACAAAAAGTACATGCCACAATGCCAGCAAACATAAATATCATGAAACAAAAAAAAACTAGCGTTTGACAAACATGAGAACACAGTCATCTATATGATATGGCAAGAGAAGAGTCATGTGCAAGCAAATAAGAATCAACAATTCTAAAATCTAGCGTATCCAAAAGTGATTTTCTAACCCAAACAGATGTAACTCGTCGACATGGGGTTTTGGAAACCAACAAAACACTAGACTTCGACTTCCTAGGACTTCTTCCAAGATCAATACAAAATCTCCTAAGCTGACCTTTCCTACCACAATGTGAACATGTGTAAATGGGTGGAAAAACACCTACGGGTTGACCTTTTCTAATGTCCTTGAAATTGGTTGACCCTCTAAAACAAAAAATAGTTTTGGCTTTAAAACTTGACACATTAGAACACTACGAGCCATTACCATCACTATCAAACCAATTTTAATCGTTTAAATCATTTTTCAACTTCAAAATATTTGATTCAAGCAACAAATTAGACTCTTCCAAAGACAGGGATTTATTTTTAAGATTTTTGACAATTTCTAAACGGGTATCTCTCTCTCCCTCAATTAAAGCAAACTTTTCCCTAAGAGTCTCTTCACGTGCTACAAACTCATTGACTAAAATATTTTTATCCTCTTTGGCACAAACACAAACCATCGAATTTTTAAGGCCCTCTAATTCTTCTTCTAAAAATAGGACCCTATTATCACTCTCCTTCTTGGACAATTTTATAACATTAAATTCATGGTCCAAAGAAATAAAATTTTCACAATAAAAATCTTTTTGATTTTGAACCGTTTGCAAAAGATCCATCGCGAATTTAAAACGAGAATTTTCTTTTTCCCAAAAATCAATTCTTTTTGCAGACGTCAAATTCAAATGATTTGTATCAGCAAAACTCTGATTCGTGTCATCAAGGGGGGGGGGGGGGGGGGCATCCAATTACATAAGTGCTCCATCGGAAAAATTGCGATTTTTCACAAAATTGATTTTTCAAAAAAAATCCATATCACACAATTTTGTGAAAAATAGGAATACGCGATAAATTAACACAACCCTCTCTGATACCAATTTGACGACATGAGAAGTCAAATTGTATCAAAAAGCAAACCCTTGAAAAATCAGGATCACGCGATAAATTAGAGTAATCAGCTCCGATACTAGTTTGAAAAACGTGAATGATAGTGTGTGATACCGATTTAAATAAATTTGTAAGTTTCCAATTAAACCTTATTTAATTAGAGTATATTCAAGCCAAATCAATTCAGCCCCTAAATATGGAACTACGTGTGTGCGTGTGTCAATCCATAAATAAATAAATCATGTGACACAAATATTCAGGAAAAATCCCCGAAGGGCAAAACCTTTTTATTTCTAGAACTTTGACAAGTTTACAAGACCATTGACTTACATACAATCTTACTTTCGTCCACAAGAGTAACGCACGGTGTCTTCATCAAACCTCCAAATCAACAATGGTTCACATGCAGCTATATCACAAGGACCGCAATCCTAGACACGCAGTCTTCTCGGTGGAGGTTATCCTCCCCATAAGAGTAAACAACAACAAAGTGTGTTCTTCAAACACAAAAACAATTCACTAAAGTATATGGGATATTTTTTGAATTATAAACAAAAGGGCATATCGCAGTTTTTCTGTTCTATAAAACACTGGGACTTTTTAGTGAAAACGAAACCATTTAATGACTATTTATACAAAAACGCGTCGCCTTGGTATTAGAGCTCATTCGAACGAGAAGGATATGTCGTGCGAACGAGATACGCGTGTCGTTTGAACGACATTGTGCAAAAATGCATGTCGTTTGAACGACAATACAAATTCGTTTGAACGACAGTTGCGTCAGAAAATAATATTTTAAGGTCCGCTCCAATACTTAGAAAAAATACTCATTCTCAAATTTTGACAAAAAAGTCCGCTCTAACACTTAGAAAATATTTTGTAAAAATATCCCAAAAGCTTTAAGTGTAAAGTTAAGGTATTAAAAACAAAACCTTACCAAATTTAGCTATGCAGAGTCTTTTTGATGAAGAACTTGATATTCGGATCCGTCTTTGATGCTTGAATGTTCTTGAATGCTCTTCGACGGTGTAGCAGTATACGACATAATAAATTGTGACGGACATTCATAAAAATATGTCCTTACATAACAGATTAAGTTTTTTAGTTATTAACAAATCTTATTGATCTAAATTTTTTTAATAAATCAACCAAAATTAAAAATACCCAATTAGCTAATTAATCAAGAGTTTTTTTTTTCATTTAAAATGCAAACTTCTACTCACATAGTAATTGTTTATGCCTACGACCGTGAGCTACCCATAACCGATTTTATGACCAGTTGACCATGTATACATTGGCAATGTCTTATATCTTGTAAAAGATCCAACCTTTTATATATTTGAATGAAAACGATACGGTAAAATCTAGTTAGGTGGGTCATCTATATATGCAGATATACATATATCGTCACACCCTTTTTTTGGTATGAATGCATAAGATAGTAACAAAGCCATGAAACTAAATTTAAGGCTGTAAAATAAAACTTCATTCAAGTATATTGTATTACATATATTGTACTACCACCACAGGGTGAATTATTCATGTTACATTTTATCCCCAAACTGAAAAATAACATTAGTCATCGAGAAATGTCATTCTTTACTTTCATCTTCCTTAATCTCCTTTCATATAGTTATATATGCATATACATATGATCCGCGCGCATTATGAAAAGGGAGGGGGTACGACTTCCTTATCCTAGAACATTTGGAACAACATGAAATTACCACGAGCATGCTATGCATATTTTAACCAGTTCTATAATAATTCTATGTATATAGAAGTTTAAGTGTGTATGGAGTTAATTGTTTGCTAAGTGAAGCATAAGCAATCATTTTCAAAAGAAGATCGAGTATTTTTAAATCGTTAATCCCATACTTCCCATTTAATTGGTACAGAAGTAATTAAGCATGATTGGTATAACCAATTAATAATGTCAATCCAAAATCTTTGGGAAAAATAAATAAACAACTAGGCACACTAACTAAAATGACATTCATACGTATGTAGCGATAAATTCAGGCTTTCAAACATATAAGACCTTAGGCCAAGTAGAAAACTTATGTGGGATAACACGACAATTTATTGCCTTGCTAATACTGATGCTTAAAACAAGATATTTCTCACATATGTGCACGGGTGAACTGATTCAATTATTGTAATAACTTCATGAAATTAGTTATTAGATGAGAAGGGTTTGAATTCATCCAAACAGTCCATATTCAAATATCAACGATATTTAATAACATATATAGCATGGCAATATCATAACATGCATATACTAAGAATAATTTATGGCTATCACAATGTGATATCATTAGCAGTTATATCAAATATGCTGAAATTACTATTGAAAAGGCAAACCCTACTGGTTAGTGATGATGAACATCACTAGAATTGATTGAAGTCGAGATCGGGAAGGTCAAGTGCTTGATTATCTGCAAATCAACATAGTTGTAAATGTATGTTGTTGGTAGTAGGATTAAACTGAAAAAAAAATAAAAAAAAATATATCTTTTAAAGTTTAGGGGCTTATTGCAATTATTTTTTAGAGTTTAATATATAAGGCTTAAGGTCATATCTGAAAAATGGTGTAGAATTTTTTTTTTCTAAATTTATCAAAGAGTATGTAGAAAAACGTTGGGGTCAAAATTCATAATGTAAAAAAATCAAGAGGGGTTAATTTGTAATTTTTTAAACATACTTTTAACCAAAAACCTTGGTTTTCTATAATTTGGGCTAAGGTTGACAAAACGTTGGCTTACCTTATACCATTTTGACTAAATGAAATTAATAAAAATATAGAAGAAATAAAAAATTTGATTGGTCACACGCCTGATCAATATTTCTAGTTGAAAAGTTCGTCTTCAAGTTCTCAATAATTGACCTAGGTTTTGATACAACTTTGGCCTTGAATAATATATGATTTCCTAAACCATTTGAGATGATTCATTAACCAATATAATTTATTTTTTCATAAGCAATCCACATATATAAGTTTCATAGATTGAGGTTCAGTACTCATCGTGTTCCGACTGTTGTGTATTTTTCCAAAAAAAATTGACTAAACATTCATGGATTTAAGGAGTATTGCAATGGATTTTAACCTTATGACTAGATTTCGGCTATCCTAAGTAACAATTTGGCTTTGGTTTGAAGGATTAAGGTATCCTGGTTGAAGAGAATTTTAGAATATTAGTTTCTAAAATTCAAAAACACTTTTGAGTAATTGGGTTTCAAAGCTTATGAGTTTTTGAAAATGACCATTTCACTCGATCCTAGTCTCATAACTAACTCATTCCTCACTTTGAAACATGTTCAAAGTCAAGGAATGAATCTTCACCATTAAAGCTCAAGCTTTAATGAAGTTTTTGAAGGTTTATCCCTATACAAGCTATTTCACACACAAGAGTTTGGTTTTTTTTATTGGGTTGGGTATTGTGATGGTGCAGAGAATGTTTTGAATAATAAAAATGAGAATTGATGCATAAAATCACATGTTACCAGTTTGGAGAGAAAAAACTCAAGTTTGGTTCTACTGAACTGCTGGGGTTTAAGGTTGGATTTCGTGGGATATTTATACTCTGAGCCATGGGCAGTTGATTGGTGCTTCTCGGAGGTAGATTCTTCCTGGTTTTAAGAACATACAACATGGGAAAAAGGTGGTCACATGGATAAATGGTGTTAGGTGTTTGAATTTTGTCATTTTATGCTAATTTGGATGCTTTTTGGCAGCAAATGAAAATCTAAATAAGTTAGTTTTGCTTTTGGTCCTTAGTGAATTTTTTTTATACTTATTTCGTATTTAATAGGTTAACTTTTCATGCTTTAGGGCTATTTCTGAAATTTTATGAAGGTTTAAAGGTTAGGATTGTAAAACTAAATTAGTGGAGGTCTAAAGATTCAATTTAATATAAAATTAAGGTCTTATGGTGAAATAGAGGTTAAGTTATACTTCTTTCAAAGTTTAGAGGGATAGTTTGGTTATTTTGTAATTTTTGGGGGTACTTAGGTAATTTAGCAAAGTTACAAAGTTTTATGCGTAGTTTCATCTTTTTTTATGGTGTTTTTGAATTTAACTAAGTTATAAGGGGGATATGGGGCAATATATGCAATTATCGGATCATAGTTGATTGTTCTAGGTTAGTACTACATGGGTATTACATATAACCAAACATATTATGACATATATATGACTAAATATTCATTTCAAAACAGCAAAATGTAGATTTTTATGATGAACATTTAAATTATTTCTATGCCAGAGCACGCACATATGTCTGGTGCAAGATTGAAGAAAGAAAAAAAACATACAAAAAAAACATCAAAGTCAAAAAATGGCAAATAAAAATTTAATATGCTGACGAGTCAGAGTATCACATAAATAAACATGGCATCATTGCTATATATTAAACTGGTTATGAAATATAAAATCGATATACAATGTAGCCAGGGGAGGAGCCAGGATTCTTTATGAATGGGGGCACATTAATGATGAGTTCTCAAGAGTTGAGCGTGGGAACCCCAAAACCAATTTTTTAAAGATTATTTGCGAGATTGTAAGATAGCAATTACTAAAAAAATTCAATAATTCAATAATTCACAAATTCTAATATTTCGTTTTCGACCCTAAATTGTTACAAATCACAATTATTGAGCAATATTTTACATTCCAATTTTTTATGATAACGTAAGAAATGTAAAAGAGTCCACTTTATGTGTGCCATAATTAATTTAAGGTTTATTAACAAATATATCACATGAATTTTTGGGGTAGTCTCAATCGAGTCCCCGATATTTCAGTTCTCTCTATTAAGCCCTTAAAGTAACATATTGTTCCAATTTCATCCAAACATAAATAGGCCATTCACTTCATTGACAAAAATTGACATGTGCTACTTATGCGAGGGGCTTAATTGTGCCTTAACCCAAACTTCAGGGTATTTATGTTAATAGTCACGGTACTTCAAGATTTATTACTTTAAAATTATGGTATTTTGACTGTAACTAAAATTATAATCTAATTTATATTTAAATTTTTTGCTAATGTATGTAAATTAAATAATGTCGTGGTACTTATACGTGTCTTAATTTATTTAAAAGAAAATAATGAGACACATTAGATCACTAGTTTAATGAGTTAAAATTAACCAGTTAAATGAAGTAAATTGCCAAGAACTAATTAAATTAAGTAAACCTAAATGTATCATTTAATATATTTGATGTGTGGAGCTGAATTTTGTAGATATAAATCTTTTGTATATTCTAAAATCCTATACATGAGTTAAATACCCCTCTTCATTTAGGGTATCCACATGGCACTCTACATTTAATTTAAGGATGATTTCTCTTCTAAGTCTCTCGGGCTGATTGGCTTTTCCCCTCCCCAACGTGCCCTTTCATCTGCAATCCCAAATATTTGCATAAACACACCGCACACTCTATTACAGAGTCATTTCTCTTCTAACTCTCTCGGGTAGATTATCTTTTCCCCTTCCCAATGTGCCCTTTCATCTGCAATCCCAAACTCTCTCTCCCTAGCATAAACAAACTGCACAATCTATTACATAGGAGAAATCATGTTGTTTCATTTCCTTTTGATGTTCTGTTAAAAAAAAGGACATTTTTTGGAATTTGAGCTAGCACTGTACAAGTTGCGGATGATATAAGTGAGCAGAGGAGGGATCAAGGTAATATTCTGAGAGTTGGAGTCATTTGCGGAGGTCCATTGGCGGAGCTACTTGAAAATTCAGTGTATATTTCAACAAAACTTGTCGTTTCTCACCGGAGGGCTCTTACCAGCTTAAGTACAGATCCACTATTACTGATAACATATCAAAAGGAAAGATCACTAATTAATGTGGGGTTAGCGTCAATGTGTTATTTTTTTAGCTCAACATTGTGGAGGTTGTTAGAATTGTTGATGACTTGAAGTTATCTGTTGGGATTCCCATTACTAATTTTAATCTTTGTCTGCAGTGTGGATGTGGCTTCAACTGTAATAACGCTAATGGGAATGTCAAAGTCAACAAGATTCGATCAAACCCATTTATTTCTTCTGTTTAAGGGGGATTTGGTCTTTAATTTGGGTTAATTAGATCAATTAGTTTTTGTTCTAAATTTGGAATAAAATAGATTTATATTTCTATTATATCTATACATATAGTCTGAGCTAATTATAAATGTTTTATGTTTACCTATTATTTGTCGTGGCCTAAATTCATTCTAGACAATAGACACATAGTTATCATATAATATGATATGCAAGTGAATTGATTGGTATATCACTCAATTACGCAAGATCAGTTCTCGATCATAACCAGGTATATTTGTTATATTTTCAGTATTCTTTCATTCTAATTTGTTTTTGATATTTTTGATTTTGTTCTTAACCTTCGATCTCTCAACAATCTATTTATTTATTTGATATTTCTTATGAATCTAAGGAATATTATGTTTATGATATTGCATATGTTACCTTATAGTTTATGAACAAATAATTAAACAAACCTTGCAATGTTAAGAGGTTGGTTATCTAAGATTTTATATGTTCTTCATTATACCTACACGGACATGTAAAAGTTTATAGGAAACCATTAACTTCAGTTA
The DNA here is from genome assembly GCA_949130495.1 of Sambucus nigra. Classification (NCBI taxonomy): domain Eukaryota; kingdom Viridiplantae; phylum Streptophyta; class Magnoliopsida; order Dipsacales; family Adoxaceae; genus Sambucus; species Sambucus nigra. Next base: position 592,699,681 of record OX422211.1, on the reverse strand, counting down.
TGCTTAAAAACTTATTATTTTAGCACAATATATTTGTTAATATTTTTGCCTATATTTTTACAAAAGTTCAAGTTTTGTTTTGTTAAGATTAATTTAAGTAATATGTCAACTCTTAATTGTTTCTAGATATTGAAAGAGAGGGGACAGATTTTAGCCTCAGGTTTTGCAAGATGATTGTTGATACCAAATTTAACCTGCTGACGTGGATTAATCATGAGAAGACACGTGTCAGTCTACGTGGCACCTACAAGCATTTTTACAATCACTTTGGTGTCGAGGAACTCTGCCTCCCCGATCAACTTAGACGCTCCGACTCGCAAGAACTCTCCGAGGAACTTTACTACACCGAGCAACTTATGAGTACCGAGCTACTTAGGCAGTCCGAGCAACTTAGGCGGTCCGAGCTGCACCTCGAACAGAGCATTAATAGCAGGATAACCAACAGATTGATTGCTCATTAAATGCTTATTATTATCATACAGATGTATACGCCTAAGGGACATCTATGCATTACCTTTTCACATGTACAGCCTGAGGGCTATAAATACATTGTATCATCCTCATTGTAAAGGGACCGAAATTTCTTGAGGATACTTATACTTCGAGAATTCCTAAACACTCAGTAATAACAAAACAGTGGACGTAGGCCATTCTTTTAAGGCTGAACCACTTTAAAAATTCCTTTGTCTTCTTTATTTTTATCTGTGATTAAATAATTAGAGATAATCTAATTTTTTACATCAATAGATTGGCGCCGTTTGTGGGAAACGACTGTAATTTTTGTTTTTCTCCAAAAATAGTTCATCACAAATGGCTGATAATCCTGAATCCAGTAATCGAAACGCTGGAAACCCCCCAAATCCATCTGCTCCACCAACGTGCCAGATCTGGCTGGAATAATGACAAATCGTGCCCAAGGCCAGACATCCATGCAAGAAACTATGCGAGAACTCATACAAGCCCTTCATGGTGGTGTACCTGCCCATTCAGGACAGCGAAGTGTTCAAAGAAATACCCGTTTACTTTCTTCGCGTACTAGGCATACCGATTCATATCGTACTGAGGAATCTGATGATTTTTCTTATTAACCAGGAAGAACTTCGTCGGTACGAGCCACAGATACTGAACAAAAGGTCACCCTCTCTCCAGAAAGGATCAGTGCATTGGAGAGATTAAGTAGGGTTTTTGCTTTTGATCTATTGGGCCCTAGGAGGAACAAAAGTCCTCCTAAGGTTGCATCGAGGAGCTTTCGACGACCATAAGACTTAAGGGAAGGATCTGCCCAATCGCGACCAGCTGCTCGTCAAGATAAATCCCAGTAAGCCACATCAACACGATCAGTTGCTCGAACCAACAGGGCCGAGGAAGGAAACGATGCGTGGAAAGGCCCTATTCAGAGGCTGGAAGATAGATTAGGGGAAATGGCTAAGGCCAAGAACCCTCTACAATGAACTTTTGTTCAAGGGACACCTTTTGTCCAGGCCATTGTGGATTTTCCCACACCATAAAAGTTTAAAGCACCTGTTGTGACTCCCAAATATGATGGAAAGACTGACCCTGTCCTTCATATAGAACAATACCAAGCTGCGGCCGACATCTATGCTGTTCCGGATGAGATGAGATACAGAGCATTCTCGGGAACTCTTACTGGACCTGCTCAAATATGGTACAATAATCTTCCTCGGGGCAAGATCTCAACTTTCTTTCAACTGGCCGAGTTATTTATTGGAAATTTCTATTTTGGGGCAAAGCCAGTTAAACGAGTAGCGCATTTGTTAAGTGTTAGACAAAAAGCTGGTGAGAGTACCAGAGATTATATAACTCGTTTTAATAACGAGAAACTCGAAGTCATTGATTATGAGGAAAAGACAACGATTATCGCCTTGATGAGTGGGATGCTGCCCAATAAGTTGTACTACACTTTGGCCAAAGATCCACCCAGAACCATGTCAGAACTGATGGCAAAAGCGGCCATGATCATGAATGCAGAGGAGGCTATGGCTGCGAAGAAGAATATGGATGCCAAAGAAACCAAGGTAGAGGTGGATAAAGCTAAGAAGAAAGAGCATAAGAACAATGGTGGTGACAAACAGTAAAAAAACAAGGTCATCATGGGAAGTATTAAAGAAATTTGATAATTACACTCCTTTGAAGATAGACATCAACCACTTTCTAGAAGAAATCAAGAACAACGAGGAATTAATCTGGCCAGAGAAAATGAAGACAGACCCTGATATGAGGAATAAGGCCAAATATTACGAGTTTCACAAAGATCATGGTCATATGACCAAAAACTGCATAGCTCTTCAGAATGAGATAGAAACACTCATTAGACGAGGAAAACTGGCAAATTATGTTGATCATAGAAATGAAAGAAGAAACAGCGACCGAACAAGAGAGAGGTCTAGATCTCCTCGTCGAGCAGAGGAGAACAAGAAAAGAGACCATGAAGATGATCCAGAAGACGACCCTGATCTTCCCAAAAGACCAAGGCAGCCAGAACGTGAGGTATTTTTAATACGTTTTGGGTCATTTGATTGTAATGTTATTACAGGTGGAGATGCAGGAGGAGGAGACCTTAATGCAGAGAGAAAATCTTACCTCTGTGAGGCTCAAGCTTACGCATACATTCAACGAATAAATATATCTGAGGAGGATCACCCGAGAAAGGTAAACAAAGAGAAATTGGTCATTGGTTTCTCGAAGAACGACCTCGCATGTGTTCTATATCCTCATGATGACCCATTGGTGATCAAAATGAGGATGAAGGAAGTATGATTTCAAGAGTACTGGTAGATAATGGTAGCTCGACAAACATCATGTTCTACTCGTGCTTCAATAGTTTAAATCTAAAGCTATCTCAACTGGAACCTTATCACAGACCCCTCCTCGGTTTTGCTGGCGAGAATTTTTTTCCACTTGGGACGATTAAGTTGGATATATTCATTGGTACATGGCCTGCTTGTCGAACAGAAAGAATACGCTTCTTTGTGATGGATAAGAATGTTCAATCATCCTTCAATATCATCATGGGAAGGGTAGGATTGAAGAAGTTCGAGGCAGTACCATCTACGGTACATCAATGCCTAAAATTTCTAATAAATTTTAGAGTAGGAGTTATGAAGGGTGATAAAAAAGTAGCTCGGGAATGCTACTATTCATCTACCGAGCAAGAGGAACTGGAGGAATTAAGGAAAAAGACTACTACCTATCAAGTGGATGAAGGGGCAGAAATTGAAACATTGGATCCTAGAGATGAGTCGCAACTCGTGAAAGGTCAAGTAGTGGAAGCTACTGAAAACATCATTCTGAACGATGAGCATCCTGAACGAACAACTCAAATAGGTTCGTTATTGGAGGCCTCACTAAAACAGGAATTGATAACTTTCCTAATAAGCAGAAAGCAAACTTTTGCATGGAGTCATGAGGATCATCCCGGAATAGACCCAAATTTCTTATGTCACGAACTCAACGTGAATAAGGAGATCAAGCCAGTGAAACAGAGAAGAAGAGTATTTAGTCCCGAGAAGAATCAAGCAATATAGGAAGAGGTCAAGAAGCTCCAGAAAGCTTGCTTTATTGAAGATGTTAAATATCCAGACTGGTTAGAAAATGTGGTGATGGTAAAGAAGAAGAACAACAAATGGAGGATGTGTGTAGATTTCACCGACCTCAACAAAGCATGCCCAAAGGACCACTTTCCCTTGCCCCGAATTGATCAATTAGTGGATGCTACCTCGGGAAACGAGCTGTCGAGCTTCATGGACGCTTATTCTGGGTATAACCAGATTAAGATAAAACCTGAAGACAGGGAGAGTACTTCTTTCATTACCCCTAGGGGAACTTACTGTTATAATGTTATGCCTTTTGGTTTGAAAAATGCAGGTGCAACATATCAGCGACTGATGAACAAGGTGTTTGCAGAACAAATCAGTTGCAATATGGAAGTCTATGTTGATGATATGCTGACAAAGAGCAAGAAAGCTGATGATCATCTAGTTGACTTAGGCCAGACCTTTGATCAATTGGATAAATATCAAATGAAATTGAACCCGACCAAGTGCATATTTGGAGTACGAGAAGGCATGTTTCTCGGGTACATTGTCAATCAACGAGGTATTGAAGCAAACCCTGAAAAGATCAAAGCTCTGTTAGGGCTGCGATCTTCAACGACGAAGAAAGAAGTGCAAAGTCTTACAGGGCGAGTAGCAGCACTCAACAAATTTGTATCGCGAGCAACTGATAGATGTCTCCCATTCTTCAAAACGCTCCGAAAGACTTTTGAGTGGAATGATGAATGTGAGAAGGCTTTTCAAGACTTGAAGAAATATCTGGGAACACCTCCACTATTGTCCAGGCCAGTGATGGGAGAAAAATTATACTTGTATCTGGCAGTGTCAGAGAATGAAGTTAGTTCGACATTGATAAAAATAGAGAATGGAGGGCAAAAACCGATCTATTACACGAGTAAGGCCTTCCGAGGAGCAGAGATCAGATATCCAAAGCTGGAAAAATTGGCACTAGCATTGATCGAGGTGAGTAGAAGAATGAATCCATACTTCCAAACTCATACTATAGTAGTATATACTGATATGCCGTTGAGGCAAGCCCTTCATAAACCAGAAAAATCAGGGAGATTGATGTACTGGGCAATAGAACTTGGTGAATATGATATAGTTTATGAACCCATATCATCGCTTAAAGGGCAAGCAGTAGCAAATTTTATAGCAGAATTCACTTATCCTGATACCCTCGAGGAGCAAAAGCTGCTCACCGATCAACCTGTAGATGTTACAGAATCATCAAACCCAAGCCCAGACCAACTTAAGTTGGTAAAAGGGGAAGAAAAGATGATCAACGAACATCAAGAAATATTAGGAGATGGTGAAAGGAAGCAACAAATTTTCCACCGAGGAACTCTATCAGATCACAAATTTGACGACGAGTTACCTATATGTAGTCTATATGTGGATGGCTCATCTTGCACAATAGGTTGTGGGGCAGGGACCGTTCTGAAAAGTCCGAACGAGGTCGACGTGGAATACGCTCTACAATTCCAATTCAAATCTTCGAATAATGAGGCTGAATATGAAGCCATGATTGCACGTCTTAGTTTGGCAAAAACCATGGGGGCGGAGAAGGTTATTATCTTCAGTGACTCGCAATTGATCATAAATCAAATGATGGGAGTATATGCATGCAAAGGAGAATTAATGATCAGGTATCATGCAAAGGCAAGGGAATTGGTATCAGAATTTGCTTCTATTCAGCTGGTCAGATTACCAGGAATGGAGAATGCGAAAGCAGACGCCTTAGCTCGATTAACATCAGCTACTCGCGTCGAGCTACGAAGAACAATCCCAATTGAAGTTTTAGCTGCTCAGAGTATAGATGAAGATCTGACAATGAGCTTTATTACCCTTGATTTAGGATCATTATGGATGGATCCCATCAAGGCATATATTGAGAAAGGGGAATTACCAACTGACAAACTTACAACCAAGAAATTGAAGTTTAAAGCTGCTCGTTATATACTGACTAATGGTATTCTATACAGACGAGGAATTATATCAGGTTTAAAAAGATGTGTGCATCCCATCGAGGTGAAAGATCTGATTGAAGAGGTCCATGAAGGGTCCCATGGAGCCCATGTAGTAGTTCGGACACTTTTGCAAAGAATGATGACTCAAGGATATTACTGGCCAACGATGAGGGCTGATTGTATAGCTTATGTCAAGAAATGTGACAAGTGTCAACGCTTCTCCTCTATCAGAAGAACTCCTCAAGCATTATTAGCACCCATTACTTCCCCTTGGACATTTGCCATATGGGGAATAGACTTGGTCGGGCCACTGCCAACGACCAGAGGAAGATTTAAGTATCTCGTGGTCGCTGTGGACTACTTTACTAAATGGGTTGAGGCCGAGCCTCTCATTGATATGACGTATGACAAGGTGTACCAATTTATTTGGAAGAATATCATTTTTCGATATGGTCTTCCTCATGCCTTCATCACAGACCATGGAACTCAGTTCGACAACGAGGAGTTTGCGACCTATTGTCAACAGTCAAATATCCTGAAAATTCACTCAGCTCCAGGCCATCCCTAAAGCAATGGACAAACTGAAGTGACAAACAGAACGCTGCTAAATGGTTTGAAGAAAAGACTGAATGACGCGAAAGCAAACTGGATCAACGAGCTGCACTCTGTACTGTGGGCTTATCGAACTACTCCCCGAGCAGTAACAGGGGAATCTCCATACATACTAGCATTTGGAAGTGAAGATATTATACCCACCGAGGTGGGTCTCCCAACTCATAGAGTACTGAATTTCAATTCCCCTATCAGCGATTTAATGAGAAGGTTAGACTTGGACATGCTCGAGGAAGTTAGAGAAGAAGCAGCCATTAGAAATGCCGCTTACCAGTAACGAAAAACTTTGTTCTACAACAAGAGAGTGAAGAAGTGCGACTTGAAAGAAGGAGACTATGTGCTAAAGAAAGTGATTCAAAAGCACAACAAACTAGAAACAAACTGGCATGCACCTTACCGAGTTACAGAAGTTGTTCGACCAGGAACCTACAGAATAGAAACTTTAGAGGGGGAGGAATTTAAGAATGCATGGAATGAAGAGCACCTGCGCAAATATTATCAGTAATGTAAACTCTCATGTAATGCAGTTTCATCAGTATGAATAAAGTGATAATATTCTGCCCAAGTCTCTCCTTTTATTGAAAATTTTTCGCGGAATACTAGTGCTACACACACTACTCAGCAAGCAAAACTCAGAAGACTAATCAGAAAAACATTTCCCAAAAATGCCAACTAAGGTTGGTTGGGAAGGAAAAATATTTCCCAAAAATGCCAACAACTAAGGTTGGTTGGGAAGGAAAATATTTCCCAAAAATGCCAACTAAGGTTGGTTGGGAAGCAAAACATTTCCCAAAAATGCCAACTAAGGTTGGTTGGGAAGAAAAAATATTTCCCAAAAATGCCAACTAAGGTTGGTTGGGAAAAAAAATATTTCCCAAAAATTCCAGCTAAGGTTGGTTGGGAAGAAAAAATCCACCAACTCAGGTTGGTCGGAAATAAGAAGTTATCAACTACAGTTGGTCGGAAGCATTTTATTTAAACAAAGTATGAGTATGTGAAAATGACCAAGCAAACTTTTTTATACTTGTAACATTTTAAATTACTACCAAGTTGGTCGGGTAACAAAATATCATCCATTTTGTTAGTCATCAAATGATTACAACAAATTCAGGACAGTCAACAATAAGTTTTAACTAACTCTAGTTGATCGACAAATAACACAATGTTGTTATCTTTTTAACAGATATACATGCACATATGTAAAGTGTTTTACAAAATATCTATAAGACAATGGCAATCAAGATTGTGAAGAAAAATAAAAGTCTTTCATTAAATCTAGAGAAAAATACATCGAGAATGAAGTACATATTAATTATTACATCAAGATTCCTATTCTATTGGTTTCTTCCCCTCTACTTTTGAAACAGGTTCCTCGCCAGCAGGAGGATCGTCTAAAGCATAAGGGGAGTTTATGAAATTAAGATCTTTAAGCATCCTGATGTTCATCACAGATGGTCGATTGAGTAGGTGCTTGGGGCGAGATATCTCAGCATTGGAATGGAGACTGTAATCGCCAAGGTATTTGGAAATCAAACACTGAGGGATTGCCCGAGTAGGGATCCAACTCATGTCGAGTTTGAAGGGTGGCATTGGCAAGTCGATCAATCCAGGATTATGATAATCCCACAAGTAGTGATCTTGTTCCAGTTGCAGTACACCCAAGGCATTCAACCACCCCTGTTTGTAGCCTTCATTATTCGCATTTTGGATCCGATCATCCAAATGGCAGAGAGCCTCATTGCAGCCTGCCATCCATAATTCTCTGGGCTGCTTGTGGAATTGATATGTCAATCTTTCCAGCTGTTCGTGAAGATTTTTTATAAAGAGTTCTTTATTCTCCAAGGCAGACTTCTGTGCAGAAAGCTGCTCGTCCAGATTCCGAATCTTCTTAGACATCTCAGCCAATTCCTGGTTCTTTGCCATCAGTTGGAAGGCCTGGTTCTCCAGAGAAGATTGAGTTCTCTGTTCCTCGACAGTAATCCGAGCAGCTCTTTCTCATCCCCGAGTAGATGTAGAAGGGCCAGCTCTCTTTAAGGTTTCCAATTCGTCTCTCAGATTGGCGTTTTCGACCTCCAAGAAGGATAATCCCTCATCATTCACAGGGACCAAAGCGTTTGAGGTAGAGGCAACATATTTTAATTGAGATATTTCTCTTTGCAAGTTATTATTTTCCTGCTCCAACAACTCAGCTATTTGCCTGTGCTCCTCGACCTCGGTTTTCAAGGTTCTCTCCCTCACATTATAAGCAGGGAACAACTTGTCATGCCCCTTATCAGCACTGAGTTGCTGATACTTCTTCTCGTATCCCTCGTGCAAAAGGGCTGTAGATTACTTATATTGTTATTGAAGCTCTTCAAGAGTTCCTTGGAGATCTTCAATCATTTCATAATATGCTACATTGTTGGCCACTACACGATCGAGCAGGCACTTCAAATACTGGTAGGCTTCAATTGCTTGCTCTGAAGCACCTTGATCGAGGATGTCAACGATTTGTGCTGCACTCATATCTGTATGACCAGCTTTGAAGTACTCATTGCATTGCCTCAACAATTTTGTATCATGAGCAGACAATACCTCCATCCTGGCCATAAACTAGTAAAGGAAGAGAAAGCAAGAATCAATAAGAGTGCAAACAGAGCATGAAGAAGAGAATCAATAGTATGTATAATCAAAACTTCAAATTTTATTACATCATTAAGGAGAAGTACAAAGTTCAGAGTTACATTTGATAAAGAAAAATAAACAGAGAGAAAAATCCGAACAACTCTACACCTTTTCCTTGTCTCCCAAAACTTTCTCGGGAGGCTGGGATAAGGAGGTAGGTTGCTCGGATGGTACAGAGGGTTGCTCGGGGGGTGCTGAAAGCTGCTCGGATGAGATAAGGGGTAGTTGAAGTTTCTCGCCAGTGGACTGGATAACTGGGGGATGAGAAGTTTGATCTCACATCACCATGGAAGATTCCTCAGAGGCAGCTTCATCCTCTTCTTCTTCTTCAGGAGTTGGAGGGGGGCCCGGGATGTGTCACTGAAACAGGTCAGAATTTTCATCGACCTTCATCTCTTGCAGATCAGCGACCCATCCATCCCTAAAGTATTTGTGGCTACCATATTCCACCTGCGATATCATGGAAGCCAGACCTTTATTCCACCCCTTATCCCAGCCAGTGCTGAAAGACTTCTTTATAGCCAACTTCCTTCTCACCTTCTCCGAGGAAAGCCTCTCGAAAAGAAGATCCTCGGTAGCCTTCAGTTTATTCTCCACTTCTTCCTTCTGACGACTTACTTCCCGAAGTTAACCCAATTCTTCCTCAGCAGTTTTGAGCTTACTTTCAAGCTCCTCAGTATTTTTGAGCTTCCCTTCGAGCTCTTTATTCTTCTCCTACAAATCCTTTATTTTATTCTCCAACCCCTTGGAGACCTCGACAACCTGGTCCTTCTCTTGTTCGATGGAATTAAGCTTCTTCTCCCAAGTAGCTTTATCATCATCATATTTCTGACGAGAATCATTCAGAGACTGCGTCAGACCCACCAAAGATTCCTCTACACCAGACGAGGAGCTTGAAGCTTTAATAGCTTCATCCTTCTTCAAAATTGTATTAAAGCACGTTACCAACTGTGAAAGGAAAACGATAGCAAGTCAGTGCACATATATAAAAAGGAAAAAATGAAAGTTGAGGACAATGATACTTACAGAAGCTATATGACGGGCAGCTAATGTGGTAACCATGTCCCGAGAAAGATTTTCTTCAATACCTTGGATCTCAGGAATGATCCAAGACTTCACCGAGCTCATGGCAGAGCTCGGGGCAACAAAAGTGGGAACACCACTTTCAGTAGACGGGGGCTGAGTGATGGATTCAGCCAAATTAATCGAGGAGCTTTTCTTCAGCCTCCTCAGAGGAGCATCAACAACCTCGATTAAAGATGTAGTTTTAGTCGGAGAGATGACAATAACCTCGCTTGGAGCAGAGGCCTTACTCAGAGCCACTGGGGGATTCTCGGCAACCTTCACAGTAGTAGCCGTAGGGGGTGCATCAATTTTCTTTGTCCCCTCTTCTGGGACATCATGTTTACTTTTCTTTGCCTCTCCAGCAACAGAGGCAGATTTCTCGAAGAGGGCAGGAGCTCTTCTTCTCTTCATCCTTTCACTCAAGGGAATATGTGACTCAGGTGAAGAACTTGTAGAAGATGGTATTGGTTCCACGTCGCTTATCACCGGACGAGCAGTAAAAGATGAGGTGTAACTCTTATACTGCAGCAGATATGAAGCTGATATGATATGCTCGTCGGCAACAAACTGATGCAAACCCTAGATAAGTTTCAGATGTTTTAAGTTAACTTTTGTCTCTTTTGGAGACCTTCTTTTGCTGTCAACTGCAAATAAATGAAAATTAAAATATCAGTGATACATTTTATCAAACACAAAGGAAGCATAATTTCAAAAATAAAATAAAATAAAAATAACCTATCCCATTGCCATAGGGAGGACATCTAGGACCCTGGTACATATCATTTCCAGTCAGTGGAGGGTGTTTCCAATTTTTCATAACAACCCCGTGCTCGAAATAGTCCCTATTGGCATCTGGGAGATTAACTACTAGAGCCCTATTTAAAAATCTAGTTTTTAAATAAAAAGTATTGTCACCAACTGCCCATCTATAACAAAACATAATTTCTAGAATTCCTATACGAGTTCCATGAATTTGATTTTGTCTATGAACTCCGTTAACTATTCTCCACGTATTGGGGGCTATTCTTGTAGGAACCACGTCAAAATATTGACAAAATTCCAGACATAAAGGTTCTAGGGGAAAAGAAAAGCCACATTCAGCGACAAAGAGACTGGAGAACCAATGTCCCTCAGCCAAACAAAAATAATCTGAAGGCTCAAAAAGTTCCTCCAAAATAACCCATAAAGGAATAGAGAAATCATAACGAAACTTATCAAGTGACTCTACAGGGTAAACCATGACGAATAAAGGAAATCAAAGAGAAAGAAGAAGGAAATCAAAGAGAAAGAAGAAGATGTTACAGGAAAATGATGAGTCTGTTGACAACGAATGATGAAAGGGATGAACGCACAGGAGAGAGATGTGACACCCCGCCTAATTAATCCCGGGTGATCAGTCCTAAATCAAGTTAGAACAGGATTCTCATTTGGTCCATTCTTAGCATCACTGTCGTCTTATTAAATTTCTAACCACCTAAGTGAGAAAATAGACTGGTGCCAATTTTTATCTTTCATTATTTAAACAAAAACCCATGCGGATAATAAAACGATATAACAATCACAGATAACTGAAATAATCATCCACAAGTAAAAATAATTAACCGAATAAACCATCGGTCCAAATAATAAATCCCGTAAAGACAAGAATGAACTCCCAACAAGTCTACTACAAATAAATGGAATGTGAGCAACATGCTCGAATAACTAATCATGAATTTCTACATTAAGAATGAAGAATGAGGCGTCTATCAAAGCCCCGCAACATCCACATATGCTGCAGCAACGGATCCCTGGAATTGAGTCAAGGCTGGCGTCCCTGTGGCTGGACACCTAAAAGGGTTTTTAAAAGTTTTTATAGCAAGGTTTAGTACCCAAAACATTTGAAAACATTTAACAAATGATTAACTTGCAGTAATAAATAAATATGCATGCTCTTCATATTTTAGTTAGTGTCGCACTCTCTTGAGGACTTCCTTACCCCTCCTCTAATGTACGCTACTAACGCTTTAATTAAATTACCTAGTTATTCATCTCATGACTAGATAATTAACAAAGTTCCTTTATACCCACCCTACTCTAACTGAGTATGTAGTGATTATGATTTTTAAGTTATGAGTAACATCAACTTAACTAAATCATTTCCCTTTTTAAATTCATATAACTTCTACACTTGTTATACATGGGAATTAACTCATATTTTTCATTAATAACCCGTATATAATTAATTATCCAATTATATACTTATAATCATATTTCAGCATTCACAATCATACTGTAATATATTTAACAACTTGCATCCACCCGAGTAAAATACTCACAGAATGTAAATTCTATAAAGTGCTATCCCACTAGGTACAATCACATAGCCTAGTTATCCCAAGTCAGAATGTCACACCAACTTGATAAAAATAAATAATTGGAGGCGGTCATATTCCTTCCCTGAAAGTGAGATGTCCCTCACCCATATAATGGACGCTATGACCTCGGGAATATACTCACCCTACTCCTCAAGCTAGGGGATGCATCCACTACGCGCAACCTCCCCCTATAGCATTATAGCATAAAATATCTAATCACAGATATTTATGTATACACCATATATATATACTATCACATCCGTATATAAATATAAAAGTCCCGGCTATATCGTGCGCTAAGTCCGTAACATAAGCCTATTAAAATCATTAAGAGTTTATGGTCCAACTCTAAATATTAATTAAATTGCACCTTAATTAATTAAGTTACTTTTGGTGTCGCCCCCACCATAAATTTACCCGAGTCAAAATCCCCGACTCTAATTTATTAGCCTCAAACCTTAATTAATTTATCTACAATTAATTAGATTTAAACTCATGCATTTAATTTCTCAATAATTAATTACATAAGATTTTTATATGAATTTCCCCTTTTATATAACTAACTGGCGAAACTGCCAAATTCTGGCGACTGTCGATCGATCGACCCCAGACCGTCGATCGATCGATCGAACAGGTCTTCGTCTTCTTCCCGAAGACAGGTCAGCCATGGACGGATTTTCTTAAACCCTAATCTCTTCTAACATGAATTTCAAGCCTTCTTAACACCAGTACATATTAGAAACCTTATTAGGATCCCCCAGAAAGTCCACAACAATCATCAATTCGTCCATAAACTACTGATTCATAATTTTGGGGAAAAATCTATCTTTATCCTTAAACACATTTACACCCCAAATTTCTTCATCAAACTCGTTCTAATTTATCCGGATATCATTCTAACAGATACACATCAATATTCCAATATCAGATTTTTACCTAAATCCTCATAAATTCTGGCAAATCAGATTAATATTTTCTTTTGTTTATCAAAACCCCATGTTTATGCCATGAAACCCCAAAACGAATTTTAATTCATTACATAACACAAATATGAATTGAAAGACAGATTTAATGCTATTGCAAGTTATTCACTTGCCTTAGGTTTCGTAGTGTCTGAATTTGAGATGGACTCCAAGGTTGAAGATGACCTTAGTTGGTTCTTTTGAGATCCCCAAATGGCTTTGGCTGCTGTTAGGGTTTCCTAACCCTTAAATTCTTTTATCTAATTCAACTCAGCCATGCCCTTACTTCTTTTTATTAGGTTAATTACCCAATTCCCGTTTTTTGACTAATGGGCCAAGCCCAAGTGACCTAAATGCCCCCGAGTGGGCCCGACTATGTCTAAAAACGTCCCGTGACCCGTTTACTACCCCCGGGTACACTTTTCCGACTATCTCGGCCCATCCGGACTCAACTGTACACTCAGAATTTGCATCCGAATTAATTTATACAAATACTTATCCCCCACCCAATATAGTCTATACCGACTTCCGGATGTGATAAGTACATACCTCGTCATTAATACTCGAAACGACGTAATTACATTATTACTATTCACTTAGTAAATAAATTTCCCTAAATATTAACCATTCAATCCCAGATTAATATTTATATATTATTTTACCATAATTAATTCATTAAATTACAACACACTAGTAATTTAGAATATCCGAATTAATTAAATTTTAAATGTACCAAAAATATGGGGTGTTACATACTCCCCCCCTTACAAAGGAATTTCGTCCCCGAAATTAGATCGTACCTGCGGTGAAAAGCTCTGGATATTGTTCCCGCATATCCTCCTCCCGCTCCCAGGTAGACTCGTCAACATTGTGATGAACCCATTGTACTCTAACCAATGGAACAACCTTGGATCGTAATTTCCGCTCACTATGATCCAGAATAGCCACCGGCCTCTCCTCATACGAGATGTCTGGCTGTAAGTCGATCTCCTCGAGTGGAATGTGCCAAAAGGCTCTCTCGCTCCTTCGATATTTCTTCAGCGATGCCACATGGAATACATCGTGTATTCGCTGAAGATGTTCTGGTAATCCAAGCTTATACGCCACCGGTCCCACCCTCTCAATAATAGGGAAAGGTCCTACGTACCGCGGTGCTAATTTACCCTTCTTGCCGAACCTCATCACCCCTTTCATTGGGGATACCCGGACTAAAACCTGGTCCCCAACTTCTAGCTCCACATGTCTTCGAGAAGCATCAGCATAACTCTTTTGCCTGTCCTGAGCTATCCGAATTCTTCCTCGAATCAACTCTATCTTGGCAGATGTCTCCTGAACAATTTCCGGCCCCAAGAGTTTGTTGTCCTCCACCTCTAACCAACAAGCGGGTGAACGACAAGGTCTCCCGTACAGTGCCTCAAACGGTGCCATGACAATCGTGAATTGTTAAGAGTTGTTATACGCAAACTCTACCAAAGGAAGATATTTCTCCCATCCTCCCCCGAAGTCCAAAATGCACATTCTGAGCATGTCTTCCAGCATCTGATTAACTCTCTCAGTCTGTCCGTCAGTCTGTGGGTGATACGCTGTACTCAAGCGTAACTCCATGCCCATTGCCTCCTGAAAGCTCTGCCAAAAGTGGGCGACAAAGATTTTGTCTCGGTCGGATACAATATTTATTGGTACCCCATGCAGCTTAACAATATCTGCCATGAATAGCTGTGCATAACGCATCGTCTCAAAGTCTGTGCGTACCGACAAAAAGTGGGCCACCTTAGTCAACCGATCCACAATAACCCATATGGAGTCGTGACCCCTCTGCGATACAGGTAACCCTGTGATGAAGTCCATGGAGATGCTCTCCCACTTCCACACGGGAATTTCTAACGGCTGTAGCATCCCTGATGGTCTCTGGTGGTCAACTTTCACAAGCTGACACGTGGCACATTTCGAAACAAACTCCGCTATGTCCCGTTTCATCGCTGCACACCAATACTGCCTCCTCATATCTTGGTACATTTTATCCCCACCGGGATGTACCGCAAATTTCGAACCATGGGATTCTGTCATAACAGCGTGCCTCAAATCCTCATCCTCTGGCACCATTAACCTCCCATTAAAGCGTAGGTCTCCTTCTGAGCTAATCGAGTAACCCTCTGCTCCCTCAGCTAACAACTGGCCCACCCTATCCCGGCAATTCTGATCCTCTGCCTGAGCCTTCACAACTCGCATAATGATCTCGGGTGTGATGGATAAAGCTGACATGAAAGCCTTGGCTACGTCATCCTCATATTGAAGCTCTCTCCACTTCGCTTTCCATACCTCTGATATCTCCCCAGTCGGTCTTCGGCCCAATGCGTCTTCTACCACATTGGCCTTACCAGGATGATACTGAATATCAAACTGGTAGTCCTTCACGAATTCTAGCCATCGCCTCTGCCTCATATTCAGATCCTTCTGTGTGAAGAGATACTGAAGTGACTTGTGATCCGTGAATAGAGTAAACTGCTCTCCTAGAAGATAATGTCTCCATATCCTCAAAGCAAAAACGATCGCTGCCAATTCTAGGTCGTGAGTGGGGTAATTCCTTTCGTGGGGCTTTAGCTTCCTGGAAGCATAAGCTATAGCCCTTTCCTCCTGCTGGAGCACTCCCCCAAGACCCTGTAAGTATGCGTCTGTGTAAACCCGATACTCTAGCCCTCCCTTTGGCAATGCAAGCACGGGTGCAGATGTCAACTTGTCCTTTAGCTCGTCGAACGCTAATTGACAATTATCTTCCCACTTGAAAGGTACCCCTTTCCGAGTCAGATTCGTCAAAGGTCCTGCAATCTTAGAGAATCCCTTAATGAATCGCCTGTAGTAACCGGCCAAACCCAGAAAACTGCGCACCTCGGTCGGTGTCGTGGGCTGTCCCCACTCCCTCACCGCCGACACCTTATTCGGATCCACTGCAATACCCTGATCTGACACGACGTGACCAAGGAACTGTACCTCCCGTAGCCAGAATCCACACTTCCCTAATTTGGCGTAGAGATGATGATCCCTCAGTGTCTGTAAAACCATGCGCAAATGCTTTGCGTGCTCCTCCTCGGTGCGCGAGTAGATTAGGATGTCATCAATGAACACGATGACAAACTGATCTAGGTACTCCCTGAAAACCCTGTTCATGAGGTCCATGAACACTGCTGGTGCATTGGTGAGCCCGAAGGGAATCACCCTGAACTCATATGATCCATACCACGACAAGAAAGCGGTCTTAGGAACATCCCCCTCTCGGATACGCAGTTGATGATACCCTGACCTCAAGTCCACCTTGGAGAAGTAAGACGCCCCTCTCAATTGGTCAAATAAATCATCAATCCGAGGTAACGGATATTTATTCCGTATCGTCACCTTGTTCAACTCCCTATAATCCACGCACAAGCGGAGTGAACCATCTCGCTTCTTTACAAACAACACCGGCGCACCCCACGGCGATGTACTCCGCCGAATAAAACCCTGACCCAGTAGTTGATGAATCTGTTCCCTCAATTCCCGCATCTCTGAAGGGGCCAGACGGTAAGGTACCCGAGCAATCGGCCTCGTCCCCGGTGCCAAATCGATAACAAATTCGATTTCTCTGCTGGGTGGTAATCCTGGTATCTCCTGGAATACATCCTCAAAGTCCCTCACTACAGGGATAGAGTCTAAAGGGACTACCACCTCCTGTGAGGTTTCCTCCTCAATGTAATATAAGTGAGTGCGCGACCCTCCCTCAGGAAGCGGCATTGCTATCAGGAACATCTCCTGTCTCGGAATGGAGAACACGATTGTCCTCTCATAACAATCCACCGTAGCCCGGTAACCTGCCAACCAATCCATGCCCAAGATGACATCATACCCCTCCATATCTAACACTAAGAGGTCTGCTGCTAAACTAAGCCTCCCAATCAAAATGTCTACTCCTCGACAAATTGAGCGAATCAAAGTCCCGCTGCCTACTGGCGACTCTACACTCATGCGGAGGTTACCCGCGGTCTCTAATAATCCACCCCGTTTAGCAAAATTAGATTTAATGAATGAATGTGATGCTCCCGTGTCAAAAACAATGCTACCCTCATGCCTATGAATGAAAAACATACCCTCAACCGCTGGCAGCGCCTGCTGTGCTGGAGGATTGGGAACATCCCGAACGTTATACACACGTCCGTAGTGCATCTGCCCCTGCTGCTGTGGGGCGGGTGGAGCTGGTGCTACTGGCGGCATCTGACCCTGTTGCCCCTACTGGGCACCCTGCTGCTGGCCTCTGCCCCTCTGCGGGCACTCCCTCTTGAAGTGTCCTGGCTGGCCACAGGCGAAACAACGTTTCTGGTCGTCACCCTGCCGCTGGCCCTGTTGGCCTCCCCCGTTGTTCCCTTGGCCCTGACGGCCCTGAGGAACCTGCTGTTGCTGATTAGGGCCTGGTTGCCCCTGCCTGAACCCCTGTCCTCCCGGTCGGAACCCACCAGGCTTAAACTTCTTAGACTGATTCCCTTGCTGAATGATGACCTGCTGCTGTGTGCCACTTGTCTCACTACTAGTAATCGCCTTGCCCTGCTGGCTCGGCTCACCTACCTTCTTGTTCCCCTTAGCATGGAAATGATGATCCTGGCAATGTACAAGTGCGGCATTAACAACATCTGTATAAGTCACTAATGCCGGATTTCCAATAAAATGCTGCCTGATTCTCCAGGCTAAGCCATCCATGAACTTTGACTTCTTCCGCTCCTCATCGCTCACCTCATTTGGCACAAAGTTTGCCAAACGGGTGAACTCCTCCTCATATTCCGCCACTGACCTATCACCCTGTACCAACTCGCTGAATTTCTTTCTCATCTCAGACTCTACTGTTGGAGGGAAGTACTTGCGGTCAAACCGCACCCAGAATTCAGAAATCGGCATCAAATCCCGCTCCTCGGCGGTGGTAACGGACTCCCACCACTGTAAGGATGCCCCCGACAGACGAAAGGTAGCCAGCATCTGTTTCTGCACCTCTGTACCCTCTAACATGACAGATGGCGCTGAATGTTTTTCTTCCAGTCACAAGCCTCAACCACATTGGTGCTACCTCGAAACTCAGGTGGGTGACCCTTCTGAAAGGTCTCCCTCACTCGCTGCCAAGATGGTGGCCCCACTGGAGCCTGAACTGCTGGAGCCATTGGAGGTGGTGCCTGGGGCTGTGGAAAATGAGTTGCCATAGCTCGCATCGCTGTCTCGACCGCTTGGGCCACTATCACTGCCACCTGAGTGGTAGAAATCAACTCGGGTGGGGGTGGCGGTGGCGGTATCTGTGGCTCCTGGCGAGCCTCCCTCACCTCATCTCTAGCCTCAGCCCTCTTCGCTCTCTATCTCTTTGGTGGCATCTGAAATAGATTGAATTGTATAAGTACACAATTTATACAAAACTAATAGCAGGAATACGATATCTCACAGGCGGAAAATATAATCAACAGTCCTAATAATAGGGCTCTATAACAACCGAACGCTACGCTGAAACGTAAAAAGCCGCACAGATCCTAAGGACACTAGAACCTGATGCTCTGATACCATCTGTGACACCCCGCCGAATTAATTCCGGGTGATCAGTCCTAAATCAAGTTAGAACAGGATTCTCATTTGGTCCATTCTTAGCATTACTGTCGTCTTATTAAATTTCTAACCACCTAAGTGAGAAAATAGACTGGTGCCAATTTTTATCTTTCATTATTTAAACAAAAACCCATGCGGATAATAAAACGATATAACAATCACAGATAACTGAAATAATCATCTACAAGTAAAAATAATTAACCGAATAAACCATCGGTCCAAATAATAAATCCCGTAAAGACAAGAATGAACTCCCAACAAGTCTACTACAAATAAATGGAATGTGAGCAACATGCTCGAATAACTAATCATGAATTTCTACATTAAGAATGAAGAATGAGGTGTCTATCAAAGCCCCACAACATCCACATATGTTGCAGCAACGGATCCCTGGAATTGAGTCAAGACTGGCGTCCCTGTGGCTGGACACCTAAAAGGGTTTTTAAAAGTTTTTATAGCAAGGGTTAGTACCCAAAACATTTGAAAACATTTAACAAATTATTAACTTGCAGTAATAAATAAATATGCATGCTCTTCATATTTTAGTTAGTGTCGCACTCTCTTGAGGACTTCCTTACCCCTCCTCTAATGTACGCTACTAACGCTTTAATTAAATTACCTAGTTATTCATCTCATGACTAGATAATTAACAAAGTTCCTTTATACCCACCCTACTCTAACTGAGTATGTAGTGATTATGATTTTTAAGTTATGAGTAACATCAACTTAACTAAATCATTTCCCTTTTTAAATTCATATAACTTCTACACTTGTTATACATGTGAATTAACTCATATTTTTCATTAATAACCCGTATATAATTAATTATCCAATTATATACTTATAATCATATTTCAGCATTCACAATCATACTGTAATATATTTAACAACTTGCATCCACCCGAGTAAAATACTCACAGAATGTAAATTCTATAAAGTGCTATCCCACTAGGTACAATCACATAGCCTAGTTATCCCAAGTCAGAATGTCACACCAACTTGATAAAAATAAATAATTGGAGGCGGTCATATTCCTTCCCTGAAAGTGAGATGTCCCTCACCCATATAATGGACGCTATAACCTCGGGAATATACTCACCCTACTCCTCAAGCTAGGGGATTCATCCACTACGCGCAACCTCCCCCTATAGCACTATAGTATAAAATATCTAATCACAGATATTTATGTATACACCATATATATATACTATCACATCCGTATATAAATATAAAGTCCCGGCTATATCGTGCGCTAAGTCCGTAACATAAGCCTATTAAAATCATTAAGAGTTTATGGTCCAACTCTAAATATTAATTAAATTGCACCTTAATTAATTAAGTTACTTTTGGTGTCGCCCCCACCATAAATTTACCCGAGTCAAAATCCCCGACTCTAATTTATTAGCCTCAAACCTTAATTAATTTATCTACAATTAATTAGATTTAAACTCATGCATTTAATTTCTCAATAATTAATTACATAAGATTTTTATATGAATTTCCCCTTTTATATAACTAACTGGCGAAACTGCCAAATTCTGGCGACCGTCGATCGATCGGCCCCAGACCGTCGATCGATCGATCGAACAGGTCTTCGTCTTCTTCCCGAAGACAGGGCAGCCATGGACGGATTTTCTTAAACCCTAATCTCTTCTAACATGAATTTCAAGCCTTCTTAACACCAGTACATATTAGAAACCTTATTAGGATCCCCCAGAAAGTCCACAAAAATCATCAATTCGTCCATAAACTACTGATTCATAATTTTGGGGAAAAATCTATCTTTATCCTTAAACACATTTACACCCCAAATTTCTTCATCAAACTCATTCTAATTTATCCGGATATCATTCTAACAGATACACATCAATATTCCAATATCAGATTTTTACCTAAATCCTCATAAATTCTGGCAAATCAGATTAATATTTTCTTTTGTTTATCAAAACCCCATGTTTATGCCATAAAACCCCAAAACGAATTTTAATTCATTACATCACACAAATATGAATTGAAAGACAGATTTAATGCTATTGCAAGTTATTCACTTGCCTTAGGTTTCGTAGTGTCTGAATTTGAGATGGACTCCAAGGTTGAAGATGACCTTAGTTGGTTCTTTTGAGATCCCCAAATGGCTTTGGCTGCTGTTAGGGTTTCCTAACCCTTAAATTCTTTTCTCTAATTCAACTCAGCCATGCCCTTACTTCTTTTTATTAGGTTAATTACCCAATTCCCGTTTTTTGACTAATGGGCCAAGCCCAAGTGACCTAAATGCCCCCGAGTGGGCCCGACTATGTCTAAAAACGTCCCGTGACCCGTTTACTACCCCCGGGTACACTTTTTCGACTATCTCGGCCCATCCGGACTCAACTGTACACTCAGAATTTGCATCCGAATTAATTTATACAAATACTTATCCCCCACCCAATATAGTCTATACCGACTTCCGAATGTGATAAGTACATACCTCGTCATTAATACTCGAAACGACGTAATTACATTATTACTATTCACTTAGTAAATAAATTTCCCTAAATATTAACCATTCAATCCCAGATTAATATTTATATATTATTTTACCATAATTAATTCATTAAATTACAACACACTAGTAATTTAGAATATCCGAATTAATTAAATTTTAAATGTACCAAAAATATGGGGTGTTACATACTCCCCCCCTTACAAAGGAATTTCGTCCCCGAAATTAGATCGTACCTGCGGTGAAAAGCTCTGGATATTGTTCCCGCATATCCTCCTCCCGCTCCCAGGTAGACTCGTCAACATTGTGATGAACCCACTGTACTCTAACCAATGGAACAACCTTGGATCGTAATTTCCGCTCACTATGATCCAGAATAGCCACCGGCCTCTCCTCATACGAGATGTCTGGCTGTAAGTCGATCTCTTCGAGTGGAATGTGCCAAAAGGCTCTCTCGCTCCTTCGATATTTCTTCAGCGATGCCACATGGAATACATCGTGTATTCGCTAAAGATGTTCTGGTAATCCAAGCTTATACGCCACCGGTCCCACCCTCTCAATAATAGGGAAAGGTCCTACGTACCGCGGTGCTAATTTACCCTTCTTGCCGAACCTCATCACCCCTTTCATTGGGGATACCCGAACTAAAACCTGGTCCCCAACTTCTAGCTCCACATGTCTTCGAGAAGCATCAGCATAACTCTTTTGCCTGTCCTGAGCTATCCGAATTCTTCCTCGAATCAACTCTATCTTGGCAGATGTCTCCTGAACAATTTCCGGCCCCAAGAGTTTGTTGTCCCCCACCTCTAACCAACAAGCGGGTGAACGACAAGGTCTCCCGTACAGTGCCTCAAACGGTGCCATGACAATCGTGAATTGGTAAGAGTTGTTATACGCAAACTCTACCAAAGGAAGATATTTCTCCCATCCTCCCCCGAAGTCCAAAATGCACATTCTGAGCATGTCTTCCAGCATCTGATTAACTCTCTCAGTCTGTCCGTCAGTCTGTGGGTGATACGCTGTACTCAAGCGTAACTCCATGCCCATTGCCTCCTGAAAGCTCTACCAAAAGTGGGCGACAAAGATTTTGTCTCGGTCGGATACAATATTTATTGGTACCCCATGCAGCTTAACAATATCTGCTATGAATAGCTGTGCATAACGCATCGTCTCAAAGTCTGTGCGTACCGACAAAAAGTGGGCCACCTTAGTCAACCGATCCACAATAACCCATATGGAGTCGTGACCCCTCTGCGATACAGGTAACCCTGTGATGAAGTCCATGGAGATGCTCTCCCACTTCCACACGGGAATTTCTAACGGCTGTAGCATCCCTGATGGTCTCTGGTGGTCAACTTTCACAAGCTGACACGTGGCACATTTCGAAACAAACTCCGCTATGTCCCGTTTCATCCCTGCACACCAATACTGCCTCCTCATATCTTGGTACATTTTATCCCCATCGGGATGTACCGCAAATTTCGAACCATGGGATTCTGTCATAACAGCGTGCCTCAAATCCTCATCCTCTGGCACCATTAACCTCCCATTAAAGCGTAGGTCTCCTTCTGAGCTAATCGAGTAACCCTCTGCTCCCTCAACTAACAACTGGCCCACCCTATCCCGGCAATTCTGATCCTCTGCCTGAGCCTTCACAACTCGCATAATGATCTCGGGTGTGATGAATAAAGCTGACATGCAAGCCTTGGCTACGTCATCCTCATATTGAAGCTCTCTCCACTTCGCTTTCCATACCTCTGATATCTCCCCAGTCGGTCTTCGGCTCAATGCGTCTGCTACCACATTGGCCTTACCAAGATGATACTGAATATCAAACTTGTAGTCCTTCACGAATTCTAGCCATCGCCTTTGCCTCATATTCAGATCCTTCTGTGTGAAGAGATACTGAAGTGACTTGTGATCCGTGAATAGAGTAAACTGCTCTCCTAGAAGATAATGTCTCCATATCCTCAAAGCAAAAACGACCGCTGCCAATTCTAGGTCGTGAGTGGGGTAATTCCTTTCGTGGGGCTTTAGCTTCCTGGAAGCATAAGCTATAGCCCTTTCCTCCTGCTGGAGCACTCCCCCAAGACCCTGTAAGTATGCGTCTGTGTAAACTCGATACTCTAGCCCTCCCTTTGGCAATGCAAGCACGGGTGCAGATGTCAACTTGTCCTTTAGCTCGTCGAACGCTAATTGACAATTATCATCCCACTTGAAAGGTACCCCTTTCCGAGTCAGATTCGTCAAAGGTCCTGCAATCTTAGAGAATCCCTTAATGAATCGCCTGTAGTAACCGGCCAAACCCAGAAAACTGCGCACCTCGGTCGGTGTCGTGGGCTGTCCCCACTCCCTCACCGCCGACACCTTATTCGGATCCACTGTAATACCCTGATCTGACACGACGTGACCAAGGAACTGTACCTCCCGTAGCCAGAATCCACACTTCCCTAATTTGGCGTAGAGCTGATGATCCCTCAGTGTCTGTAAAACCATGCGCAAATGCTCTGCGTGCTCCTCCTCGGTGCGCGAGTAGATTAGGATGTCATCAATGAACACGATGACAAACTGATCTAGGTACTCCCTGAAAACCCTGTTCATGAGGTCCATGAACACTACTGGTGCATTGGTGAGCCCGAAGGGAATCACCCTGAACTCATATGATCCATACCACGACAAGAAAGCGGTCTTAGGAACATCCCCCTCTCGGATACGCAGTTGATGATACCCTGACCTCAAGTCCACCTTGGAGAAGTAAGACGCCCCTCTCAATTGGTCAAATAAATCATCAATCCGAGGTAACGGATATTTATTCCGTATCGTCACCTTGTTCAACTCCCTATAATCCACGCACAAGCGGAGTGAACCATCTCGCTTCTTTACAAACAACACTGGCGCACCCCACGACGATGTACTCCGCCGAATAAAACCCTGACCCAGTAGTTGATGAATCTGTTCCCTCAATTCCCGCATCTTTGAAGGGGCCATACGGTAAGGTGCCCGAGCAATCGGCCTCGTCCCCGGTGCCAAATCGATAACAAATTCGATTTCTCTGCTGGGTGGTAATCCTGGTATCTCCTGGAATACATCCTCAAAGTCCCTCACTACAGGGATAGAGTCTAAAGGGACTACCACCTCCTGTGAGGTTTCCTCCTCAATGTAATATAAGTGAGTGCGCGACCCTCCCTCAGGAAGCGGCATTGCTATCAGGAACATCTCCTGTCTCGGAATGGAGAACACGATTGTCCTCTCATAACAATCCACCGTAGCCCGGTAACCTGCCAACCAATCCATGCCCAAGATGACATCATACCCCTCCATATCAAACACTAAGAGGTCTGCTGCTAAACTAAGCCTCCCAATCAAAATGTCTACTCCTCGACAAATTGAGCGAATCAAAGCCCCGCTGCCTACTGGCGACTCTACACTCATGCGGAGGTTACCCGCTGTCTCTAATAATCCAGCCCGTTAAGAAAAATTAGATTTAATGAATGAATGTGATGCTCCTGTGTCAAAAAGAATGCTACCCTCATGCCCATGAATGAAAAACATACCCTCAACCGCTGGCGGCGCCTGCTGTGCTGGAGGATTGGGAACATCCCGAACGTTATACACACGTCCGTAGTGCATCTGCCCCTGCTGCTGTGGGGCGGGTGGAGCTGGTGCTGCTGGCGGCATCTGACCCTGTTGCCCCTGCTGGGCACCCTGCTGCTGGCCTCTGCCCCTCTACGGGCACTCCCTCTTGAAGTGTCCTGGCTGGCCACAGGCGAAACAGCGTTTCTGTTCGTCACCCTGCCGTTGGCCCTGCTGGCCCTGTTGGCCTCCCCCGTTGTTCCCTTGGCCCTTACGGCCCTGAGGAACCTGCTGTTGCTGATTAGGGCCTGGTTGCCCCTGCCTGAACCCCTGTCCTCCCGGTCGGAACCCACCAGGCTTAAACTTCTTAGCCTGATTCCCTTGCGGAATGATGACCTGCTGCTGTGTGCCACTTGTCTCACTACTAGTAATCGCCTTGCCCTGCTGGCTCGGCTCACCTGCCTTCTTGTTCCCCTTAGCATGGAAACGATGATCCTGGCAATGTACAAGTGCGGCATTAACAACATCTGTATAAGTCACTAATGCCGGATTTCCAATCAAATCCTGCCTGATTCTCCAGGCTAAGCCATCCATGAACTTTGAATTCTTCCGCTCCTCATCGCTCACCTCATTTGGCACAAAGTTTGCCAAACGGGTGAACTCCTCCTCATATTCCGCCACTGACCTGTCACCCTGTACCAACTCGCTGAATTTCTTTCTCATCTCAGACTCTACTGTTGGAGGGAAGTACTTGCGGTCAAACCGCACCCAGAATTCAGAAATCGGCATCAAATCCCGCTCCTCGGCGGTGGTAACGGACTCCCACCACTGTAAGGCTGCGCCCGACAGACGAAAGGTAGCCAGCATCTGTTTCTGCACCTCTGTACCCACTAACATGACAGATGGCGCTGAATGTTTTTCTTCCAGTCACAAGCCTCAACCACATTGGTGCTACCTCGAAACTCAGGTGGGTGACCCTTCTGAAAGGTCTCCCTCACTCGCTGCCAAGATGGTGGCCCCACTGGAGCCTGAACTGCTGGAGCCATTGGAGGTGGTGCCTGGGGCTGTGGAAAATGAGTTTCCATAGCTCGCATCGTTGTCTCGACCGCTTGGGCCACTATCACTGCCACCTGAGTGGTAGAAATCAACTCGGGTGGTGGTGGTGGTGGCGGTATCTGTGGCTCCTGGCGAGCCTCCCTCACCTCATCTCTAGCCTCAGCCCTCTCCGCTCTCTGTCTCTTTGGTGGCATCTGAAATAGATTGAATTGTATAAGTACACAATTTATACAAAACTAATAGCAGGAATACGATATCTCACAAGCGGAAAATATAATCAACAGTCCTAATAATAAGGCTCTATAACAACCGAACGCTACGCTGAAACGTAGAAAGCCGCACAGATCCTAAGGACACTAGAACCTGATGCTCTGATACCATCTGTGACACCCCGCCGAATTAATCCCGGGTGATCAGTCCTAAATCAACTTAGAACATGATTCTCATTTGGTCCATTCTTAGCTTCACTGTCGTCTTATTAAATTTCTAACCACCTAAGTGAGAAAATAGACTGGTGCCAATTTTTATCTTTCATTATTTAAACAAAAACCCATGCGGATAATAAAACGATATAACAATCACAGATAACTGAAATAATCATCCACAAGTAAAAATAATTAACCGAATAAACCATCGGTCCAAATAATAAATTCCGTAAAGACAAGAATGAACTCCCAACAAGTCTACTACAAATAAATGGAATGTGAGCAACATGCTCGAATAACTAATCATGAATTTCTACATTAAGAATGAAGAATGAGGCGTCTATCAAAGCCCCGCAACATCCACATATGTTGCAGCAACGGATCCCTGGAATTGAGTCAAGGCTGGCGTCCCTGTGGCTGGACACCTAAAAGGGTTTTTAAAAGTTTTTATAGCAAGGGTTAGTACCCAAAACATTTGAAAACATTTAACAAATGATTAACTTGCAGTAATAAATAAATATGCATGCTCTTCATATTTTAGTTAGTGTCGCACTCTCTTGAGGACTTCCTTACCCCTCCTCTAATGTACGCTACTAACGCTTTAATTAAATTACCTAGTTATTCATCTCATGACTAGATAATTAACAAAGTTCCTTTATACCCACCCTACTCTAACTGAGTATGTAGTGATTATGATTTTTAAGTTATGAGTAACATCAACTTAACTAAATCATTTCCCTTTTTAAATTCATATAACTTCTACACTTGTTATACATGTGAATTAACTCATATTTTTCATTAATAACCCGTATATAATTAATTATCCAATTATATACTTATAATCATATTTCAGAATTCACAATCATACTGTAATATATTTAACAACTTGCATCCACCCGAGTAAAATACTCACAGAATGTAAATTCTATAAAGTGCTATCCCACTAGGTACAATCACATAGCCTAGTTATCCCAAGTCAGAATGTCACACCAACTTGATAAAAATAAATAATTGGAGGCGGTCATATTCCTTCCCTGAAAGTGAGATGTCCCTCACCCATATAATGGACGCTATGACCTCGGGAATATACTCACCCTACTCCTCAAGCTAGGAGATTCATCCACTACGCGCAACCTCCCCCTATAGCACTATAGTATAAAATATCTAATCACAGATATTTATGTATACACCATATATATATACTATCACATCCGTATATAAATATAAAAGTCCCGGCTATATCGTGCGCTAAGTCCATAACATAAGCCTATTAAAATCATTAAGAGTTTATGGTCCAACTCTAAATATTAATTAAATTGCACCTTAATTAATTAAGTTACTTTTGGTGTCGCCCCCACCATAAATTTACCCGAGTCAAAATCCCCGACTCTAATTTATTAGCCTCAAACCTTAATTAATTTATCTACAATTAATTAGATTTAAACTCATGCATTTAATTTCTCAATAATTAATTACATAAGATTTTTATATGAATTTCCCCTTTTATATAACTAACTGGCGAAACTGCCAAATTCTGGCGACCGTCGATCGATCGACCCCAGACCGTCGATCGATCGATCGAACAGGTCTTCGTCTTCTTCCCGAAGACAGGGCAGCCATGGACAGATTTTCTTAAACCCTAATCTCTTCTAACATGAATTTCAAGCCTTCTTAACACCAGTACATATTAGAAACCTTATTAGGATCCCCCAGAAAGTCCACAACAATCATCAATTCGTCCATAAACTACTGATTCATAATTTTGGGGAAAAATCTATCTTTATCCTTAAACACATTTACACCCCAAATTTCTTCATCAAACTCGTTCTAATTTATCCGTATATCATTCTAACAGATACACATCAATATTCCAATATCAGATTTTTACCTAAATCCTCATAAATTCTGGCAAATCAGATTAATATTTTCTTTTGTTTATCAAAACCCCGTGTTTATGCCATGAAACCCCAAAACGAATTTTAATTCATTACATCACACAAATATGAATTGAAAGACAGATTTAATGCTATTGCAAGTTATTCACTTGCCTTAGGTTTCGTAGTGTTTGAATTTGAGATGGACTCCAAGGTTGAAGATGACCTTAGTTGGTTCTTTTGAGATCCCCAAATGGCTTTGGCTGCTGTTAGGGTTTCCTAACACTTAAATTCTTTTCTCTAATTCAACTCAGCCATGCCCTTACTTCTTTTTATTAGGTTAATTACCCAATTCCCGTTTTTTTGACTAATGGGCCAAGCCCAAGTGACCTAAATGCCCCCGAGTGGGCCCGACTATGTCCAAAAACGTCCCGTGACCCGTTTACTACCCCCAGGTACACTTTTCCGACTATCTCGGCCCATCCGGACTCAACTGTACACTCAGAATTTACATCCGAATTAATTTATACAAATACTTATCCCCACCCAATATAGTCTATACCGACTTCCGGATGTGATAAGTACATACCTCGTCATTAATACTCGAAACGACGTAATTACATTATTACTATTCACTTAGTAAATAAATTTCCCTAAATATTAACCATTCAATCCCAGATTAATATTTATATATTATTTTACCATAATTAATTCATTAAATTACATCACACTAGTAATTTAGAATATCCGAATTAATTAAATTTTAAATGTACCAAAAATACGGGGTGTTACAAGAGAGACAATGGAAAACTCAAAGAGACAAATTTGAAAAAGTAGAAGACGAGGGGATTTTCTACAACGCTTAAATACCTTGTCTTGGGAATGGGTAAAGATAATGATTACAAAAAGAGACGGTAACGCTACCGGCGGCTAAAAAGGCGCGGGAACCGAAGCGGTTATAAAAATTCAAAAAAGTTCGATTCTACGAATTTGGAAAGAGAAATAAATACAAAAGAAAATACTCCTAAATTTCGGATGACCATTTAAAACCGCCATATTTCGAATGTTCCACACTCCTCAAATCTCGAACTGTGAAACATTGGGGGCTTCTGTTGATACCAAATTTAACCTGCTGACGTGGATTAATCATGAGAAGACACGTGTCAGTCTACGTGGCACCTACAAGCATTTTTACAATCACTTTGGCGTCGAGGAACTTTACTACACCAAGCAACTTATGAGTACCGAGCTACTTAGGCGGTCCGAGAAACTTAGGCGGTCCGAGCTGCACCTCGAACAGAGCATTAATAGTAGGATAACCAACAGATTGATTGCTCATTAAATGCTTATTATTATCATACAGATGTATACGCCTAAGGGACAGCTATGCATTACCTTTTCACATGTACAGCCTGAGGGCTATAAATACATTGTATCATCCTCATTGTAAAGGGACCGGAATTTCTTGAGGATACTTATACTTCGAGAATTCCTAAACACTCAGTAATAACAAAACAGTGGACGTAGGTCATTCTTTTAAGGCTGAACCACTTTAAAAATTCCTTTGTCTTCTTTATTTTTATCTGTGATTAAATAATTAGAGATAATCTATTTTTTTACATCAACAATGATTGAGTGTGAATTGATTATTTAAAAATTGGAGGTTGTATATACTTTGGTATATTGATGCTGATGGTACTGAGTATTAGTTTAAATCATTCAAAATTTGATTATATTATTTTGTTCATATTATTTATTCACATTGTAATTAATTTTATAGAAATTTATTTATTTTATATGTTTGCCAAAAAAAATCGATAAAACTAATCTGATTAAGGCATAAATAAAGACTGGGGCGCGAAATTTTCTAGTGCAAGGTGGAAGCAAAATAAGGTTATGATTGCTCTGTTTTCCCTTTCTAATTTTTTATCAAACTTATTACTTTACTAAATAATGGTATTTGACTAAGAAATAGTTTAATAATCATAAACAATTAAATTTTATTCAGATACACTTTTTCAACTCTTCACCAATGCACTACATTGTATACAAGAACTATACATCTCTGATAAAAGGAAAGACTTCTAAGTTTGACCTGTTGTTCAGACATATATAAGCTATGTGAAATAAGGGCAATTGTATTTTTAGAAAGTTTTCTTTTTCTATATAGTCAAAATAGTTGATACCCATTTGTTATCTTAAATTATCTCTAAAAAAAATTGTTATCTTAAATCCACTTCTATTATTTGATACTTTATATCTTTTCTTTTTCTTTCTTCTTCTATGTTCTTCTTTACTGCTTTATAAAAGTTATGAGACTTGAATGTATTCTTATTATGTAGTTTTATTTCTGCTACATGCTTAATGCTCACAAATACTCTAAGTATTTAATCTATTTCCTCATTTTGTTTATCATTTTCAAGTGTTGGCAATTATCAGTTTTCTTATCCAATGCCCATGTATAACCTTCGCATCGTGCGAATTTCCAACTAGTTTATTAACATTTACAAATGTTAAAAGATAGGATGAAGTAGCGATGCACATAATACAATGCCAATGATGATATGGTTGGAAGCATGGCATGAAGTATAAATGCATTCAGTTGGATTAAAGGATGAACACTAATAGATCCAACGAATAAGTTAAATCACTAATAAACTTAATCATCCAACATCTAGAATTTAAAGTGAGCAATTAACAATTGATCTGACAATACATGCATGGCCGGCCCTGACCATGTGCCAAGTGGGCAATGACACTGGGCCCATTTCAAATTATACACTTATATATGTATATTTTAGGGGTCTAAAAATATTTTATGTATATTAAAAATATTAATTTTTAAAATAAGTTTAATTTTTTAGGAGCCCATTTTTTTCACAATCTGTACAAAGAATGATTCAGCTATCCAAAAATCTCATCAAACTAAAATAGACTCCTAAAAAGTTTAATTTTTTAGGGGCCCATTTTAGTTATTTAGTATCTTTGTACAATATTTTTTTAAAAGGGCCCTAAATTAATTTTTGTACAGTGCACTCTCACTCTTAGGACTGACCCTGAATACATGTCTATGCTTTTTTCATAAAACTCATGTGGGGCTCAAGCCCCTACTGGGCTTACACTCCCTCCGTCCATGAATGTAGCTTATAAACTAACAAATAATTTCTTAAATGTATGAAATATCTGAGTAGAAATTCAAATTTCTAGAGGGGCACTTTATTAAATTTAGACCATATAGAAAGACAAGAATTTAATTTTAATATTTCTAATAGCTCTACTACTAGTCATCTTAAAATTAGATATACAATGTTCAAAATTTCTGGTTTTAGTATTAAATTGATCAATTATGGAAAATATATAGAGGGGAAAATGAAAAGTTCAAAAAAGGGAAATTTTGAATGCATCATCCAATACATTTATTTCACTCCTATGCTAGGAAGTTTCCTGGCCATTCTAAATTATGCCCCCAAATATTTGTAGTTCACTCACCACGTAAGGAGAGTTTTGAAAAAATAGAAAGAAAAAAAAAATGCACTGAGCATGTAAGTTAATACTCACAAATTATACACAAATATATTGTAAACACTAAGGTGTTAGAAATTGATTAAACATCTTTTAATCATGCACTGCTCTGTTGGACCACACAGGAAAAAGTCAAAAGACCCAAAAGGTTCTGTGAGTACGAATGGTTGGAGAATCTGAAGAAGGCAACTGATAAAAGATAGATAAAAGTTTCGAAGTTGAATAATTGGAAATTCTGAAACGTGAACGTCGCTTAATGTTTGGCCTCTTTGAAGTACCTTTCATCCGTCTCATTTCTCTTATAAGTCAAGTTAAAAATAGTGGAAGATATATTTCTTTATAATCAAAGTTGTTTAAGAAATTTTTTGTTATAGATGTTTCAAAACTTAACGACGTACAACTTTAAGAAATGAAGTTCGACGAAGATGAGAGGAAGATACCCGCTAATATGTGGCGAAGTGCGAAACGTGAGAAATGACAAAGCATAGAAGTTGACGGTTGATAACTTATCTCCAAATAGGCACAAACTAAAAATAAAGAAATATAAAAAAAAAAAGCAAAAAAAATGTCGTTTTTTAGTTGTTTAATATTTCGGTCGAGAAGGTTCAATATAAAACAAATGAGGGTTGATAAATTATCTGCTGCAAAAGTAATATGCAGCTTTTATCGATGTTAACTTTATAATAAATTACAGGTAACACCATGCTTACCTTACGTAATTTTAATAGATTAAGGTTGCTCAAGTCAACACGCTAATTATAAGGTTTCCAAGAAAATAGTCATTGAATTGCCTATAAAAACCAGCAATGCTGTCATTAAACCTTCTTTCGATCAAGAAATTAATATGTATTACACTTTGGATTTACGTTTCTTTGTTCCCCCATTGGTCAATATGGTTTTCGACTTCTTGCTATCATCTCAACCTAACCCTTCAGGTTCAGTCCAAGACCCAATAATGGAAAAAATGGCACTGCCCATCATCCTATTTTTCCTTATATTCCTTGTGGTGTCTTTAAGACTCCCTCTCTCTCTTTCAGTATCTGCAAAGTCTATCCGTTTGGGATTTGCCGATTTCTACTTCTCGGTGCTGCTTGCGGGGATGTTATTAGCCTCAGTAATCATCTCTCCAGCTTTCTTTTGTTACGGATACATTGTTTGCTGTTCTATTTTCGTGGCTCCTTGGTCTAGGGCACTTCTCCACAAGCTGAAGAGGTGGTTGGAGTCAATTCCCACCTTCTTCATTACATCCACTCCCACATCAGTACAAAACAAACTCCCACAACGAGTAACTTTTCATCGCCAAGATTCTGAAGTTTATCAGTTGAATGAAATCATTTATGGGCATGCCTAGACTATTTTGTCCGGAAAGGAACTCATATATGTGGGGTTAATACTTTTCTTATATTTGTATTGATGTATCAATTTATTGTAGCAGTTACCTAACGGTGCCGTGTTCTTGCTCTTTACTATTTATAAGAGGAAGTGTGATTGGTGCTCATGTCTATTTTGTGGAAAATAAAATATGTTAAGTTAAGCATTATATGGGAGTATTTTAAATAACAAACAAGTTGGTTTTACTTTTTTGTTTTGCTACGAGACACTAAAGTCTCGTTTGGCTACCTAATTTCAAGGTTTGAAATTGAAAGGGCAATTTCAATTTCGTGGAATTAAAATTGGCCTTTCAATTTTATTTCCGTGGCTTAGAATTGAGTTGCCAAACGGACCCAAAATATCTTTCGCTACAGTAATTGGGTTTGGAGACGCATGGAATGTCCCAAATACCCACATGCTCCGCCACCCAACCATTCGGCTCCAGAGTTGTGAAAAAAATATATATTTTGAGAATTTTTAATTATTAAATCGTATTTTTTATGAGTTTTATGCTGTTCAAATTCAAATTCCTTTCCAAATTTTTATTAAAAACTGCATTCTAAATCTTCTCTCTATGTTTCTTTATCTCCCCACGTTTTTCCTCCCCTGTTTTTCCCGCAGTGGGCATTTTGTTGATGTTGGTTAAAGCTGAGTTAGAAAGTTATAAAATGGTGCGTGTAGTCCTCATCTTCTCCACAATTGTTTTATGCATAAATTGGAAGAGAAAATCTTCCAGTGTTAAGCTGTTGTGATATGTGGGTTACCATCTCTGTTTGCATCAGATACATTTTTTGTATTTACAAAATAGCCTTAAAGAGAGTGACACATTTTGTACCTCAACCAATATTTTTTTTAATCACATTTCAATAGTCTCAAATGCATCATTGGCTTGTTCTTTTTTTTTTTTCAATAATGTAAATCGAAATCTAAATCGAAATAGCAGAACTAGCAAACAAATCTTATACAATCACATTGTAGGCACTAAACAAAACTAGCAAAACAAATCTAAATCGAAAAAATGCACGCAAGCCCCAAACCAATCAGTACTACAAAATTATATTTCTAATAAGACACCGCAGCATCGCAACACTCGCCATAAAGATTTGGCAATAAAATATCGAAACACTCAATATTACCAACCATTGTTCCATTGTTTACAGTAGAACCCATAAACCACTAAGCATACCACCACCACCGCACCCAAACCCGCAAGGCATAACTAGAATTAGACCTAACATGAAGAGCATCGCAATGATAACTACAAGGACAAATTTCAAATTGAATCAATTTGTATGTGTTGACTTAATTCCGGTCAAAACTCTTTCAGTCATAGGATAAAAGTTATTTGTGATCTTTCAAGTCTATTATATTATTATTGAAGACGTAGCGGCTAAGTCGAAGAGATTACATCCCATGTCGTGTTCCGTGCCTCGTTTTCGTCATCAACATTCCAATGATCTCTCAAGTATGAATGCATATTTTATGTTGAGCCTTGAAAATTTATTATTGGGTGTTAAAATTTTTGCTAAGCTATTTTAAGATGACTTTATATTTTTCAAGAAAAATATTTCATTTTTTTCTTACCATTGTTAGAACGACTTTCACAAGTCATTCGAACGAGATTTGGTGCTCGTTCGAACGAAATTCTAACGAAGTCTTTTTTTTTGCACTGACTTCTGGTTAGAAGTTTCGTTCTTATCTCGTTCGAACGAGATGGGTTTTCGTTCGAACGATCGAAGCGGATTTTCATAAAAGTCGGTTTTTTGAAGCAGTTTTCTCCATAACCTCCCACTACTTTTTTTCAAACCATTTATGTAGTGCGGGAGTTCAATTTTAATTAAAGACTTTTTCATCTTATAAGTGTGAGAAACCTTTACAAAAGTTCAAGAGTATTTCTTGTTCTAAACTTATGGTTTATCTTTCAAGACAAAACAAATGTTTATACGGTTACACCCAAATTGTTTTATGATCCAAGCTTCAACATGATATACGTTTGAGATCAATTTTTGGCACCGAGTTTGTCATTCTCTACATCATTGAGATTGTTTTCTTGCGAAGGATTTTGTGTTCGTTGGTGTACATATGATGGACTCCGTATGCGTGACGGTAGATGTACCCCATCGGGGGACTCCAACACTTATGTGGACTCCAGCGTTGTCACTAGGCAGAGGTTGAAGGAACGAAGAGGGTCAAGGCTTGCGAGGGCATTGAGTTGTTGTGTCAGTATTCTGTCATGTCCTTTGTAATTATGTACTTAGTGGATATGTGGTTCGATCGTCCGAGGTTTTTTCTGTTGTGGATTTTTCTCGTAAATTACGGCGATGTGGTTGTTTATTTTATCTTGCTATTCACACCTAGATGCATGCTTAGGATAAAAATATAAAATTGATTTAACCATAAAATGTTGTAATTGGTGTTTACTTAATTTGGGTAATTTAGTTTATGTTTTCGGTTATGTTAATTCAATCTTGAATTATTTTGTGTAAATTTGCACTTGATTGAACTTTTATTTAGGAGGAAATTAATTTGAAGAAATCAAAACTTGAAATTTTTAGAAACCATCATTAGGCCTTCTTCAAAGTGGTTTCACTTAGGGGGTATTTCGCATCTTCATCTTGGTATCAGAGCGGGTGCACTAAATTGTCGTGCTAGGTCCTTCTAGGTTTGAATATGAAAAAATTGTCTTTTTAGAGGTTCCTATTTTTTATGGTTTTAACTGTGTGTAATGGAGAAGGCGTATGAGGTCAGAACTTGAGTCGTTAGTTGAGTAGGTTTGGCAATCGGTCGTTAGAGGGTGGTCCCCACTAATGTTTTTAGAAGGAAAAGTTTATGTTCCTAAACCCGTAGAAAGATGGAGTGAGGTTGAGCATAAATTAGCAAACTATAATTCACGTGGTTTAAGTGCTATTTTTAGTGCAGTTGCACCGGAGGAGTTCTATCGTATTATGACGTGCGAAACGTCTAAAGAAGCTTGGGACACACTCCAACTTACCCATGAAGGTACTAGTGTTGTTAAGGCTTCTAAACTCCAAAACCTCACCACTCAATTTGAAACCATCAAAATGGATGAGACTGAATCTTTTAATGAGTTTTATGCTAGATTGTCCGATATTGTGAATTTGCCTTTTAATTTGGGAGAGAAGATACCCGACAATCGTGTCATAAAGAAATTTTTAAGGTCATTAACCAAAAGGTTTAATCCAAAAGTGACCATTTTGAATTCTTTAGGTACTTTAAACTATACGAAACTTGAAGAGCTTATAGGTGACTTAAAAAACCTATGAACTTGACATGTTTACCTCTAAAGATATGGAGAAAAAGGATAAGGGCATAGATTTGAAAGCCCAGAAGGGGGAAACACCTATTTCAGATGATGAGTCTGACATTGGTTCGGATGATATGGATATATTTGCTAAGAAGTTTAGAAAAATTCTTAAGTCTAATAAAGAGAAACTTAAAAATAATTATAAAAAATTTGAGAAATCTAAGTATTACAAAGCCGAGAAACTCCCTAAAAATTATAGTGATGATCTTAAGAGGGACAAGTCGAATCGATGTTTTGGTTGTGAGAGTTATGGTTACAGGTAAACTGAGTGTCCCACTCAACTAAGGAAGGAAGGCAAGAAACCAATTGCATATAATGTCACCCTTGGTGATAGTGAACCGGAAGAAGGACCCGATTCCTCCATTGAGCATAACTTCACCACGTCCATGGCTAGTCATGTGAGCATTGATGACGAATCTTCTCATGAAGATATTTCTTTGCATGACACTTCCGAGGCCATTGTTCGTGAATCTAAAGTGTTTGATGGTAGAGAGAGTGGAGAAGAGAGTGAGAATGAAGAATAGGAAGAGGAAGTGAGTGAACTCCAAGTTGCCTTCCTTGAGTTATATGAGAAATCCTTAAAATTGAAAGAGGGAAACTTGAATTTGGAAGCTAAGATGAAAGACCATACTGATACGACGCAAATATTGCGTATTTCACCCGTTAACGTACGCATTATTAGCCCCCTCGGGTACCTTAATTCCTATATTTATGCTCGATAATCATACAACCTCCATTTTATATGTTAACATGCTATATGAGGTATATTTGGGCTTTTTTAGGGATTACAGGTGCTAAGTATGAAGTTGGATGCAATCCGGTGAAGTTTCGTACAAATCCGCACGCGTAAGGGCATTTTAGTCAATTCACAATTTGGGAAATTGTCCCAATGTCTTCATGTAAGTTGTATCCCTATGAACAAGCTTCGCGTGGCCACAAATGGTGTGCGATTCCGAGTCCGAACGAAGAAGTTATGAGACTTTTAGCGGAAGAGGATTCCAAAGAAACCAAAACCAGGAGGCCAAATCGATTCGGCCCCCTAGCCAAATCGATTCGGAAATTTCCAAATCGATTTGGCTTGGACCAGTAGCCAAATATCGGGGGGGGGGGGGGGGGAATCGATTCGGCTCTAGGCCAAATCGATTCGGCCCTGCTGATATTTGGCAATTTTCCTTTTTATTTACAATTTTGCCATGGGATATTTTGTATTTAACCCTTATCTCTTCATTTTTAAGAGGGGATCTTAGATACTTTCATTTTTGGCTAGATTTAGGGCTTTTATAATTGGGAGATAAACCCTATCCCTCTTGCTTTGGATGGTTGTACTCTTTGTTTTGTAAGTTGTACCTTAACCTTTTCTTCCTTAATATAGTTATTTTAGTTGTTTTCCTTGCTTTCTTTCCATTTTCCATGCCTAGATAAGTTTATTTATTGTTATTTATTGCTTTTATAGTGTAATATTAGTGTAAATTAGTTTGTTTCCATGATTTGTCCGTAGATAAATAGGTTCGGGATTGTGTTCCGCCATTTACGGGTTTAGAACCTCGATAGTTAGGTTTTCGTGTGAAATTGCATTTAATTGAAACCACATGTATTAAAGTTGGATTATTATGCGTTTAACTTTATTTGTCACGCAACTTTATTGTTTATAGCGATATTCCGAATTTAATCCGCGTGTGACCATTTTCCGTTAAATGTTTAATCTCGCAACTTTGGATTAAATTCCTTATTGTGTGATGTTTATGCTTAATTGAAAATGCTCGATTAAATTGCTTTCGATCCTTAACTCTAATTAGTAGTTGTTTCGATCCGTGTGGTAGAATGCGATCCCGATCCTCGCTTTACTTTTGTGTAGCGTAACTTATTCTTTTCTTTTATCACCATTTCCAACCTATCATCTTTTACATTTTTATTCTTGAAGTTTTAAAACAATTAACATCTAAAATTTAATCACTCCCTGTGGATTTATTACGATACCCGACTTACCGCTGCACTTACTTGTTAAGTGTAGTTGTAGTTTAGGTTCTTTTGTATCGCGGCGGCGAAACACACAATGACTGTGTCCTCACACGAACACACTTTTTCCGCCCGATCAAAAATGGCGCCGTTGCCGGGGAGTGTGTTTTAGATTGTGATTGTTTTATTATTTCGTAGTATTTTTTCTTTTGTATTTGTATTCTTTATTTTATCCTTTCCTTTTGACTTGTGCTAGATTGTTTCGAGAAATTTAAATCTCGGTGCTTGTCGCTTTTATTGAATTGCCTATTTTTGAAATGTCTCACCATAACTCTCTAGATAATTTTAATTGTTATGCTAATAGTTCTCAAGGTTATACTCCCAAGACTATGCGTGAATGCCTACAAATTCTTGAGTATGAGCGTCTTGCACGTGAAAGTCAAGAATTTGCAAGTAAACCCCCATTGCCTTTGGAGGAAACTTTGCGTGGTGGGAATAAGGAATGGAATGATGAAGTTGAGATTTATGACGCTTGGACAAATAAAAAAAATGTCCAACTCGTTGAGATTATGTCTTCTTCACAAAGTCGGGTTGAGGTTGAAACTTGCTTTTCACTTCCACCCATTTTTGAGGATGAAATAATTGAGAGTGATCCAAGCACTCTCGATTTCCAATCTCTTTTAAATACTTCCAATTCTTTTGAGGTTGTGTGTCCTTCCCTTCCTTCATTCCCGACTATTAGCGAACCATTAAATTTATCACAAGAATCGGTTGAAAGTCTTGAGGACTTTGACCCGATTCTTGAACGAGAATATTATTTTGAGATGCTTCATCTCATGGGCTTTTCACTCGCACTTGCCCCACATCCCCTTCCAATTGAAGAATCTTGGGGATGTGATTCTGATTTTTCTAAGACTAATTTAGTCTTGTCCCCTGTAGTATCCAAATCCCCCATCGTCCGCCCAAAATTTCAAATTGGCGATGGTTCATTTTTTTCACCACCCACATGCCTTCCGTTATTCAAACGGAATTCATATTTTTCGGGAGGCATGTTCGCTTTGGAGGGTCCACCGTTGATCTTTCAAAGTCAAATCCCTTTTTGGGTGGACCCTCAACTATTTAGACTTCTAGTGTATAGTTAGTGTGAAGCGTAAATAGTAGGTTGTAAATAGTTAGCTTTTTAATTTTCTTTCTTTCCTATTTTTCTTTCCTTTTAATTTAGTCTAGTGTAATTAGTTAACTTTTTGTTATTTGTTTTTTCTATGCTCGGTACTAACTTGTTTTGTAGATTTCATTGGACTCATGCTTATGGAGATCGCTCCAATTTTGGGTAATATCGTTCTTTTCCTCTCTTTGTGTTGTGTTCTTAATGCGCATTGAGGACAATGCAACATTTAAGTTAGGGGGTGTAGGATATTCTATCCATTTCATGTGTAGTCCATGGATTTGCTCACATTTAGTTACTAAGTATGCCTTTTTGTGAAAAATTTGAAAATTTTCAAAAATATTTTCTTTCTTTTTTCTCCTTTGTTGGGCATTTTGCCTTGTTTCCGATGATAAATTTCAATAATTGCCCGATCCAATATACAACTCAACGATGCATGTTCTCGATTTTAGAAGTTATTTGACTTTAGTCCTTAAATCATTGATATTGTGAATAACTTCATGAATTAAACTTTATCCCATGAGCATATGCACTTTCCTTGTTATATTGATTTGGTTTAAGATTTTTATAACTCGATAATCTTTTATTGCATTGTATATACTTACACCGAGTAAGCTTTGTACCTTTCGTCGTTTGTGAGTGTTATACACTATTCTTTCCTCTTTGAAAATGTTGAATTCGTTGGTAATCTCACTAATCTTGCATTTGACCGTTCATTAATTAAGTTCATACTTGAAATGTGTTACTTGATCATGATTTTCATATATTTTTTTGACTCGAGAATTGCGTAAACTTTGTGAAATGATCATAGGCCCTCTTTCTTATATCACCCATATTAGCCTTGACCTCACCCTTATATGTTTACCCTCGTTAACCCCTTTGAGCCTAAATATAGTCTTTCGTTTCATAACCCAAATCCAATAACCAACTCAAAATTGGAGTTATATACCATACATATACCTTACATACCTTTGTTTGGAATGATACTTGGGATTGAATGATGTTATTGTAGTGTGGTTGCAATTTTAAGCATATGAGAGTTTCAAAAGTAAAGAAAAGTGATGTGAAAAAAAAAGTGAAGAAAAAGAGAAAGCAAAAAGCAAAAGAAAACAAAAAAGAAAAAGTGAGAAAAAGAAGAAAAGAAAATAAAGAGAAAGTTGTATATGTTGTGTATAGTGTTCAATAAGCTTTGATTACTCTCCCCGATGATATATCTAATGCCGTTTTGGAACTTGCTTTCCATTTTTGATGTTGCCCGCATTCTTCCCATTATCCCTAGTTTTCATCCCGAACACTTTGAATCCGTACATACATTCCTTCATTTCGTACCCTAACCTAACCTACATTATAACCCTATATAAAGTCCTATGTGATCTTAGGGTGCATTTAATTTAAAAGTCATAATAGTTTTGATAATCTGTGAAAATGCATTTCGCCTCTTTTAGTGTGCGGTATCCTTTCATTGAGATTACAGTTTTCCTTTTATATATAGCGTTCCTCATCTGTGACATGTGCGCGGCCTAGTTTCCATTTACATTTACTCTTTATGCCCGCATGTCCCGTGTATTACCTCCCTTTTCATTCATTTGTTGAGCGTAATGCCCGTGAGGATTGAATGTATGCTTGCTTTGATTAGTATCCGGTTTATATAAGTTTTTCGCCAAATCACACTATGCATGTGCTCTCCCCCCTCCCACTTTTAAAGTTTCAATTCTATGAGGTGCATTCAACTTGTTAATAACAACGGACTTTAGCTTGAATTCGTTCAATATGCTAATAACATGTTTGAAATCTTTTTCGTTGTTGTTGAGTTTGTCGCATGTTGGGTTGGGCATCTTTTGAGGAAACTATATGATGTTTGTGGGTTTCATCCCTGAAAACCCTCACGAGACAACACTCGTCCACTAGGGTAACCTAGGGGTTTAACGGCTTATTGCATATGCTAAATGCAATCGTTCGCCCGCGAAAGTGGCCTTATCTTTTTATTACTTTTTCATCCCATTTTGTACTTGTATCCTTCTTTTGGGTTCCTTGTAGTTCTTGTTGTTTCCTATTTCATTGCTAGGTACTAGCAATGTGTAAGTTAGGGGGTGTGATACGACGCAAATATTGCGTATTTCACCCGTTAACGTACGCGTTATTAGCCCCCTCGGGTACCTTAATTCCTATATTTATGCTCGATAATCAGACAACCTCCATTTTATATGTTAACATGCTATATGAGGTATATTTGGGCTTTTGTAGGGATTACAGGTGCTAAGTATGAAGTTGGATGCATTTCGGTGAAGTTTCGTACAAATCCGCACGCGTAAGGGCATTTTAGTCAATTCACAATTTGGGAAATTGTCCCAATGTCTGCATGGAAGTTGTATCCCTTTGAACAAGCTTCGTGTGGCCGTAAAACGGTGCGCGATTTCGAGTCCGAACGAAGAAGTTATGAGACTTTTAGCGGAAGAGGATTCCAAAGAAACCAAAACCAGGAGGCCAAATCGATTCGGCTCCAACCCAAATCGATTCGGCCCCCTAGCCAAATCGATTCGGAAATTTCCAAATCGATTCAGCTTGGACTAGTAGTAAAATATCGGGGGGCCAAATCGATTCGGCTCCAGGCCAAATCGATTCGGCCCTGCTGATATTTGGCAATTTTCCTTTTTATTTACAATTTTGCCATGGGATATTTTGTATTTAACCCTTATCTCTTCATTTTGAAGAGGGGATCTTAGATACTTTCATTTTTGGATAGATTTAGGGCTTTTATAATTGGGAGCTAAACCCTATCCCTCTTGCTTTGGATGGTTGTACTCTTTGTTTTGTAAGTTGTACCTTAACCTTTTCTTCCTTAATATAGTTATTTTAGTTGTTTTCCTTGCTTTCTTTCCATTTTCCATGCCTAGATAAGTTTATTTATTGTTATTTATTGCTTTTATAGTGTAATATTAGTGTAAATTAGTTTGTTTTCATGATTTGTCCGTAGATAAATAGGTTCGGGATTGTGTTTCGCCATTTACGGGTTTAGAACCTCGAAAGTTAGGTTTTCGTGTGAAATTGCATTTAATTGAAACCACATGTATTAAAGTTAGATTATTATGCGTTTAACTTTATTTGTCACGCAACTTTAGTGTTTATAGCGATATTCCGAATTTAATCCGCGTGTGACCATTTTCAGTTAAATGTTTAATCTCGCAACTTTGGATTAAATTCCTTATTGTGTGATGTTTATGCTTAATTGAAAATGCTCGATTAAATTGCTTTCGATCCTTAACTCTAATTAGTAGTTGTTTCGATCCGTGTGGTAGAATGCGATCCCGATCCTCGCTTTACTTTTGTGTAGCGTAACTTATTCTTTTCTTTTATCACCATTTCCAACCTATCATCTTTTACATTTTTATTCTTGAAGTTTTAAAACAATTAACATCTAAAATTTAATCACTCCCTGTGGATTTCTTATGATACCCGACTTATCGCTGTACTTGCTTGTCAAGTGTAGTTGTAGTTTAGGTTCTTTTGTATCGCGGTGGCGAAACACACAACGATTGTGTCCTCACACGAACACACTTTTACCGCCCGATCACATACCGTGGGTAATGATGAAAATATTTTAATTGAGGATCTTAGGGCACGTTATAGGACTCTTAGAGAGAAGCTGGAGTATATTGAAGATGGGGAGATAGTCTTCGAGGTTTAATGGAGGCTATAGAGAAATATCTTCTTGAGTTTCAAGAGACTAGGAGTTTGCTTGAGTCTGGGATAGTGGAGCTTAAAGGTAAATTGAGAGACTCGAGGTGGGTCGTTTGATTTGGAGTATAGGTTAAAAAAATTGGATAAGATCTTAGGCACCATCCAAATAAAAAGTGGCAAGTGTGGAATTGGCTTCAATTCTCAAAATGCTTCCACTAACAAATCCAATGCCGTACATTTGAGAGAGTCGATGAAGAACACTAGAATAGATCAACCCTTAGGTAATAATCTTCATCGCGCTTTCACTTACACACATTGTGGTAGGAAGGGTCACCTTAGGAGGTTTTGTTTCGATCTTAGAAACAGTCCTTAAAAGTCCAAGGGTAAAGTCACCAAGGCTATTGATACCAAAATTGACATCCTGACATGGATGAATCACAAGAAGACACGTGTCAGGTTACGTGGCACCTACAGACATTTCTACAATCATTTTAGCAACGAGGAACTCTACCTCCCCGATCAGCTCAGATACTCCGAGGAACTTCATTGCTCCGAGGAACTCCTGAATATCAAGCAACTAAGGCGGTCCGAGCTGCATCTCGACCACATCATTAATTGCAAAATAACCAACAGTTCGACTATTCATTGAATGCTTATTATACAGATGTATACGCTTAAGGGGGCATTAATTATTTACCCTTTCACATGTACAGCCTAAGGGTTATAAATACATTGTATCATCCTCATTTGAAGGGGACCGAAATTTCTTGATAGAACCTGTAATCGAGAATTCCTAAACACTCAGCAATAACAGAAACAGTGGACGTAGGCCATTCTTATAAGGCTGAACCACTTTAAAAATTCTTTGTCTCATTTAAATTTATCTGTGATTAAATAATTAGATACAATCTAGTTTTTTACATCAACAGATTGGCGCCGTCTGTGGGAAACGACTGGTAATATCATTTTTCATAAAAAATAATCCATCAGAAATGGTTGATAATCCTGAATCCAGCAATCAAAACGCTGGAAATCCCCCAAATCCATCTGCTCCGCCGAATGTTCTAGATCTGGCTGGAATAATGACAAATCTGGCCCAGGGCCAGACCGCCATGCAAGAAACCATGCGGCAACTCATATAAACTCTTCATGGAGGTGCACGAGCCCATTCAGGACAATGCAGTGACCAAAGAAACACTTGTTTGCTTCCTTCGCGTGCAAATTCGTATCATAATGAGGAATCTGATGATTTATCTTATCAATCCGATCGAACTTCATCAGTGCGGGCCAGAGATACTGAATAGCGTATCACTCTCTCTCCAGAGAGGACTAGTGCGCTGGAAAGATTAAGAAGGGTGTCTCCTTTCAGTCGATTAGGCCCTAGGAGGAATAAAAGTCCACCTAAGGCCATGTCGAGGAGTTTTCGACAACCATCAGATCTAAGAGAAGGATCAGCACAATCGCGACCAGCTGCTCGTCAAGA
This sequence comes from Sambucus nigra, assembly GCA_949130495.1. NCBI lineage: Eukaryota > Viridiplantae > Streptophyta > Magnoliopsida > Dipsacales > Adoxaceae > Sambucus > Sambucus nigra. The sequence continues at coordinate 592,654,965 of OX422211.1, read as the reverse complement.
TAGATCACAGGAAGCCACATTAACACGATCAGTTGCTCGAACCAATAGGCCCGAGGAAGGAAATGACACGTGGAAAGGCTCTATTCAGAGATTGGAAGATAGATTGGGAGAAATGGCTAAGGCGAAGAATCCCCTACAATGAACTTTTGTTCAAGGGACACCTTTTGTCCAGGCCATTGTGGATTTTCCCACGCCGTCGAAATTCAAAGCACCTGTGGTGACCCCCAAATATGATGGAAAGACAGATTCTGTTCTTCATATATAGCAATATCAAGCTGCCGCTGACATCTATGCTGTCCCTGATGAGATGAGATGCAGAGCATTCTCGGGAACTCTTACTGGATCTACTCAGATATGGTACAATAATCTTCCTCGGGGTAAGATTTCAACTTTCTTTCAATTGGACGAGTTATTCATTGAGAATTTCTATTTTGGGGCAAAGCCAGTAAAACGAGTAGCGCATTTGTTAAGCGTTAGATAAAAATCTGGTGAGAGTACTAGAGGCTACATAACTCGTTTTAATAACGAGAAACTCGAAGTCATAGATTATGAAGAAAAGACAGCGACCACCGCCTTGATGAGTGGGCTGTTGCCCAATAAGTTGTATTACATCTTAGCCAAAGATCGACCCACAACTATGTCAGAATTGATGGCAAAAACGGCTAAAATCATGAATGCCAAGGAGGCTATGGCTGCAAAGAAGAATATGGATAAAGAAACCAAGGTGGAAGTCGACAAGGCTAAGAAGAAAGAGCAGAAGGGCAATGGTGGTGATAAACAATCCAAAAATAGGTCGTCATGGGAAGTCTTGAAATTTTTTGATAATTATACTCCTTTGAAGATGGGTATCAACCACGTCTTGGAAGAAATCAAGAATAACGAGGAGTTAAAATGGCCAAAGAAAATGAAGGCAGACCCTGACAGAAGGAATAGGGAAAAATATTGCGAGTTTTACAAAGATCATGGCCATATGACTAAAAAATGCATAGCTCTTCAGAACGAGATAGAAACACCCATCAGATGAGGAAAATTGACAAAGTATGTTGATCGAAGAAAGGAAAGAAAAAATGACGACCGAATAAGAGAGAGGTCTAGATCTCCTCGTCGAGCAAAGGAGAACGGGAAAATAGACCATGAAGAGGAGAGGACACGGAAGACGACCCCGATCTTCCAAAAAGACCAAGGCAACCAGAACGCGAGGTATTCTCAATACGTTTTGGGTCATTTGATTGTAATGTTATTACAGGTGGAGATGCAGGAGGAGGAGATCTTACTGCAGAAAGAAAGGATTACCTCTGTGAGGCTCAAGCTTGCTCATATATTCAATGGATAAATCTGGCCGAGGAGGATCGCCTGAGAAAGGTAAACAAAGAAAAGTTAGTTATTGGTTTCTCAAAGAACGACCTCGCAGATGTCCTATATCCTCATGATGACCCATTGGTGATCAAAATGAGAATGAAAGAAGTGATGATTTCAATAGTTTTGGTAGATAATGGTAGATCGGTAGACATCATTTTCTACTCGTGCTTCGACAGTTTAAACCTAAAGTTATATCAACTGGAGCCTTATCACAGACCTCTCCTCGGTTTTACTGGCGAGAAAGTTTTTCCACTTGGGACGATAAAGTTGGATATATTCATTAGAACATGGCCTGCTTGTCGAACAGAAAGAATACGCTTCTTTGTGATGGATAAGAATGTTCAGTCATCTTACAATATCATCATGGGAAGGGTTGTCTTGAAGAAGTTCGAAGCGGTTCCATCTACGGTACACCAATGCCTACAATTCCCAACAAATTTTGGAGTAGGAGTTGTGAAAGGTGATCAAAAAGTAGCTCGGGAATGCTATTATTCATCTACCGAGCAAGAGGAGCTGGAGGAATCGAGGAAAAAGACTACTACCTATCAAGTGGATGAAGGTACATAAATTGAAACATTGGATCCTAGAGATGAATCTCACCTTGTAAAAGGCCAGGTAGTGGAAGCTACAGAAAATGTCATTCTGGATGACGAGCACCCTGAACGAACAACGCAAATAGGTTCATCGTTGGATGCATCAATAAAACAGGAGTTGATAACTTTCCTAAGAAGCAGGAAGAAAACTTTTGCATGGAGTCGTGAAGATATGCCTGGAATAGATCCAAATTTCTTATGTCACGAGCTCAATGTGAATAAGGAGATTAAATCAGTGAAGCAGAAAAGAAGGGTATTAAGTCCCGAGAAGAATCAAGCTATACAAGAGGAGGTCGAGAAGCTCTAGAAAGCTTGCTTCATTGAAGATGTTAAATATCCGGACTGGTTAGCAAATGTGGTAATGGTAAAGAAGAAAAACAACAAATGGAGGATGTGTGTAGACTTCACTGATATTAACAAAGCATGCCCAAAGGATCACTTCCCACTGCCCCGAATTGACCAACTGGTGGATGCTACCTCGGGACATGAGCTGCTCAGCTTCATGGATGCTTATTCTGGTTACAACCAGATCAAAATGAAACCCGAAGACAGGGAGAGTACTTCTTTTATTACCCCTAGGGGAACTTATTGTTATAATTTTATGCCTTTTGGTTTGAAAAATGCAGGTGCGACATATCAGCGGCTGATGAACAAGGTCTTTGCCAAACAAATCAGTTGCAATATGGAAGTCTATGTCGATGATATGTTGACAAAGAGTAAGAAGGCTGATGATCATCTAGTTGACTTAGGTCAGACCTTTGATCAACTGGACAAATATCAAATGAAGCTAAACCCGACAAAGTGCATATTTTGAGTACGAGAAGGCATGTTTCTTAGGTACATCGTCAATCAACGAGGTATTGAAGAAAATCCAGAAAATATTAAAGCTCTATTAGGGCTACGATCTCCAACGACGAAGAAAGAAGTGCAAAGTCTTACATGACGAGTAGCAGCACTCAACAGATTTGTATCGCGAGCAATTGATAGATGTCTCCCGTTCTTCAAAACACTCCGAAAAACTTTTGAGTGGAATGATGAATGTGAGAAGGCCTTTCAAGACGTGAAAAAGTATCTAGGAGCACCTCCGCTGTTATCCAGGCCAGTGATGGGAGAAAAATTATACTTGTATCTGGAAATATCAGAGAATGTAGTTAGATCGGCATTGATCAGAATGGAGAATGGAGGACAAAAGCCAATTTATTGCACAAGTAAGGTCTTCCGAGGAGCAGAGATCAGGTATTCAAAGCTGGAAAAATTGGCACTGGCGCTGATTGAAGCGAGTAGGAGAATAAGGCCATACTTCCAGGCCCATACTATAGTCGTATATACTGACATGCCGTTGAGACAAGCCCTTCACAAACCAGAAAAATCAGGAAGATTGATGTACTGGGCAATAGAGCTCGGAGAATATGATATAATTTATGAACCCAGATCATTGCTTAAAGGGCAAGCAATAGCAGATTTCATAGCAGAGTTCACCTATCATGATACCTCCAAGGAGCAAAAGAAGCTCGCCGATCAACCTGTGGATGTTACAGAACTAACAAACACTAGCTCAGACCAACTTAAGTTGGTAAAAGGGAAAGTGGATGTGACAGGATCATCAAATTCGAGCTCAGACCAACTTAGGTTGGTAAAAGGGGAAGAAAAGATGGTCGATGAAGAGCAAGAAATATTAGGGGATGGTGAAAAAAAGCAACAAATATTTCACCGAGGAACTCTGTCAGACCAGAAATTAGAAGACGAGTTGCCTATATGGAGGTTGTATGTAGATGGCTCATCTTGTACCACAGGCTGTGGGGCAAGGATTGTTTTGAACAGCCCGGATGAAGTTGACATGGAATACGCCCTACGATTCCAATTCAAAGCTTCCAATAATGAGGCTGAGTATGAGGCCATGATCGCAGGTCTTAATTTGGCAAAAACTATGGAGGCGCAACAGGTTATTGTCTTCAGTGATTCTCAATTAATTGTGAATCAGATGTTGGGAACATATGCAGCCAAAGGAGAATTAATGATCAAATATCATGCAAAGGTGATGGGATTGATATCAGAATTTTTTACTGTACAATTGGTCAGAATACCAAGAACAGAGAGTGCGAGAGCAGACGCTCTAGCCCGATTAGCATCAGCTACTCGTACCGACCTGCGAAGAACAATACCGATTGACGTGTTAGCTAGTCGAAGCATAGATGAAGACCTGATGATGAAATTTATTACCCTTGATTTAGGACCATCTTGGATGGATCCCATCAGGGCATATATTGAGAAGGGAGAATTACCAATTGATAATCTCGCTACCAAAAAATTAAAGTTTAAAACTGCTCAGTATGTATTGACTAATTGTATTTTGTAGAGACGAGGAATTATGGCAGGTTTGCAAAGATGTGTACATCCCTCCGAGGTGAAAGAATTTATTGAAGAGATCCATGAAGGGTCTTGTGGAGCTCATATAGCAGGTCGAACTCTTTTACAAAGGGTAATGACACAGGGATACTACTGGCCAACGATGAGGGCTGATTGTATCACCTATGCCAAGAAATGCGATAAGTGCCAGCGTTTTTCCTTCATCCGAAGAACTCCACAAGCATTGTTGACACCTATCACTTCCCCTTGGCCATTCTCCATGTGGGTAATAGATTTAGTTGGGCCACTGCCAATGACCATAGGAAGGTTCAAATATCTGGTCGTCGCAGTGGATTATTTTACTAAGTGGGTATAAGCTGAGCCTCTTGTCGACATGACCTACAAGAAGGTATATCAATTTGTCTGGAAAAATATCATTTGTAGATATGGTCTTCCCCATGCATTCATCACCGACCATGGAACGCAATTTGATAATGAGGAGTTCGCCGCCTATTGCCACCCATCCAACATCTTGAATCTCCATTCAGCACCAGGTCATCCCCAAAGCAATGTACAGACTGAAGTGACGAATAGAACACTGTTAAATGGCTTAAAGAAAGGACTAAGTGAGGCAAAAGCAAATTGGATCAACGAGTTACAGCCATTACTGTGGGCATATCGTACTACTCCCCGAGCAGCAACTGGAGAATCCCCATATATGTAGGCGTTTAGAAGTGAGGCTGTAATACCTGCTGAGTTGGGCCTCCCAACACACAGAGTGCTGAATTTCAACTCCCTAATCAGCGACTTAATGAGAAGATTGGATTTGGACATGCTAGAGGAAGTTAGAGAAGAAGCAGCCATTAGGAATGCTGCTTACCAACAACGAACAACTCTGTTCTATAATAAGAGGGTGAAGAAGTGCGAGCTAAAAGAAGGAGATTATGTGCTAAAGAAATTCATTCAGAAGCACAACAAATTAGAGGCAAATTGGCATGGACCATACCGAGTTACAGAAGTTGTTCAACCAGGAACTTACCGAATAGCAACTTTAGAAGGGGAAGAGTTTAAGAATGCATGGAATGCTGAACACCTGCGTAAGTACTATCAGTGATGTAAAATATTATGTAAAGCAGTTCCATCAGTCTGAATAAAATGACGATATTTTGCCAGCCTCTCTCCTTTTATTGAAAATTTTTCGGGGAATACTAGTGTTACACACTACACTGGTCAGCAATAACAAAATACTCCTAAAAATGCCAACTCAATTTGGTTAGGAGGCAAAAATATCCCTAAAAATGCCAACTCGGTTTGGTTAGGGAATGATATTCCTAAAAATGACAACTTCGGTTGGTTAGGAAACCATACTCCTAAAACTGCCAACTCGGTTTGGTTAGGAGGCAAAAATATCCCTAAAAATGCCAACTCGGTTTGGTTAGGGAACGATATTCCTAAAAATGCCAACTTCTGTTGGTTAGGAAACTATACTCCTAAAAATGCCAACTCGTTTTGGTTAGGAGGAAAAAATATTCCTAAAAAAGCCAACTAAGGTTGGTTAGGTCAAGAAAGAAAAATTCACCAATTTCTATTGGTCGAGAATCAAAAGATGTTGACCATTGTTGGTTGGAAACATTTTACGGATATAGTAGAGACCAAATTAAATTTTTATTACTTGTAATTGGTCAACAAGTTTTAATCAACTATAGTTGGTCGACAAAATTACATAATGCTATTATCTTTTTAACAAGATATGCATACACAAATTTAAAGTGTTTTACAACTGCAAGACAACAACAATCAACATTTGCAAGCAAAATAAATGTCTTTCATTAAATCCAAAAATAGAGTACATCGATTATGAAATGTATAAATAACTATTACATCAAGAACCCTACTCTATTGGTTTCTTCCCCTCTGCTTTTGAAACAGGTTCCTCGCCAGCTCGAGGATCATCTAAAGAAAGAGGGGGGTTTATAAAGTTGAGGTCTTGAAGCATCCTGACATTCATTACAGATGGTTTATCCAGCAGGTGCTCAGGGCGAGATAGCTCTGCATTAGAATGAAGATTATAATCACCAAGATACTTAGAAATCAAGCACCGAGGAATAGCCCAAGCAGGTATCCAGCTCATGTCAAGCTTATATGGTGGAACTGGCAGATCGAGCAACCCAGGGTTATGGTAATCCCATAAATAGTGACCTTGCTCCAATTTCAGTACACCCAGAGCGTTCAACCACCCCTGCTTGTAGCCTTCATTATTGGCATATTCAATACGAGCATCCAAATGGAAAAGGGCTTTGTTATAGCCTGCCATCCAGAATTCTCGAGGTTGTTTATGGAATTGATAAGTTAATCTTTCTAATTGCTCGTGAAGGCTTCTGGCAAAAATTTCCTTATTTTCCAAGGCAGATTTCTGCGCAGCAAGTTGCTCGTCCAAATTCTGGATTTTCTTAGACATTTCAGATAAAGCTAGATTTTTCTCCATTAATTGGAATGCTTGATTTTCTAATGCTGACTGAGTTCGAGATTCTTCAATAGTGGGCCGAAGAACTCTTGGTCGTCCCCGAACAGGTGGAGTAACCTGTTCCTCGACAGTTCTCGGAGCAGCTCTTGCTCGTCCCCGAGTAGGAGTAGAAGGACCAACTCTCCTCAAAGTCTCTGATTCATCTCGCAATTTAGCGTTTTCAACTTCCAAGAAGGAGAATTCCTCATCAGTTACAGGGACCAAGGCATTTGAGGAGGAGGCAACTGACTTCAGTTGAGCTAACTCCTTTTGCAAATTATTATTTCCTTGCTCCAACAACTCAGCTATTTGCATGTGCTCCTCGACTTTTGTTTTCAAAGTTCTCTCTCTCACTTCGTAAGCAACAAACATCTTGTCATGGCCCTTGTCATCACTGAGTTGTTGATATTTCTTTTCATACCCCTCATGTAAAAGAGCTGAAGATTCTTTGTATTGCTGCTGAAGTTCATCAAGAGTTCCTTATAAGTCTTCAATCATTTCATAATAAGCCATGTTATTGGCTACAACACGATCAAGCAGACACTTCAGATATTGATAAGCCTCAATTGCCTGCTCTGAAGCATCTTGGCCTAGGATGTCTACAATTTGTGACTCATCCAAATCATTGTGACCAGCCTTAAAGTATTCGTTGCATTTTCTTAGCAGTTTTGTGTCATGAGCAGACAACAACTCCATTTTGGCCATAAACTAATAAAGAGGAGATGGCAAAAATTAATAAGAATGCAAATAGAGTATGAAGGAAAGAATCAACAACATATATGATCAAAAGTGCAAGTTTTATTACATCATGGAAAAGGAGTACAAAGTTCAAAGTTACATATGCAAAAAGAAAATAAAACAAAGATAAATACCAAACAACTTTACACCTTTTCCTTGTCTCTAAAAACTTTCTCGGGAGCCTGGGACGAGGAGCTAGGTTGCTCGGTTGGAATAGAAAGTTGCTCGGCAAGTGAAGGAGTTTGCTCGGATGAAGCAGGCAGAAGTGGGAGATGCTCGTTGGTTGGTTCAATAACTTGGGTAGTAGGGATTTGATCATCCACGACCATGGAGGACTCTTCAGAGGCAGCTTCGTCCTCTTCTTCTTCCTCGGGAGTTGGAGGGGGACCTGGAATATGTCGTTGAAATAGGTCTTAACCCTCATTAACCTTCAACTCTTGTAGAGCAGCAACCCAGCCATTTCTGAAGTACTTGAGACTGCCATACTCAACTTGCGCCATCATTGCAGCCACTCCTTTATTTCATCCCTCGTTCCAGCCAACACTGAAGGACTTCTTTACAGCTAATTTTCTTTTTATTTTCTCCGAGGATAGATTCTCGAACAGAAGTTCCTCAGCAACCTTCAACTTGCCTTCCACCTGCTCCTTTTGACGATTTACCTCGCGAAGATAGGTTAGTTCCTCCTCAGCAATTTTGAGCTTATTCTCAAGCTCACCAGAATTCTTGAGCTTCTCATCAAGCTCCTTATTCTTCTCTTCTAAATCTTTCACTTTGCTCTCCAACCCCTTGGAGACTTCAACAATCTGAGCCTTCTCTTCCTCAACCAAGGCCTGTTTCTTCTCCCAATTAGCTCTGTCCTCGTCATATTTCTGACGGGAATCCTTCAGAGATTGGGTTAAACCCACTAAAGCTTCCTCCACACCAGATGAGGAGCTAGAAGCTTTGATTGCTTCGTATTTCTTCACACTTGTATTAAAATAGTTCACCAACTGGAAAAAAGAAATAACTACAAGTCAGTATAGAGACAAATGCAACAAGGGAAAGATAAAAAGATTCAAAACAAGAAAAACTTACTGAAGCAATATGGCAAGTAGCCAAAGAGGTGAGCATATCCCGAGAAAAGTTTTCTTCAAGTCCTTGGATCTCGGGGATGATCCAAGTTTTCACCGAGCTCATGGCAGAGCTCGGGGGAATAATGGTAGGAACACCAGTACCACTAACTGGGTGCTGGGAAATGGTTTCAGCCAAATTGACCGAGGAGCTTTTCTTCAGCCTCCTCGGGGGCACAGGAATAGTGTCAACCAAGGAAGAACTCTTGGTCGGGTAAATGGTAATCACTTCATTGGGAGCATCATTCTTGCTCGGAGCCACTGGGGGCTTCTCAGCAGCCTTCTTGGTTGTAACAGAAGGAGCAGCATCTATTTTCTTTATCCCCTCTGGGACATCAGACTTACTTCTTTTTGCCTCCCAAGAGCCGGAGGAAGATTTCTCAAGGAGAGAAGGAGGTTTTCTTTTACCCATCTTCTGACTCAAGGGAATGTGAGATTCAGGAGAAGAATCTTCAGGAACTGGCACCGGTTCAATATTGATGATCACCGGATGAGCAGTAAAAGAAGATGTGTAGCTCTTATACTGCAGCAAGTATGAGGCAGACCTAATGTGCTCGTCTGCAACTGTCTGATGCAAGCTCCAGATAAGTTTTAAGTTTTTTATGTTAACTTCTGTCTCCTTTGGAGCTTTTCTTTTACTATCAACTGCAAATAAATAAATATTGAAATATCAGTCACACATTTTATCAAACACAATAAAAGCATAATTTCAAAAATAAAATAAAATCAAAATAACCTATCCCATTGCCATAGGGAGGGCATCTGGGACCCTGGTATACTTCATCTCCAGTTAAAGGAGCATGTTGTCAATTTTTGATAACAACCCCATGCTCAAAATAGTCCCTATTGGCATCTGGGAGATTGACTACAAAGCCCTATTCAAAAATCTAGTTTTTAAATAAAAAGTATTATCCCCAACTGCCCATCTATAACAAAACATGATTTCTGGAATCCTTATGCGAGTTCCATGAATTTGATTGAGCCTATGCACCCCATTAACTATTCTCCATGTGTTGGGGGCTATTTTTACAGGAACAACATCAAAGTATTGACAGAATTCTAAACATAAAGGATTTGGTGGAAAAGAAAATCCACACTCAGCAATAAAGAGGCTGGGGAACCAATGTCCCTCAGCCAAGCGGAAATAATCTGAAGGCTCAGAAAGTTCCTCCAGAATTACCCAAGAAGGGATAGAAAAATCAGAACGAAATTTATCAAGAGATTCAATAAGATAAATCATGATGAATAAAAGAAATGAAGAAGAAGGAAGAAGATCTTTCAGAAAAAAGGGGGATCTGTTAACAACGAACGATGGAAAAGATGAACGCACAAAGAGAGAAAGACAATGGAAAACTTGAAGACAGAAATTTGAAAAAATAGAAGACGATGGGATTGTCTGCGATGCTTAAATACTTTGCCTCGGGAAACGGTAAAGGAAATGATTACAAAAAGAAACGATTACGCTACTGGCGGCTAAAAGGACAAAAAGTGCGCGAAGATCAAAGCAATTATAAAAATTCAAAAAGTTTGATTCTTCGAATTTGGAAGGAAAAATAAATACGAAGGAAACGCTCCTAAAAATTAGGAGGATCATTTAAAATTGTCATATTCCAAGAAAGAATGTTACATACTCCTTAAATTTCAAACTATGAAACATTGGGGGCTTCGGTTGATACCAAAGTTGACATGCTGACATGGATGAATCACAAGAAGACACGTGTCAGGTTACGTGGCACCTACAGACATTTCTACAATCATTTTAGCAACGAGGAACTCTACCTCCCCGATCAGCTCAGATACTCCGAGGAACTTCATTGCTCCGAGAAACTCCTGAATATCAAGCAACTAAGGCGGTCCGAGCTGTATCTCGACCACAGCATTAATTGCAAAATAACCAACAGTTCGACTATTCATTGAATGCTTATTATACAGATGTATACGCTTAAGGGGGCATTAATTATTTACCATTTCACATGTACAACCTAAGGGTTATAAATACATTATATCATCCTCATTTGAAGGGGACCGAAATTTCTTGATATAACCTGTAATCGAGAATTCCTAAACACTCAGCAATAACAGAAATAGTGGACGTAGGCCATTATTATAAGGCTGAACCACTTTAAAAATTCTTTGTCTCATTTAAATTTATCTGTGATTAAATAATTAGATACAATCTAGTTTTTTACATCAACAGTCACCAAAACTCGAGAGTGTCACCTACACCAATGTGGATTAGGACATTCGATTTGGAGTCTTTACATGATAAACTTTATGATTCTCATTTGCTTGAAGATGATACTTCTCATTCTATATCTAAAGGTTGACTACGTTATCTTTGTTTACCTACACAAGTTGTGCTTCATGATGTATTCTTGCTAGTTGTATATTTGTTAGTCATATTCTTGTCTTTGTTTCATCATAAATATTTTGCTAAAATGATGACAAGCGTATCTTTTGTATTTAGTTTTTCATTTATTGAGTCCTATTGAATAATACAAAAATATTTTATTTATCCTTTGAGTTATCTTTGTTTTAAAATTCGTTTAAAAATTTGAAAACTCAAGAAGATTTTGTTCTTGTTGTTGTTGTGTATTTTTGTTTTACACACCTTATGTGGCATATCCTTTTGTTTGAATCCTATATCACTTTTCGTATCCATGTGGCTAGAACTTTTGGTTATGGATTTCGATGCTTAAATTTTTCTTTATCATGCTTGCATGGAGAACTTTTTTGATTTGCTTGTTGGATTCTCTTTGTATATGACTAATCACACACATGCATGAGCTCTTTTGAACATTAACTTCTCATTTATATGTGAGATTTGTGAGATGCTCTCCCATTAATTTTATCATCTACATGTTTTGTGACCACGAGGGTTTTTTGCATGTAAGAACCGTTGCCCGCGAGTTTTATTTGTATTGTATTGAAAACAAATAAGGGTGCCCTGGAAAGGGCTACGAAGGGAGAAAATATTCTTTTTCGAAAAGCCACAGTTGGCAAGAGCCTATTAAAAAGATTAAAGGCAATAAAAAAAAATTGCCAAAGGCCAACATAGTTAAGTTTGTATGATCTTGCAAAATAAATAACTTCAAAAGAATTGAGAAAAAGAAAAGAAAAGAAAATATGAAATATGTTTATCTTTTGAGAGTCTTTAGTTGAAGATCAACGGGTTTGCACAATGAGTCCTAGATATACTTATTTTATCATGATGCTATTGATTTGTAGAATCATCAATACACTAGGCTTGTGAACATTGTGCTTGTTTGTTCCTTGAGTCAATTTATCTTGTCACGTGAGGCTAAATCTTACTTGATAAAGTTTTGCGATCAAATAGAACTCCTTGAACATATTTCAGTGATTGGGTTATAATTATTTTGTATCTAGTTCACACCCATTCACTTAATTTACCACATGTTTATTTAAACATATTTATTCCATATAAGTGTGGAAGTCTTATCGCGTTTAGTGTCTTTTGTGGTTTTTATACCTATATATGTGTGTGCTTATGCTTTATTGGTATATATATATATATATATATATATATATATATATGGTAGTATTTGTTTTAAGTCTTTGAATTTGCATCTAGTCCTTGCATGGTATTTGTTCATATCAATATCTATCTTGTTGCGATTTTTCATTAATATCCCATGCTCATTTTAGTTCACTCTAATTGATATCATTTGGCTATCGCAAAGTAATTGGTATATATTATTTCTTATGTGGATTAGTTGTTCTTATGTTTTCAAGTTGCTTTATTATTATTATATCACTATACACCAATGCATAACATTTTTTATTTTTCCTTTATGATTAACTTTTGTTTCATTTAGGGGGAGAATTATTTTAACCGGGAAGAAATTAATTAAATTTATGCACCTTAATCTTTGTGTACTCCTGAACAAAAAGGGGGAGAAATGGTATCTAACTCTTTTCATTTGGGAGATCTAACTTAGGGGGATACTTCCTTTTTTAGGTAGACATTGTTAGACAAAGGGGGAGTATTTAATTATGAAATTTATATTTTTATATTCTCCATGTGTTTATGGTGTGTTATGTGTGGAGGTATGCAATCATGCAGAGAAGTTTTAACGCAAGAAAAGATTCTCAGAATATGTGTCGGTTAAACGTCTGTATTTTTCTTTTGGGTTGTGATTATGATAGACAAAGGGGGAGATTTAAAATGACTTTATATTTTTTCAAGAAAAACATTTTATTTTTTGTTACTGTTGTTAGAACGACTTTCCCAAGTTGTTCGAACGAGATTTGGCGCTCAATAGAACGAAATTCTAACGAAGTTTTTTTTTTTCGCGTTAAGTTCTTGTTAGAAGTTTCATTCTTATCTCGTTCGAACGAGATGACTTTATCGTTTGAACGAGATTTCTTTTTGTTCGAACGACCGGATCTGTTTTTCATAAAAGTCTATTTTTTGAAGCAGTTTTCTTTATAACTTCCCACTAATTTTTCCTAATCATTTATGTAGTGAAGGAGTTCAGTTTTAATTAGAGGATTTTCCATATTCTAAATGTGAGAAACCTTTAGAAAAGTTCAAGAGTGTTTTTGTCTATACTCATGGTTTAACTTTCAAGACAAAACACATGTTTACACCCAAATTATTTTATGATCCAAGCTTCAACATGATATATGTTTGAGATCAAGTTTTGGCACCGAGTTTGTCATTCTCTACATCATTGAGATTATTGTCTTGCGAAGTATTTCGTGTTCGTTGGTGTACATACGGTGAACTCCATATGCGTGACAGTAGTTGTTCCCTATGAGGTTGATTCATGTGTTGTCACTAGGCAGAGGTTTAAGAAACAAAGAGAGTCAAGGATTGCAAGGGCATTGAGTCATTTTGTAATTATTATATCATGTCCTTTTATAATTCTCTACTTAGTGGAATTCTGGTTAAGTCGTCCGGAGTTTTTCTCGTTGTGGATTATTCTCATACATCGTGGCGTTGTGGATTTTTCTCATACATCGTGGCGTTGTGATTGATTATTTTATGTTGCTATTTATACCTAGATGCGTGCTTGGGTTAAAAAGATAAAATCTCTTTAACCATAAAATTTTGTAATTGGTGTTTACTTAATTTGGGCAATTTAGTTTAGGTGTGTGTTAATTCAATCTTGAATGAGTTTGTGTAAATTTGCAATTAATTGAATTTTTATTTAAGAGGTAATTAATTTGAAGAAATTAAAATTTGAATTTTCGGGAACTATCCTTAGGCCTTCTTCAAAATGGTATCACTAAAGGGGTATTTCGCATCTTCCAAAACGGTCATGAATATAATGCACATTGCTAGCATTTAAGAAGAAGGGGAAGAAGCTAGGTGGTTCTCGAACCAAACGAAGTTGCCAAAAAAGGCTAGAGCAAAGCTTCAAACCTCTCCTCTATGGTACCTTAGACCAAAACCCTATTTCTAGTATGCACCCACCATATTATCTAATAGGAATCTCCATTCAACAAAATGGCGATCACATGGGGGGGAACCAACAACGGAGGAAAGGCCAAAGTCACGAGAGGGAAAGCACCAAAAAGAAAATTGCGGCATAACTGGATCTGACATGAAGCACCCAAAGTAGAGATGGTTATCTAGAGAGGATAGATAGCATACCCGCATAGGCTAGGATAAATTTCATAGGAAAGAGATGGACGGAATGGGTGTGTTAAAGAAAATAAGGACACCGACTAAAGAGAAAATATCTCAGCCACCACAAAAGCTCACACAAGATGCGTGGGAAGTGATTCCAAAACTAATACACCCATTAGAAAACAAGGAACATTCACAACTGACCAAAAAAATGAATAACCTTGCTACCTAGTAGCAAAACCACAACAAAGAAACACAGTATTGTATCTTTTCAAATCAACTTCCATTTCGAGTTTTTCCCACAAAATTTCCCCGTGTTCTTTTTCCATGGCATCGTATTTGGTTTTCATGATTGATTCTCGATTCATCTAATTTTTTTGACATTGTCGTACTCGGACATGCGAACGACTGATTGGATCGGAGAAATGAGCTCTGGGATAGTTCTCATCGAGGTGGCTATCCGATCAACCTTTCACAAGTCTGAGTTCGATAATGTTGAAATTTTATTGATTAATCGAGAATCAATCATAAAAACCAAACACGATGCCATGGAAAAAAAACACGGGGAAATTGCACAGGAAATGCTCGAGATGGGAGTTGATTTTAAAAGGTGCAACTTAGAGGTCGAACGTCATAGAGAGAAAATCACCCACGTTAACATGGACAACCGACTATACCTCGTATGAGAAAATAGGTCTCAAGATAAATACATTATTAAATCAAAGAGGGCATCCCATGTGAGGTGTTCGTGCCCCTAAACATTCATAATTCAAGCTAAACATCATAAATCAAACTAAACATTCGTAAATCAAAACGTTCATAAATCAAACTAATAGGATACAATTTGGATATAAATCAAATTGTCAAGGGACAAAACATAATAATAGGATACAAATAGGATTGCCAAGGGTAAAATAATGTTTTGATGCTAAATCATAATCTAAATCAACTAAAGTATCCTTCAAATTAGGGTTATCATCAAGAGAAGACTGGAACACTTTAGGAGCCTTTAATGTATCTGCTTCAGTAGTCATACCCTTCGACGCCTGCATAATAATAAACCAATTTCCATTATCTATGTATTTTGAGTTGAATACCTTATTTACATTCTAAAAAGCCAAAATAAACGGCTCATTGACTATGCAATCTTTACCCTTCATCTTTGATAAATCTACCATGATAAGTTTAGATGAAGGATCAACTTTATAAGTATTTGTAGTGTCCTTCACCTTCACTCAGTCACAATACAATACAATTTTTAAAAAATATAAATAATCAAGTTCCAGGATTTGTTGTACAATCCCATAATATGTTAGCACCGTATCTTTTGGATTTTTATCGCTTTGCTAAGACATAGGTAGTCAAAGCAAAAATTGTAATTCTGTTGTTTTGCGTCATGTATGATTGCAAAATTATTATAATTGTCGCGAGTGAGAAATACGGAAATTTCGGTAATTAAGTTGGGACACGCGTGTGAGTCGTGTCAGGACTAATTTAAAGGAGTTAGAAAGTAATTTTATTATAAGTATTCTGGATAGTCATTTTGAGTATGACAATGTGTTCGGAATGGTCGAGATAGTCCGAAAAGTCTACCCAGGGGTTTAGTTTGGATCCCGGGTCAGTTTTAGGCCAAATCGGCATCTCAGGAGGGCATTTTAGCAAATTACCATTTTGGATTATTATTAATGATGAAAACTAGAGGAAGGTTATGTCAGCTACGTAAGTGAAATTAGGGTTCTTATGCACACGTTTCAAGGTAGAGCCACAGAGGGTAAGGGAGAACCAATTCCAATGGATTTAGGCGAAGAACCACCTTCTTACACTACCGAGACCATCACCGTGTAGATCGGAAGACGAGGAACACAACCATACCAACAGCACTAATGGATAATACCTTCACTTTTGAGGCAAGTGTTTATTACTTCCTTTCCTTTAGTAATAATCATGCTCATATTAGTGTAGGTGATAGAACTCATGATTTAACATTAAATTGGGTGAAAATTTGGAAGATTTAATTCACAATCTAGGCTTGAAAATTATATAGGTTAATTCCCCTTTGTATGTAGATAAGAACCCATGAGAATTACAATTTGATTGATGAATGAATATGGATTTTAATGGTTCTTGAATTGAAATTTGAAGAACTATGGTTTTAATGGATTAATTTGGGGATTTCAAATTTATGCGATGAAGATGAATGATTTAATGAGTCTAGGTTGTTAGAAATCATCTAAACATGTTGTAATAGTAATTAGGATTGTTTGTTGGGAGTTTGGGGATAATATTTGAAGGTTTTTGTGAGTAAAAATGGTGGAAAATGCAGATTTCAGAGGTAGGAGACGAGCTAGGAAATTCTCATTCAAACGATAAGGAATATCGTTCAAGCAAGATTGAGATGTCACGCAAAGTTGGTTCAAGAGAGATAGGGATGTCGCGCGAAGTCATTCAAACGACATGCGTAACTCGATCAAACGACATACCCTTCTGGTTCGAGCAACAGGTACAAAATTTGGAAATTGCTATTATTGGCCCAAATCGAGTTACATAGTAATTTGAGTGAGGAGACTGTAGTTTGATGAATTTAGTATAGTGTAGAATTATTGGAAAGTATTTAAGTGTAATACTTTAAGTATTTGGAATGGTGAGTTAACATTGGAAATTACGAGAGAGAGAGAGAGAGTATTCGTAATTTAATAAATATATTATAGGTAGTATTGAGAGAAAACTACGTATGTAATATATACATGTTCGGGTTGGGTGAATGACTATTGATTTTAATAGGATGTGTGAATGTCTATTATGTGTGATTCATTATGTGTATAACATACCTATGCTACTTGCTATCGGTAGGAGGTTTTCGCATAGTGGACAGTCGTATCCTATGTTGCCCATTGAGGGGATTTTTTACTTGTACACGTAACATATTAACTTTGACAAGTGCTATCTATGATGTACGATATTTTTTACGGTTGAATGGGAACGTAGGTATGTGCATGAGCCATTTGGCTAGTGAGTATGTTCGCCTCCACTTGTTTGTGTATTGATATTCACGTTTCGAGGGATATACCGAACCAATTGTCCTTATTGAGTACGAGAGGTACCTGGAGTTGATATCAGAGTACGTATTATACCGAGGTGTAGCCTTGGGGTGCTATATATATATATATATATATATATATATATATATATATATATATATATAATAACGATGGATATATATGTATACTTGCGTTATATCTACGGTGTGAATTGTAGACTAATAAGATAATATAATCTTCAATAACGTAAGTTGTGAATACTTAACTTTAGTGTGATAACACTTAATCGAGATAATGAATGTTGAGCTACTTGGGAGTGTTAGATAACACTTAATCTCATTTAATACGAGTATTGGGGAATACGGGATAGTACTACGAAATATAATATGGAGTATAAGTCTATGACCTAGTTAGGAGTGTTAGATAGTTAGTTTCATTTAGATGTACATTAGGCGTGCCCAATAGTTGAGAGGTGAGAATCTCATGTGAGAGCTCGAAACTAACATGCTTATAATACTTGCTTTCTTGCAAATTTTAAATACTTACTAAAACAAATATTTTTACAACTCAGGCTTTGACCCGTCTCTTGCATTTTTCTCTTTTCTCGTATATTGTTTATATGAGGTGTCCTGCCACAGGGACACCAGGCTTAGGCAAGCATATTTTTTTGACATGTTGTAGCAGTTGTGGGAGATGCATGTCCTCATGCTTAGACACCCTCACTTTCATTTGATTTAGTATCTTTAGACATTTCATTTAGGGCATTGTGTCGCCCATTCTCAATCGTTTTATTAGAGAGATTGTACTCAGTTTATTTTAGTAGTTCATTTCTATTGGATTGAGCATGACTTATGGTTTGTTGATTTGAGACTTTGAACTAGAATGCTTTATCCAATTTTATTAATTTTAGTAGTTGATTCATATCCAGTATTTATTCTATTCTTGTGCAGAGTAAAAAGATGTGTTTTAATAACTAGATTTTATTAATGGATTTTTGAGTATAAGATAAAATGGAAAATGTTTTGACACGAGCTCAATTTTATATTAGGTGATTAATAAGGTTGTATGTTTCGACAGTGATGCTAAGAATGAACCAACCGAACATTATGTTTTAAATTTAATAAAGGAATGATCACCCGATATTTAATTGGGTGGGGTGTCACAGTATAATTGATCTTTTGTAGGTATTACAGTGCTTAACTTGAAGTTTGGTCGCATTTCGAAAAAGTTTTGCCATAAAGGGCACATTCAAGGACATTTTTGTCATTTCATCATTTGTTATTATGGCCTAAAGTCCCAATGGAAGTTGTATCTCTCCGAGTTAGCTTCGTGTAGCTTCCGATCGCTCCTAATTTCGATCTATAACAAAGAAGTTATGGTATTTTTCGTATGCGGATCCAAAATAAAGATCCAAACCAGTCAAGGGCGAATAGATTCAACCATTTTGGCGAATCGATTTGGGTCCTGCTAAAGTCATCAAATTTTCACTTTTGGGTGGCTTTTTGGCTGGGTATTTTTGGGAAACATTCTATTAAGTTTGGGACTTCATTTTACATTAAAGGAGATCATATTTTAGGTTGTTTTGGGGAGCTTTCCCTATTCCCCCTCTCTTAGGGTTTATACCCATTTTGTAAGTAATCTATGACTATTCATCTTCTTATTCTTCTTTGTTAATATACTTGTATTTCCTTGCTTTCTTGCTTTGTTAGATAGTTATCTTCATTTATTAATAGTTTTTGTTATTTATTTAGTTGTTTTCATTGATTAATTAGTTGATTTTATTGTTCTTATCATGTGTAGTAGCTATTTTAAGGGTTGGGATCATATTTCCACCATTAATGGGTGTTGAGATTTGAAATTTAGGTTTGGGTTAGAAATGAATTTATGAAAATATACTATATGGTTGACTTACTTACGTCTGTACCATATAGGAATTCCAACTAGTTTGGATATGTTGACAAAATTTGGTAGATTTTTTTATTAGTCTTCTCCATGGTATTACACGACTTTCAACAACAAATCATTTAGTCCAATCCATCCAATATTGCCAAAAAGGGAAGTTTAACAACACCCATAGGACACATTTACTTGCATTGCATTAGTGTGTCTGTTAAAATATTTTTAAATATTTTTTTGGGAATTTTTAAACATTTTAAATTGATTATTAAATATTTAATAATTTGAGAATACAATGTTTTGGGGTTAAAATTGAATTATTAATTCCCTTGATAAAACTTCCAAGGTGGGAATCAAAATCGGCACATAATTGTGGGGGAGGAAATGGAATTATATAAAAATAAAAAACACGCATTTTAGTTTCATTCTCACCCCTACATGTGTTGGTATGTTGTTGGATACATTTGTGTTTGTTTTATATCAAAAGTATGAGACACAATATTAGTCGTTGGATTAGATATCATCAAGGATCTGCATGTCTTTAATTATAATCCTTGTGAGATTTTAGAGAACTAATAGGATTGTAAGGTTGTGCGGTGCATTAGTGAGAGTTGGATTTAAAATCAAAACGGCGTTTTAATCTGAGCCGTCCATTTCACTTCGATCTTTCAGATCCTTCCATAGCCTGTAAAATACAACCCATAGTTGAAGCTTTAGAATACTTTGGCAATCGTGCCATTTGAGAGAAAAAAGAGAGAGTGGAGAGAAGAGAGAGAAAAGAGAAAGTAAAGAGAGAGAGAGTGAGAAAATCAGAAGAAACAGAGATCAAAATCCTTAGGTTTTCCCCTTTCAAACACTTACCATATCGTATATTCAAAAATAGAAAACCCTATACACTTGAGTGTTAGAAATTTTAGGTTTTCTTTGAGGTTTTTGGGGTTTGGAAGTTTGAAGTCACTCTTCAAACATAATATCTCTTAGCAACACGAGTCTCTTAGCATTTCTCATATTTCTTCTTAGAAATTGTAAGAAACACATCTGAGATACATCTCACGAACATTTTTAAGTGTTTATATTCTTTTCTTATGTGTATCTTGCATTTTACTGCTTAGTCTTTTAGATCCATACTGTCTTGTTTACATTTCTTGAAAAAGAGACTTCTAAAACATTTCTGATTTTTATATCTGAAATTTTTGTACATAAAATAGAGCTTTACACTTTGTGAAACTTATTTTGCATATAAATAGGTTCTGTTGACTTATATTTGTTTTTTTTTGCGATCTAAAACTTCATATCTGATATTTTAGTTTGAAAATCAAAGTCTGATTTTCTGTAAATATAAACAGTTACATGTCATATATATTGATTATATATTCATAAGACTATTGGTATAATTGCTAAAAGAGAGAATTGAGTTGCATACTGCATTAAGCACTTCACAGACATAGAACACTCTCACACTAACAACTAGTAAAAAGTGTTCTTCCTTTTGAGAGATCTTGTTTGACTGAGTCTATACAAGCAAGAAGCAAGTAGTCAAAGTAAAGAAATTGACAAGGAGATCAAAGCCAGAATTAGAATATTTTGGGGGAGATTTTCGCTCATTTACTTATATTTTTGTTCTTTAGCTTTTGATCTTGTGTTGCATATTTATGTTCTTGTAACTCTTGTATAATTGTTTATAGTTGATTTTTTTAGTTGTGGCTTAGAGGTCACCGTGGATGTTTCCTCAAATTTGAGGTTTCACGCCGTTAAAAATCACCCCGTCAACTTACTGCTTTAGTTCTTAATTTCTTGCATGATTTGGTTTCAATACAAAGAACTAGTGTAGGTTTTTGATTTAAAACCTAAGATAATCAGGATACCAAGTCCAACATCTAAAAAAATCTATTTTATACACATCTTGTATTTTAAGATATCAAAAAAGAGTTTCCTAACTGAGTTTACTTTCGAAAGTTTACTTAATCTTTCACTTTGTGTTAAAAACTTAGTGAACTTTTTTTAAATTTAATTGAAACCTTGTGTATTAAAGTTGGAATACTAGGCATTTAAATTTCTTTATCATGCAACGTTTGTTTTTAAAGTCATCGTCCCAAATTAATCCATTTGTGACCATATTCGAGTTAAAGTTTAATCTTTCATTGTTGGATTAGTTTGCTAAACTGTTCTAAAAAACCCGCCTAGGCTCTGCCTAGGCACGCCTAGGCTTGAGGCTTGGGAGAAACGCCCTGCCTTAAGATTTTGACGCCTTATGCTTGGTAAAACCCTTAAAGCGTACTTTTTGTCTAAAAACAACAATGCTTTAGTGAAACGATATCGCCTTTTAATGATTTTTTTACAAACCGGACCATTATCTCATCCAAAATAATCAAATAGTATTTTTATTTGCAAATATTCAGACATATATTTATGATATGTACAATTTTAGTATTTTAATAGCCTTATTATGGTTAAAAAATATGAAAATATATTAAAAAGGCCTAAACGCCTTTTCACGCCTAGGCCCGCCTAGGCTTCTAAGGCTTAAGGCTTGGCCTCCACGCCTCGATCACGCCCCACGTTTTTTAGAACCTTGTCATGTTTGATGTTTATAAACAATTGAATATGATCAATTAAATGTTTTCGAATTAAAATCTCTTTTACATGTTGATTAGCCTATGGCGGGGACTCGTTTTCCTAATCTTTGTTTAGTTTTAATTGCGTAGTTAGCTTTATTCCCCTTTTTAAACCATCATCATCTTTTATACTTTTATTTGAGAAGTAATAAATCAATTAAATTCTATCAAACATTCCCTATGGATTTTTGATAGTCGTACTAGCCGCTATACTCCATAAGGGTGTAGTTAAAGTTTAGGTATTTTGCATTGCGGTCGGAGGCTGATAACAACGATTAGTGTATCTATACAGACGCTCGATTTCTGCCACATCACGTGCAAGCCTTGATCAAACATCACCTCTTTTTAGAAGCTGCATTTATTAAAAAAAAATTATATTAGAATATGTTTTTACCACATATGATTAAATAACCGCACACCTAAGAGGTGGAAATTACATCTTTTGATATTCATGCCCTAAAATTATTCACCGTGTTACTAATTCTTTGATTTTGGGCAATTTTGTTCTCGTACTTCCTAAAGGTAAATTTTACAGTTTAGATTATAATATTAAATTAAACACAAGTAATTCAGTTAATTTATGTAGCTACTTACTCTCTCCAATCTTCAACTTCATCTTGCGATTTGAAGACAAAATGAGTTGTTTGCTTGTATTGTAGACTAATGAGTCTCACCTTTTTAGGGTTCCCAAAAGGAAATTCATCCTAAAACTCATCAGGTTCCTCGATTAATCCTTCTCCACAAGGATTGAACCTCCCCAGCTATTGTTCTGACATATGTTCCAAAGCGTATAGGGATGATTCCACAATTACATATTCTTTAACAATTAACCCTGCAATATACCGTGTATTCTTTATGTAATCTTTGAAGGTTTTCATCAAGATCTCGAAAGAATACGTCCATCGATACCTAATGCACACATATAACAAAGCCTCATTGCATAAATGCACAACCAGGTGGATCCAGATATCGAAGAACGACGTAGGAAAATATTTCTCAAATACACAAATTGATTTCGTAGGAAAATTGCCTCAGATAAAGTTCATTTCGTAGCTCCAATGTGTTTTTATTTACCACTTTTACTCAAAGTAGGGTAAATTACAAATTTATTTGCATAATTTCCCAAGGGATATCTTTGTGTTAGGAGAAGCAATACCTAAATATTAATTAAATTATTGTGTGCCTGTCATGAGAGTCACATTGTTTCAGGTAATTTATCTGGTAGCTTACTATCCTGCACAAAATATCATAATAACCAATGGGATTCTTCAAGTTGAATGTGTCTAAGAATATCTTTTTCTCACTAGTAGTCAAAGTGAAAGAAGCTGGGGGAATAGAATTTCTTCCTATTGTATGATCATTTTTTAACCACAATTTCTTCTTTATTTTCATACCCTGTAGATCGCGTCGCACCCTCTCTCAATATTTTAAATGAGATCCACCCAGACATGTTTCTATAAGATGTTCTTCAACATTCTTCTCTTTGTGCATCCCATCAATTACATTCCTTATATGATGATCTTTCAAATGCGATAAGTAAAAAAATATTGATCGTTTGGACCATGCCTTCCTTTTACTAGGGTGGTTAAGATCCCTCCTAGCTTTACGCTTCATGTTTACAAGCTGAGGTTGTTTGCCTATGTAAGTATTCCCTAAAGTTTCATCCTTTGCCTCGTCCTCAATATTCTGAGCAGAAAGTCAATAAAGGTTCCATCCTACGCTCATGATCGACATGTAAGAAGTTAGACTTATCATTCCTAAAAGGGTGACTAATCGACAACAAGCTATGATGACTCGTATAACTCATCTAACCATTATGAGTTAGCAAACTAGATTCAGTTTCCTCCCTACGTATAGGATATCCATAATAACCATGAACATTGCAACCAGAGAAGGTCACATAATCCAGATGGTCGTGGATCACCCACAGCACCATTGGTTTAACAGTGAACTCTTAGCCCTTATGAGAGTCAAACCCCATAATGCCTTTGTCCCACAACTCTTTAAGTTATTCGATTAATGGGGCTAAGAATATATTAATATCATCGTTGGGAGCCTTTGTACTGGGTATCAACAATGTGAACATCTTTCTCATGCTTAGTGTCGGAGGGAGACTTAAAGGCTTTATGAAAAATGGCTCATAACTCTGATTAGTACTTAAATTATCGAATGGATTAAACCCATTAGTTGATAATGCAAGACAGACATTTCCCGATTCCTTTGAAAATTCATGGCATCGTGCGTTTAAAATTTTTCCGATGATTAAATCAATTGGATGATGCATTAGATTTCCACCCACCTGCATCAAGCATGCCATGTCATGGCCTTTACTGTCCATGGTACAATGAAAAACTTTTTTAACTGTGGCCCGAGGGGAAAATACTTCAAAACATTTTACAAAACCTGTGAGCAGTTGTGTTATGTTACAGACTTGTCTTTTTTATTTTCACAAGTCACATATCATGCTCACTATGTACAGGACAATTGTGCTTCTCTTCATGATCGTTGCGATACAATATGCAATCATACATGCATGCATGAATTTATTTATCTATCAAACCCAAACCCTTCAAGAACTTCTTCATGCTAGGATAATGATCTGGTAACTTGTTCTCTTCTGGGAGAATGCCTTTAACCCATTTTAGAATTCTATTTACATTGTTTACTGACAAATAAAATTGACTCTTCAAATTATTCAAACCAATCGTTGCATATAATACCATGTGACCTTTTTCGTAATTTTATACAAAGGTCTTGCTGCATCGTCTTTCCATCGCATGTATTCCCGATCTTCGGGTAATTAAGCATCAACATAGTCATTGAATTGATCATAATGCACATTATCCGTATCCATAGGTTAATGGTTTTGATCTTGGTCGACTCCGTAACCATCATGAATTAGGTCAGTCAAAGGACGATGTTCTGGAGAATCATTCACCACTTCCTCCCGGTAGGATTTCATCATGCGGTCTTGTACCGGTAATTCTTCTAGAACATATGATCCATTATATTTTCCATGGAATGTACATATCTTATAGTCTTTCATCATACCCCACATTATTAAATGAAATCAACGTCTTCGAAAGACTTAAATTTTTCGTTTATACAACGGTTATCACTATTAAGATTTTTATTTTCATATTAAATACATCCGTAAACACCCTTCACATGATTATCAGATACTTAGTGACTCTCTCCCATCCACTCTTTGTATTGTGCAAAACCATTATGTAGTCTTCAAAATTCAAAACAAATTCATTAAGCTCGATCAAAAGCAAGGTTCTAAAAAATGCGGGGCGTGATCGAGGCGTGGAGGTCAAGCCTTAAGCCTTAGAAGCCTAGGCGGGCCTTGGCGTAAAAAGGCATGAAAAGGCGTTTAGGTCTTTTTAATATATTTTAATATTTTTCACCATAACAAGGCTATTAAAATACTAAAATTGTACATATCATAAAAATATGTCTGAATATTTACAAATAAAGATACTATTTGATTATTTTGGATGAGATAATGGTCCGGTTTGCAAAAAAATCTTTAAAAGGCGATATCGTTTCACTAAAGCATTGTCGTTTTTAGAGAAAAATTACGCCTTAAGGGTTTTACCAGGCATAAGGCGTCAAAATCTTAAGGCGGGGCGTTTCTCCCAAGCCTCAAGCCTAGGCGTGCCTAGGCGAAGCCTAGGCGTGTTTTTTAGAACAGTGATCAAAAGTAAATATTATAAGAAAATTCATTCAAACCAAAACAGATATTACAACAAAATTGATTAAAATATTACCAATTTGTTGAAAAAGAAAACACTGTTCAATGCGTAGGCTAGATCAACAATTTAATTGGCCAAGTAAATTTTTTCTTACATAATTTGAGAACAATGTCCCTTCACTGTAGTGAACATACTCGGGCTTATCTCCACAACTAGAGTATATTTTATCGATCACAATTTGATCTTCACCCATCACAAAAGGCTGATTGTGGACATGTGTCCCAGTAATTATTAAAATGAGAGTGCACGTGCCAATAAGTCTTGTATCAATCAAGTTTCGCACATAATATGCCTCACCAAAGTCAGCGTGCGTGGATGATGATGATCCATGGAATGTTCCAGGTGTAGGCATTTATAAGGGGAATGTTCTTAAGAGAGAAATGTTCCAACAAGAGGAATTTGGGATGGAAATCTTCCAGGGAGAGGATAAGGGAATGTTTGAGGAATATGAGGGGGTAACCCTATTATTGAATTAAGAGCCGAAACAATCCATGGATTTTATTTCACAGGAGTTCCATGTCCTTCTGAATCTCTAAAACCTCTCTGTTCATCTTGGCACCTTCTTCCAACGCCCTTGCCACCTCACCCATCACTGAAGAGATCTCATATAATAAAGATGCATTGTGCTGTAATCTGGTACTTAGCATACGTGAGTCCGCACCTCTTGTCCTCTCCTTATGGTCCCTCCCAAACACCTTGGTTAGTGGTCAACGCGCGAAATGTGTGTTCGTGTAAGGACACAATCGTTGTTTTCATTTCACCGCGATAGTACAAACAAACCTAAATTATGACTACACCTACGATACAAGTATAGCGGTAAGTCGGGTATCGAAAATCCATAGAGACGAGTTGCTAGAATTTATAGGATTTAATACTCCTAAATAAAAGTGAAAAAGGTGATTACAAACTAAAAAGGAAAATATGCATAAAAGGGAAATATTAATCTAGGCGAGTGTATTTAAGCTAGACTAATAAATCGGATAAAACAATAGGTTGCGTCGAATATCCCTCACCCGAGTTAATTAGTATAAAATGGTTACATGGGTTGACGAGTTATTACAAATGCGTCTCGTTTTGAAAGTTAATTGAACTAAGGGTTGTCACGCCCCTAAATCCGCATAAAAGCCTAATACGATTTTGGCTTAAAAAAATACCCCGAAAATTACATACGCAAGGTCGTAAGCACATAACATACACGATATGCCCCGTCGAATCTCCTAGGTGTAATAACTAGGACAACACACCCGAAATAGACCCGTAAACTCAATCACCAAAGCAAATCAACATGTCAACCAAGAATTAGTTCAATCTAGCATAACCTAGACCAACTTAGCTAGAAAGCATATTAAAAACGCGATAAATAAACACGGTAAACCTACACTAGAAAGCAAGGAAGGAAAGCAAGTTAATCTAATTATGAAAGCAAGTAAATTAACTACAAAGCAAGAAATAAGGAAAGACAACTATATTAATGGAGAGGGAATAAGAAAAGTTCAATCTTACAAACCCAAATGTTGTCACTGTAGAAGTTGGATCCCCGGGTTTTGAGTTATCTCAATTAAAACAAAACCAATTAATAATTTCCTTGTATGTAAAAACAAACACGATGCGGAAGCGTAAGATGGTTCACAAAACAAACAAATCCCAAGTTTTAATTTTCTTAAAATTAAATAAAGTGAAATAAACTTAAACACACACAATCGTTAATTTCACTTAAACCGGTTACTTCAACTCAAGTCCTAGAATTTGCCTAAGTCATATTTTCAATTTCAACAAAGTTAGGCCAAACCAATTTTAGCAAAGGACTTGAATAAACCAAATTTACCCAATATTTAATTTAAGTCCAAATTAAAATGAGTGTGACAATTTAAACCGAATTTTATCTTGAATTATCCTAAGCATGCGTTCTAAATTATAATGCAAGATAAAATAAACCAATCACACTACGTCGCGATGTATGAGGAAAAACCCAAGATGGGAAAAAACCTCGGACGACCCTAGCCACAAGTCCACTAGATATGGATTTTACAAATACAAGATAAAATACTTACTTCCTCAACTCGAACCCTCTCAAGCCTTGATGCTTCTTCTTGTAGACACCTCTTCCTAGCGGACAACCACGGAGCTCCACCGCGGTTTCGGAATCCACCGATAGGACTTTCTATGGTCACCGTCACCCGTACAGGAAGCCTTTCTTCAAGCGGGTAAAACCACATAAAACACTTCTTCTTTCTTTGTGGGAGGTAGAAGCAAAACCCAAAACTTCTCTTCAATTCGGTGTAGAGAAAACCGGTGCCAACAAACTCCAAGCAATTGATATTTATGTAGGAGAACTTGGATAAACAATATATGGGTGTAAACACTAGAGTGGTATTTGAATTTCTCTTTGAAAATTAGCACTCAAAACATGATCTTTTTCTCTTTTTCTTTTTGCTCTTAAAACACTCTCTAAGAGTTTGTATGATATGAAAAAGATGGTTTAACAAAAGTGATTCCCGTCCCTATTAAAATCTAAAAATGTTGGTTACAAACATAGTGGGAAAGTGGGTGCAAAACTGCCAAAAAACTGCCAAAAATTGTTCCCGCCTAGCAGTTCGTTCGAACGACATTTCGTTCGAACGAACTCTCGTTCGAACGAGACTTCTAACGACGCACCAATATGGACTTCGTTAGAATCTCGTTGGAAATCTCGTTAGAACGAACAATCTCGTTCGAATGACATTTCGAACGACAGACCAGTATAGGTTAGTGAGAACTCGTTGGCAAACTCGTTCGAACGAAACCTGGTTCGAACGAAAAACTCGTTCGAAAGACATTTCGAATGACTTCCAGAAATTTTTATAAAATTCGATTTTGGCCCAGAAACTTTATATAATTTATTTTAAAGTTCCAATTAAATTTTTCTGACATAAAGCACAATTTTTATTAAACCTAACACCCAACAAACTTTGTTCCGAGATCCTATATATATATAATTGCATTCATACCTTGGGAGCATGGAACCATAGTTGATGACGTAGAAACGAGGTACGCAAACCGGCACATTTGATGAAGCTTTATACTCTTTGCCTCTACGTCTTCAACAAACACTTCATAGGCTTGAGAGTATTACAATTACATACTATCCTATGAATAAATGTTTTTGTCCGGAATTGAGCCAACACAATACATGGACTCAATTGGAAATTTCTGTCCTTACAGTCACACCAAATGAGGAAGAAGAAAAGAGCTCTCAACTCCCAAACCCTAAGCTAAACTAACCTAAAATCTATTATTCTACAAGATTTCTAAAAATGAAACCAAAATTCCTTTATATAGTAAGTTACAAAAGAAATAAAGAAAAAAGAAAAGAAAAGGAAACGATCTCAAAATATCTAGTATACGCGGTCGACCGGGCCTCAAACTGCGGTCAACCGGGCCTTCAACTTGAGGCACACTGTCTCCTTTCCACGGCAAAATGCAAAACCGCGATCGACCGGGCCTTGAATCACGGCCGACCGATACTCTGTTTTTGGCACCTCTTTGGTCCATGAAGAGGGGGGAAAAGGTTGCAAACGGAAACGGCCATAACTTCACCGTTCGGACTCGGAATCGCGCACCGTTTGAGGACACGCAAAGCTTGCTCGATGAACTATGCATCCGTGGAAATTACATGAGCTGAAGATGAAATTTGAATTGACTAAAATGCCCTTAAAGTAGCGTCCGACGATGGAACTTCTCCGAAATGCAATGGATCCTCAATTTTAGCGTTCCAATACCTACAAAAGCATAATTAACCCCTGCAAAACATGTATATATCCAAATCTAAGGTTCTCTGTTAATGAGCATAAATATAGGGTCAAAATATGCGATATTTTATACGAATCACACCCCCTAACTTAAACATCGCTAGTCCCTATTGATTAAACAAATAGAACTAGTCCACGGAAGATAGTACAAGACGTATATATGCATCGAAATATAAATGCCACTTTAGTAGGGAACACGATTGCATTTAGCATATGCAATAAGCCGTTAAACTCCTAGGTTATCCTAGCGGACGAGTGTCGTCTCGATGATACCCACAAACATCACACGGTTTCCTCAAAATAAGCCCAAACCAGCATATGACAAGCCCAACCATAGCGAACAAGATTTATACGCATTATTAGCACATTGAACGGATTCAAACAAAAGTCCGAATCATTAACATTATAGAATGCAGCTCATAGAATTGAAACCTTAAAATGTGGTAGGGGAGGGAAAAACATATATAAATCGGATAAACATTAAAGCAAGCATATATTCAATCCTCACGGGCATTGCACTTAATATGTGAATTCATTCAAAACAGGGAGGTAACACACGGAACATGAAGGCATAAAGAGTAAATGTAAATGGAAACTAGGCCACACACATGTCACAAATGAAGAACGCTATATATAACTAAAAAATTGTAATCTCAATGAAAGATACCGCTCATTAAAGGAGCGAAATGCAATTTCACAGATTATCAAAACTATTTAAACTTTTGAATTACATCAACCTACGATCACATAGGAATTTAGTAGGGTTATGATGTAGTCTAGGCTAGGGTATGAAATGAAGGATATGTATGGGTTCAAAGTGTTTGGAGATGAAAACTCGGGATAATGGAAGAATGAGGGAAAAATAAAAATTGGAAAACAAGTTCCAAAAAGGCATTAGATATATCATCGGGGAGAGTAATCAAAGCTTATTGAACTATATACACAACATTTACAACTTTATCTTTCTTTTCTTTTCTTCTTTTTCTCACGTTTTCTTTTGTTTTCTTTTGCTTTTTGCTTTCTCTTTTTCACTTTTTTCACATCACTTTCTTTACTTTAGTTTTCAAACTCTTATATGCCTAAATTGCAACCGACATCACAACAACATTCAATCCCAAGCAATATTCCAAACAAAGGCATGGAAGGTAATATGTATGGTTTATAACTCCAATGTGGAGTTGGTTATGGGAATGTGGGGTATGAAGCGAAAGGCTAATATTTAGGCTCAAATGGGTTGACGAGGGTAAACATATAAGGTGAGGTCAATGCCAATATGGGTGATATAACAAAGATGGACCATGATCATTTCATAAAGTTTATACAATTCTCGAGTCAAAACAATATATGAAAATCATGATCAAGTAACACATTTCAAGAATGAACTCAATTAATGAACGATCAAATGAAAGAATAGTGAGATTACCAACGAATTCAACGTTTTCAAAGAGAAAAGAATAGTGTATACACTCACAAACGATGAAAGGTACAAAGCTTACTCGGTGTAAGTATATACAATGCAACAAAAGATTACAGAGTTATAAAAATCTTAAACCAAATCAATAGAGCAAGAAAAGTGCATGTGCTCATGGGATTAAAGTTTAATTCATGAAGTTATTCATAATATCAACAATTAGGACTAAAGTCTAATAAATTCTAAAATCGAGAACATGCATCGTTGGTTTGTCTATTGGATCGTGCAATTATTGAAATTTATCATCGGAAACAAAGGAAAAATGCCCAATAAAGGAGAAAAAAGAAAGAAAATATTTTTGAAAATTTTAATTTTTCTAAGAAAAGCATACTAAGTAACTAACATGTGAGCAAAAACATGGACTAAATAAAGAAAAGGATAGAATATCCCACACCCCCTAACTTAAAACCTAATATTGTCCTCAATGTGAATTAAGAACCAAGTTAAAGAGAGGAAACGTGCAACATTACCCAAAATTGCAGCGATCCCCATAAGAACAAGTCCAAAGAATCTACAAAACAAGTTAGTACCGAGCGTAGAAAAAACAAATAACAAAAAGTTAACTAATTACACTAGACTACATCAAAAAGAAAGGAAAAGATAAAAAGAATAAAAAGCTAACTATATACAACCTATTATTTAGGCTTCACACTAACTATACACTAGAAGTCTAAATAGCTGAGGGTCCATCGCAAAAAAGGTTTGACTTTGGAGGATAACCGGTGTACCATCACACTCAAGCATGCCTTCCGAAAAATATGAATTCCGTTTGAACAACGAAAGGCATGTGTAAGGAGGAAGAAAGGAACCATCGCCAATTAAAAGTTTTGGAGGGAAGATGGGCGATTTGGATTGAACGGGTGACAAAAACATGTGGGGATTGAGAAAAGCAGAAAATCCTCCCAAAAATTTTGAAATTGGCATGGGAGGTGGAGGTGGTGCACACAAAGGCAAATATGGGATTGTGGAAGGCGACTCGAGCAAATACTCCTCATCGATGAAAAGGTTTAAAAAAGTAAAGTTTGAAACCGAATCATCGGGTACTTGTGACGGTGTGATAACAGAGAATGAAAATAGGGAGGAAAGAAATTCAAACTCATAAGATGAATCATTATCGCATGAAGATTGAGTTTCGAAGGAAATAATATCATTTTCAATGAAATGTTCTTCTTTGGGGGCTAAAGAAGATATCATTTCATTGCAAATAGATATTACGTCATTTTCATCCTCACTTTCAATATCTATTACGCAATGGGAAAAGTCAAGAATGGTTTGTTCTAAAGTAGGCACAAAGTCCTCATTTGGTTCAAAACATTCTTCGACTTCAAAAGTCTCAGAAGCAAAATCGTCATCGGATTCAAATAATAAATCCAATTCATGTTCACACAAATGATTTTCTTCCCAATAACAATTTTCAATTTTCTCATTTTCAAGCATACGCAATCCCTCACTGAAAGTCATAGGCCGAGGTGCGGATACATAAAAATAGGAACTTTGAAAATTATTATCGAACTTGAACTTAAACTCATTATTATAGGAATTTTGAAAACTATTGCAATTTGTTTCTAAATTCCTATTATAAGGAGGTAAAGCCCCAAAATCATTATCATCATCATCATCAAAATACATGCACTCCAAAGCTTGACTTTTGTAATACTCGCCCAAAGTCATTTTAGATGTTACAATTTTTTGGGATTCTAAGTATTGACCAAAAGTCAAAGGTTTGCGAGAATTTTGAGAATTATCATAATGATTACCGAAAGAATTGGAATAAGGCAAGCTTACCCCAAAAATGGCTCGAAGTGGAGAATTCCACAAAGTAGATGCGCGCGCGAGAAATTCAAGCATTTTTAAGTGCTCAAATGTGGAAGTCCTGCAAAAAGGTTAGCCAAAAAATACAAATAGAAAGAAAATACTATGAAATACTAAATTAAATAAAGTCTAAAATAAGCTCATCCCCGTTAACGACGCCATTTTGATCACTGCGTGGAAGGTGTGTTCATGTAAGGACACAGTCGTTGTTTTCATTTCACCGCGATAATACAAACAAAACTAAATTACAACTACACTTGCGAGGCAAGCACAGCGGTAAGTCGGGTATCGAAAATCCACAGGGACGAGTTGCTAGAATTTATAGGATTTAATACTCTTAAGTAAAAGTGAAAAAAGTGATTACAAACTAAAAAGGAAAAGATGCATAAAAGGGAAATATTAATCTAGGCGAGTGTATTTAAGCTAGACTAATAAATCGGAGAAAACTATAGGTTGCGTCAAATATCCCTCACCCGAGTTAATTAGAATAAAATGGTTACATGGGTCGACGAGTTATTACAAATGCGTCTCATTTCTACAGTTAATTGAACCAAGGGTTGCCACACCCCTAAATCCGCATAAAAGCCTAATGAAATTTTGGCGTTAACTAATACACTGAAAATTACGCACATAAGGTCGTAAGCACGGAACATACATGATATGCCCCGCTAAATCTCCTAGGCGTAATAACTAAGACAACGCACCCGAAATAGACCC
This sequence comes from Sambucus nigra, assembly GCA_949130495.1. Lineage (NCBI taxonomy): Eukaryota > Viridiplantae > Streptophyta > Magnoliopsida > Dipsacales > Adoxaceae > Sambucus > Sambucus nigra. Next base: position 592,621,626 of record OX422211.1, on the reverse strand, counting down.
ATAAACTCCATCACCAAAGCAAAGCAACTTGTCAACCCGGAATGAGTTCAATCCAGCATAACCTAGACTAAGTTAGCTAGAAAGCATATTAAAAATGCGATAAATAAACGCGGTAAACCTACACTAGAAAGCAAGGAAGGAATGAAAGTGAATCTAATTATGAAAGCAAGTAAATTAACTACAAAGAAAGAATTAAGGAAATACAACTATATTAATGGAGAGGGAATAAGAGAAGTTCAATCTTACAAACCCAAATGTTGTCACACCAAATGAGGAAGAAGAAAAGAGCTCTCAACTCCCAAATCCTAAGCTAAACTAACCTAAAATCTATTATTCTACAAGATTTCTTAAAATGAAACAAAAATTCCTTTATATAGTAAGTTACAAAAGAAATAAAGAAAAAATAAAAGAAAAGGAAATGATCTCAAAATATCTGGTATACGCGGTCGACTGGGCCTCAAATCACGATCGACTGCACCTTCAACTTGAGGCACACTATCTCCTTTCGACGACAAAATGCAACACTACGATCGACCGGGCCTTGAATTGTGGTCAACCGACACTCTATTTTTGGCAGCTCTTTGGTCCGTGAGGAGGGGGGGGAAAAGGTTGCAAACTGAAACAACCATAACTTCACCGTCCGGACTCGGAATCGCGCATCGTTTGCGGCCACGCAAAGCTTGCTCGACGAATACGCATTCGTGGAATTTACATCAGCCGAAGATGAAATGTGAATTGACTAAAATTCCTTTGAAGTAGCGTCTGGAGACGAAACTTCTCCGAAATGCAATGGATCCTCACTTTTAGCGTTCCAATACCTACAAAAGCACAATTAACCCCTGCAAAACATGTATATATCCAAATCCAAGGTTGTCTGGTTAATGAACATAAATATAGGCATTAAGGACCGTAAAAGTACTAGAATTCATAAAGATATAGGGTGGAAATATACAATATTTGATACGAATCAGTTACGACATCTGATTGAATGTCATAGAGCTTCACGCAGACTGACTAATATACATCCCCTCTATAATTTCTTGTAACATAATACTATATTTAGGACTAAGATTTTAATAATAAAAATATTATAATGTGTATATATCCATATAATAAGATACAATGGTTTTTGAATTGACAAAAATGTAAAAGCACATTAAGGGTCTAGATTTTGCCACATCTTTTTCTTTTGAAATCAACGGGTCTGATTCATTCACAAATTTTTTTGCCCGCACAAACCAATTACATGCATCCCTATGATCCCACTCAAACATTTCACAACCTCTTAGACACCTCTCTCTCTCTCTCTCACGATATTTGTCCTTCTCTTTTGTCTGCTCCACATCCCCTCGACTCAATCCAAAACCTCCCACTAAGGAACTCGAGCATTTTTAGCGACCACTAAACGGTGAACTCTTCATTGTATGTCTGTTAAAGGGGTGATTCAATTGATTAATGCATCTAAAAAAGTGATATAGTTGGGAGTTTTTTTGTTCAAGTGATTATTTGAGTACAACATGGATTATTGCATCTTGATATTATAGTTATGCAAATGTTTATAACTTTTTTTTTTATTATAGTTATGCAAATGTTTATAGTTATTTCACAAAATGTTTTGAGTAAATAGTTTATAACAATTAATCTTGGATACATTTTGTAGATGGACACTGCAGGAACAAAGCTAGAGTGCTTCAAAAGTTTAAGAAAGCAAGAGCACCTAATCGCTTCACATAGTATTAACTACCTCTGGGATGAAGTTCATAAACAGAAGGAGCTTGAGAAAATTTTATAAAAATGATATGGTAATATTATAGCCGAGTAAGGAAGTATCCTTGATCATACCCTGTTTCTTTAAGGCAACCATCTCACGCGCGGTCGCATAGTATTTCCACACCAGTGCCTTATTTTATCTATCCTGCACCCTTCGTCGCACCCTAATAATATGTTCAAGTACCTTTTGTTCTGTTAATTATGCTTTCAATTTTGCAAATTTAATTTTACAAAATGCTTGAAAAAATGCACTACCAAAATTAAGAAAGAAAACACATTTGGATATATCTTTATTTTATTGTATTTATCGAAATCATGTTTGGCCATATATTTTCATTTTCATTCTGATACTTTTTTTCTTATAAATTCTATCATATGCAGGAGTTGGGGAGCATCAGAAGCATATGAAAGATATTCATAATCATTTGTATCCGATAAAAGGGATTAGGAGAGTTCTCATACTACCAAGGAGTAGTAGGAGGTCAGTAACCATCGAGAAATAGCACAGGGATGCACATACCAAGAATGGTTCTAAGACCATCCTTTAAGTTAGAATCAAACATCCTCATGTCAGGAGTGAATATCGGTCAATGTTGGGGGTGGGGGTGGGGGTGGGGGTGAGGATCCAAAGCAGGAATGAATTCAACACTGGTAGTAGTGCTGGGGAGTGTTTTATTTATGTTGCAAAGAAAAATAGTTGCTAGGCATCATTCTACCTGAGAATTTGCTGACAATACCAAATTAAAATAAGCATTACTATAGGATAGTAAGAGACTAAAATTCAATCACGTGTAAAGAAACTAGAAGTCAATCATGTGTATAAGAGACTAGAAGTGGTAGAGGCGTATACAAGGGCCTTGAGAAGATGGGTTCAATGGATTGATGCAAATATAAACACAAGCCGTACAAGGGTATTTTTTCGTGGATACTCTACTTCTCATTTCATAGGAGGGCAAGGGAACTCTGGTGGAAGTTGGGATAACGAGATTCAACCAATACCCGTGGTTAATGACCATTCTCGAGTCTATAATCACGGAGATGAAGACAACCATTTTTTATTTGAATATTACAAAGATGACAGATTATAGAAAAGATTGACATCCTTTAATTTTCAGGCAAGCACAGGGGCAGATGTGGTGCTACTGCAGCAACATAATCACAGCATGCAACCAGCGCAATCGCGACGCAATTATGGGGCAGAGGCAAGCACAACCAACCGACGCAATTGCAACAGTGCTTCTCGCCCCATACCAGTGCCCCTGTCAGTACCCCTCCTCCTCTGCCCCTACCTGCAGCGCCCCTCATCTCTCTCGAGTCTCTCTCTCAAGTCAGCGATTCGCAGCAGCAAGCCAAGCCAAGCGGGTAACTTTCGATCTTTTTTGTTTTGAAGTAAGAGACCACTTTGAATTATGATTCATCAGAGACATATATCACAGGGATTAGACATTTTCATTAATTACTTCGTATATTTACCATTCTTCTCAAGGAAACCTATTCTTTTCCTTATAAATGTATCTGTCTCCTGCCAACGAAAGATTTAGATCATTAGAATTAATTTACTATTATGTTGGTAACTTGATATGTACTATATGTACTCAAATTTAGTCCTAATTTTGAAATTCTTCATAGGGAAAATGATTGTGCTTCCTTCTTATAAAATTCACATTCCTGATTATATTGATTGTAACTTTGTCAGTATGGATGAAGGAAGAGGTCTTAGTCGTGCTCATATGATGGGTTCTACATGGCCTATAGTTGTGGAAACATTAGCTATGTACAGTACAATTGAATGGAAAATGATGAAATTCTTACTGGTAGAGTTCTCTTTTACTTGTTGTTTCATTATAATAATGGATTTGGTAATAACTGATATAAGATTGTATTATAATTAGTGATTTTCTTTATATGTTTTTAATTAGGTGCAAAGAATGGTGTTGGTTGCCTGACATTATGCCATATAAGCATCTTTTGTGCATTGATTCTGTTGCTTTGGAGAGTGAAAGGTGTACATATCCTTGGTGTGGTCACTTATCTGGTATGTAGTGTCCTAACATATAAACATTCCTGAAAATCCCAACCCAAAGTGGCCTTCTTTATAGTTATTCCTTCTTTATATTAATTTATTTATTCCTCTACCAATGTAAGTTAGTAATTTAATGAGGGGTTTCTTTCACTTGCAAAAGTTTTTATTAAATTCTTTAAGATGTTTGAGAAATGGCTTATTACCCCAGCGATTGTAAGGGTGTCTTTATACGTACATGAACGAACATCTTTAATTCATTCTTGAAATTGGGAATATGTTCTAAATACTGAAAACTAATAAATCCGCAGTCGAATGCAATTTGTTATAACAGATCTGTAGTGGGCTATAGAAGATCCGTAACGGGATGTAACATATTCGTAGCATTCCATTCAAAGGTTCTGTTTTTTTGGTTTGATATTATGTTTATATGCTACCTTACACGACCATATACAACAGCAATGCAACTATATACAGTACAATAACTAATTCACCAAGTTTCCATATATACAGTAACTTGTATATGAGTTTCTATATATACAGTATTGAATATGGCTATATATCTATACCTTGCACGGCTAATTCACCAAGTTACTATATATATAGTAACAACCATGATATTGTGTTTTGATTCAACTTGGACATAAACAATAGCAGCCCATCCATATATAGTAGCATCCTGGATATTGCTCATTTTGTGCATTTAACTAACATAAGGTGTGAGCTAAGCACAGGTGGTTTTAGGCACAATCTTAGTCGTGATGCATTAACTATAGACATTCATATCACCATGATATGAGCACACATTTATTCTCCTCTTCTTTGTAGATTAGAATAGCTTTTCAAATTAAAATTTTCATATGCACATTTCAGATATGTTGTTTACGAACATAAGCTAATTTTTGTTTTTGTTTATTGTCCTTGGGTTTTGTATGGATTTTTTTAATGCACATTTCAAGTATGATATTTTTCATATTTCACGTACGATATTTTGCATATCCACATTTTGTTAAATATAGTGTTCTTTCTTTCACTTATTCCTTTTGCTATTGACTATTCAATTCCACTCAATTTGTAGTACTATTGGGAATGTGTACATTTGGTGTTTCCTGAAAGTTTCATCATCCAAGACGGTGAGGTCAATTCGCGAGACCCATGGATTTTAATGTTTTTGGATACCCCATGTTTCTGGAAGTGTCACTGAAGAGAAACTTGCTGCCTTATTTTATGGATATGGATAAGTTGTTGATTGTCGAACTTGTTGGATATTACATGATTTCTCTCCATAGGGGACTGACAAAATAAACTGATATTCTTCATGTGAATCCTATATTTCTTCAAAGGCCAGAGGGTGAGTGGGAGATGTGTGCAAGGAAATTTTATTGTACAAATATTGAATCTTATCTTGCCAGTTGGTTTCGTTACTTTGTAAATATTTATTTGAATCTTACTATGTCTTAAATTGTTAAATCTTCATGCACTCATTGAAATACCGATAATTATTTCTTAATTGGCTCGGGGAGTAGTTGAATTGCCTTAATACTATTATGTTTCAAGTTAAAATAGTATGTTTTTGGAGAAATGTCATAACTTTTTAACCATAAATCGCAACAAGGCGATTTTGGCGCCATTGGATTCGTATCGCCCGTGCCTCGCTAATTGTATTTCGAGTTATTTTCAGTGATGTTCAAGGGGTTAAAATTGACTTTTAAGTTGAAAATTCTTTTTTTTCATTGCTAGATTTTTTTCGTGTAAGGTTTTTTCGTCCATTTTTTACCTATTCCAATTGCATCCTATAGTAGTTGATTCAACTATGCGTATAAGTTGTTGGAGTATTTATTTTTTGTTAAACATGGTGGATAGTCCTATATATAAAGGATATTATAGCCAATTTTTTAAAATTACACTTTGGAAATTTTCAAGATTATGTAATTTGGAAATTTTCGTATATATGAAGGATAGTCCTATATATAAAGGATATTATGGCGAATTCGTCGTTTCATAATTATGTACTATGCAAATTTTTGCCATGCCTTCAAGCACGGGTATTCGCTAGTTTATATATATATGATGTTATCAAAGTCGGTGCTATTTTTTTTGAGAATTTATTGGTCCTTTCTTCTAGTCGGGCATGTAAGTACAAGTTGGACCCATTAGAGTCTTAGCTTCTTCCAGAGTCCTCTTGGTCCGTTATGCCCATTCACCCTTAATGTCATCATAATATTTTGCCCCATTTCTGTGGGCATGGTATGTTCAACTTATTTCTTACCCTTTCATTCAGTTTTCCCTCCTTGACCTCATTCTCCAAGAGGTCCTCCCCTTGGTCAGTGGATATTTCAATATTTTGGGATACTTTACCTTTCAGACCTAAAATATCAGAACTCATTGCCTAATTGGGGAATTGTTTTACTGAAGGTTATTTCGATAGGTCTTCAAAGATTAACCTACTTTGGAAAAAACTCTTGTCTTCGAACCAATTGGGAATGAAAATGTCTTATTAAGGCTCTCCCAAACGTCATCCTTTAAGGCAGGATCAAACTTCTTCTAGGTGTCTGAGCTCTCAACGCCCACAATCATCTTTCCAAAAGACATAGAAGAATATTTCAAAAGCTAAACGACACCTTTATCAACAGTTGGACTATCCCCGTTGATGGCGGACCGAAAGCTCTTCTTAGGGTTAACTTGGAATCCATCGACAACAACAATTGGGGGTGTCGATTATTTGGTGTTTCTTAAGTTTGATGACTCAGAGACGGAGTAGAATGAATCTACGACGGAGTAGAGTATTGATATCTCGAAGGAGTTGAGAATTGATCTTGGGTTGTAGAAGAATGCTCAATTAGTGGTGTTCTGCTATTCTGTTGATTATTGTCTTTTCTCTTTGACATTTCCTACAATAAAAAAAATTAGCGACGTATGTAAGAAAATACGATTTACGACTATATATATATATATATATATGTATATAAATGCCTTTTTGACAACTTCTAAAACATGGTCGACATGTATGATTTCTATCCAATCAGTGTTACTTTTTAAAAATCTATAAAATTTTGCATACGACCAAGTTGATGGAAGCGTGTCTATAATTGACGTATAATGGTCCTAGACATGAACACGGAATACTTTCTTCTACAACTTGTTGTAAATCTCATTTTTAACATTCATACGTCGTGAGACGTCGCAATCTGGGTGAATGTTGCCTTTACGTAATTATATCCACAAATAATGAATATTTTTTAACCTTTTCTAACTGCGTCACTAATGTCAGTGCCCTGTTGGGATTATGCAAGCAAAATATATTATCTTCAGCCTCATCATAGCACTCTGGCAATGAAAACAGAATACGATCGAACGGGTAGTCCTACGAGTGATCAACTCCATGATTTTTAAGGTAATTAAATGATTCAATTTTCCTATTACCATACTTCTTAATCGAAGTTCCATCTATATGGCACTCACTAATGAAACATATTTTAGTGCGATCAAATTACACCCTCTCGTACTCTTATTTACAGTCATTACTACTTGCCTAATTTTAACTGTGAAAATATATAGAAGGGTATGAATATGAGTCTTAAGGGCGAAGACACAACAAGTTTTGGATCTAAATAATCCTAAACAAAATATAGTTTTCCGTACAATCAATTAGACACAAAAATTTAAGTTCATTTAAATTTAATTAAACATCAAATTACTATTTGTTCACTAATTGTATAAGCTCTTCCACCAATTTGTGTTCACCCAAATAATAGCAATTTCAGGAAGGGGTGAACATAGTCATAACAAGTTAACCACACGACTCTATTCTAAACATTTAGTCATTAAGATAGGGTAGTCATTAAGACAAATAATTAGTTAATGGTTTACCATGAAGAATTAATAGAGTGAACGTTTTTAGTATCCATCATCCATATTAAACCAAAATCATTAAACACAAGTCACAACAGCAATTAACCCAACAATCCAATATTAGTTTATCATGTACTCCTTAAAAATTGTCTACTTGATTTCCAACACAATTTATATATCAACATTACTGACCTAACAATTTCCAATTTAGATATAATTCAACTTTACTAACCTAACAATTTATACATCAACATTAGTAACCTAACAATTTCCAACATTATTAATAATTTATATATCAACCCACATCTCAAATCCATTAAGATTACAACTGTCACATAAAATGGAACAAATCCACAAAGCAAAGTGTTGGGTAATCTATAAGAAAATACAAATTTAATATAATAAACACACTTTGACATTGACATTTCCTTTAATATAATAAACACAAAGTCAAGTTTAATATAAGAAACACAAAGTAAAATTTAATGTAGAACAACAAAAATACAAACCCACATTGAAATTTTCTTTAATTCATCACATTTAATATACACAATCCCCCCCCCCCCCCACATAGTTGTCCCCCCCTACACACACACACTGAAACACTGTCACACACACATGCAACAAACACACACACTAAAATAATTATATATACATGCAATAAACATACACACACACACGGACACGCACTCAACAAACGGAGGAGAGAGAAAGGGAGATGTACCCAAAATATTGATTGTCACGAGAAATGGAGGAGAAAGCAAGGAGAATATCAACGGCGGTTGGAGAGAGAGATATAATATTTGGTATAAGGGTGAAATGAAATCTTAAGGTTATGATTTTTTTTATACTTAAAATGGGTTCACGGTCCAAAATCGTGACCCATTTTGTGACTCATTAATGACTTAAATATGGTCACGGTTCGAGACCATGACGCCATACATGACCAATTGGAAACTTAAGAAATGGTCACGGTTTTGGACCTTGATCATGCATTGTGACCATTTTGAAATTGATTTGGGGGTCACGGTTCTAAATCGTAACCAGTGTTCACTGATATTGTCACTAATGGGTCATTGTTAAGGACCGTGACCACCTTTATGACTAAAAGAGAGGGATTTTAGCAGCAAAATGGGTAATTGGGGTCACGATTTTGGACTGTAACCCTTTGCTCACGGGTTCTAACCATGACCCTCAATCCTAGTCACTGTATATGGTAACGGGTGGGTCACGAATTTAGACCATGACCACCAATGTGACAAAACGAGAGGGAAACTTGGCACCGTGATAGGTCACGCGGGAGTCATGGGTTTAGACTATGACCACCCCCTTAATGAGGCCACCTTAAACACTAGTCACTTATTTGGTCATGGTAAATAGTTACGGGCCACAGTTTTGGACCGTGATCAAGGGTCACGGTCCAAAATCGTGACCCATTTACTGTGACCATTTTCAGTTTTGGGTGTAGTATGCAATTTTATTTTGAGTTAAATTTTTGCGATGTTATTTACTTTTATCGTATTTTTGTTATATATTCTTAATTAAAAATATGGTTATTTCACATAATTATTTTTTCCGTTATGAAAGGTGAATATGATCTTATTAACTTTCATTGGAAAATTGTAGCTTTATGCTTTATAGTTATTTCAGTTACTCTATAAATTGGCTACTTATGTCATAAATAGGGTTAATGGAAATTTCGTCCAATCAAGTTTGATCAAATTTTCACTTTAGTACCTAAAGTTTCAAAAGTGGACAATAAAACCCCAAACATTTTTAGTTGAATCACTTTTGTCCCAAATCTAACATACTGTTAAAATTTTGGAAGGAAAGTGGCATGTATGTTCACATGTTTATAATATAATATTTAATTAATGAAATTCTTAAAAAAATTATATTTTCTTATATAAAATTATAGAAATTATGAGAAAAATACCATCAAATTTGTGACGTTGCGTAGATGGTTTATATATATAAATTAATTAAATTTGACATATTATCGATATACTTTACATTCTGGTCATTCGTGTTAGTAAAGTATTACCATACACTACATTATTTACCAAGTTTTGTTCATTGTTTTATGCTAACAAGTTATAATTGATAGATAAAATATCTTTGTTTCATCATTTTAGTAGGAATATTTTTCTATCAAATTTTCCTTGAAGTACCTACACAATACACAATAAAACGAGTATAATGGCAAGATTAGGGTTTCAATCCATGCTCTTAAACTACAGAGAAGTTGAACGAAGCTACAAAAAATATTTATATATTTTAAACATGGCTTTCAACATTTTTTGATTTATCAAAAATGTTGAACTAATATTAAGTAATAATGTTGAAACTTAGGTAATATATGAGGTGTGGAATTTATATAAGAGAAGTCAAAGGATTGCATTAGATATTTAATTCTTTTGCCTTAATTTATTAATTTTCATTTAAAATTCCCCCATATAATTTTTTAAGTCACTACTTAACTCTCATTACTACTAGTGATTTATTAATTAGAATTTTAAAATTCTATTATTTTACTTTAATAAACTCTTTTAAATTGTGATTTCTCTAATGATTATCTTGCTTACAACAAATATTTGAAGTCTTTTTTATCATGAAAAAAATTAATTTAGAATTGGATAATATAAAAATCCAAAATATAGTTTGAGAAAAGTATACCTCTAGCTTAATTTCAAACACATTATATAATCTGAAATTATTACTTTCTCTCGAAATGAGTTCATACTTTCTTAAGTCATGAACTACAAGGATTAAAGTAAGAATAATGATATTTAAAGGGGCATAATAAATATATAATTGTTTATTTAAGATTTAGAAATTAAATGCATCATTCCACCCTGTAAATGGGAATTTTAGCCAATCATTTGGAAATTAACACAAATAAAAAGTGTTAATGACTCCATTAAGGCTAATACACAAGAGTATGCGACAACTGATACTTATAATCATGTCTCTTGAACACTAAAAATATCAGTCCCAACTCAAATATGAGAAGAAGAGTACTTTTGTATTATCAAAATGCTTTACAGAATATTGTCTCAAACAATCTGAAAATACATATTGAATAATATAAAACACTACTCTCCCTAAATATTTTTGCCTCATTACAATCACTCACACTCTATAATCTTAAACTATATCTGCTCAATTGTGTCTCTCAATTAAATATAACATACTCTCTAAAATACACTATCCAAAAAAATACACACTCACTGATTCTTTAACCCATTCTCTCCTCCCTCTTTTTTGGTGCACGACTGTAACTCCCCATATTTTAAAACTAAGTGTGCATGTAATTTTAAAATAATCAAAAAATAAATTGGCATAGATAAATATTCATTATCGAATAAAAATGATTAATATTTATGTAAATTTATATTTACTTGTGTGATAAGTAAATGATAACATATTAAAATTATGTTACATCGTAAGTGAGTAAAAACGATGGGTTATCAGTATTTCATTCGGGACATGCGAGTAGAGTCGTGTCAGGAGTGAGATGAAAATTTTATGTTAGAGGACTCAAATTATAATTTTGAGTGCAGCGATGGTCCAAAATGGGTGGAAATAGTTCAGAATAGGTACCTGAGAATTACAATTGGGTTTCAGAGTTTTTTAAAGTAAGTCGGAGTTGTAGGAGGTTATATGGGTCATTTTACTTAAGGGGTGACTCTATTTCGGTATTAGAGTGTTTTAGACTAATATTTCGTCAACGTAGATAGAGGGGGGCAGTTATCTATCCACCCAAAGAGGATAGGGTTTGAGAGAAAGTGAGAAGAAAGAAGAGAAAGTGAGAAAATAGGAGGAAAAAGAGATCTAGGGAGGAAGGCTATCGTTTTCAGATTGAAGATCATCATCAATAGAGAAATTTCAGACGATAAAACTCAGTGTCTACCTTCTTTAAGGAAATTATTTACTTACTTTAATATCTTTGTGTAGTTTTATTTCTTTATGCAACTTTGGTGTAATATAACACGATTTTTGGGTTGGGGAAACTAAGGAAATCCAGGTTTTAAATTGTATAAATTATAGGATATAAATATAAGAATGTTTTTTATGATGAATTTGATGTAAATCTGTTATAAAAGATAAGTTCTTGGATGAATTAGGAAGAAAAAAATCAAATCTTGAAACTCCGGTTTAATAGAGCATGAATTCTTGATTTAATTCATCATTGGATGAATTAGATGTTTTTTGAGATGTTTTTTTACGTAAAAAATTATTGTTTTTTGTTTATGGATGGATTAGAGTTCATGTATGGATATTTGGTGAAAGTTAGGACCACCATAGATGATGGTGGAAGGTGAAATCCCATCAAAAGTTCATTCTAATAGCCCAAAAAATCGAACCAGTTCACTGGGGGGGAGTGAATTGATTCGATTCGCTAACCAAATCAGTTAGGTCCAGGCAACGAACCGGTTCGGTTCTGCTGGCTTGCCAACTTTTCCACGTATTTATTTTTCAAACCATTTGAGGATTATGCATGGAATCTATGGTTCGGGAGTGAGTTTAGGTATCTGGGAATTCAATTTGACGGTTGGGAACTGTCGTAGTCTAACCTGGGATAAATTTCATTTAAGGAAATTACGTGAATAAGAGGGTAAATGATCACGGGTAGGAATTGAGAAAATGAGTTAGGATTTCAGGACTTCGAGGATAGTGCCTTGGTTAGAATAGCATGTTGGCTACAAGTATATAATCAGAGATTTAAACTATAAGTAAGGGCATACTTAGACAAAATTAGGAAGTTGTGTTGGACTTTTGTAGGCTAGTGCCACGAGAGATATTACGCATGTTACCGACTTAATACGTATACATGCATCGAGTGTGACCAATGTGTGTGTATATATATATATGTATGTGTGTGTGTGTGTGTGTGTGTGTTTGTGTTTGTGATTGTCTTTATGTGAACATACCTACTTCAGTATGCTGTTGTTGGAGGTTGCGCGTAGTAGGTAGTCCACCCTGGCGTTGATCAGCAGGTGTTCGATTGTTTTTCCTAGGTCACAGTACTGTTGCGTGGCCACTATCTGTATGTGGTGATAGGAGATGGTTTTGAGTTTAGTTGGATGTCATGTGGTATGGTTAAGACCCATAAATGTATGTTTATGACCGCCTCCATTATGTATTTGTTATTTGGGATTGGTGGTTAAGATCAATAAATGTATGTTTATAATAGGATTATGTGTAAGGAAAATACGTGAATAAGTGAAGGAACGTTAACAGGAGGAAATATGGAAATCGAGTTAGGATTTAGTGTTGTTAGACTAGTGCTTGATTATATTGGCATATTGCCAAGAAATAGACAATCAGAGAGTTAACTATAAGTAAGGGGATACCTAACTATGATCGGGAAAGACTTTGGGATTTGGTAGGCTAGTGCTACAAGAGACATTACGAAAGTTAACCGTATTTATACATATATACGTACCGAGTGTGACCTGTATATATATATATATATATATATGTCTATGTGTGATTTACTTTATGGAACATACCTACTCTAATAAGATATCTTTAGAGGTTATGTGTAGTGGACAGTCGACCATGGCGTTGACTAACAGTGTTAATTTATTCCCCAGGTCAGAGTACTGTTGCATGGACACTATCTATATGTGAGAATAAGTGTCAGTTTTAAGTCCGGATGGGGGTAATGTGGTATGGTTATGACCCACAGATGTATTTTTATGACCACCTCCTTTATGTGTTTATGATTTAGGATCGGTGGTGAGATTCGGACCCAATGGTCTTGGAGTGGTACATGACGTACCTAGTGCTTGATAGCATACTAGGGATGCATACGGGAGGTCCATCTTGTGGATGTTATGTATTTATGTGATATATGTACCCATGTTCAGATGATTGTATGAATATCAAGCTACATCTGGTGTATGGTTACATTCCTTGTTAAGTGAGACAAATATAATTTAGAAGCCTTAAGTTATAGATTATGATTTAGCTAAGTAGTACATCGTATGAGGTATCATTTGGGCGGTATGGATGTGCTAGATGTTTAGCGAATCAAAGTAGGTTAAGGATGGTTAGACTAGTTAAGCGAGATAGCATAACTAAGTGGATGAAATATATGCGTTAGGTGCACACTGTAGATGAGGGGTGAGGATAATCTCATGTGAGTGCGGCACTAAGTGAACATGAATATTTCTTACTACTTTATTATTATTATTATTATTGCCTTTAAATATTTGTAATTATTTTTCAAGTGTTTTGGGCGTTGACCCGTATAAAAAATATTTTTAAAACCTTTTAGGTGCTCAGCCACTAGTTCACCAGGGATATCCATTCCATTCCAACAAAACGATGCTACAGCAACTGTGGATGTCTGCATGACTTGATTAGAAGCTTCATTCATTTTCATCAAGATAGGACTCTAGTTTATTATTTCTCTTTGGGCATGTTATCCGCAGTTGGATAGATTTATTATTAGACATTATTTTATTTATGCTATCATTACTCTTTACATTCTGTCATTGTGGATGTTATAATTATACCATTGAATGGTTTCATGTAAGCATGTTAATAAGATTTAAAAATTGAGATCGATCTTAATAGGTTATTAATCTAATTAATTGATTTTCGATAGTGATGCTAAGAATGAAATAAATATGATTCCCATTTAATTTAATAACATCTTGATCAACTGGTATTAGAGTAGGCGGGGTGTCACAAATGGTATTAGAGCATCAAGTTATAGTCTCATTAGGATCTGTGCGACTTCATTACATTTTGAACATAGCATTGTTTGGTATAGAGACCTATGATTAGCATTGTTGTATTCTTATTTGTGCATTTATGTTCGTATGATATATTATTATATTTTGTTAAGGAATGTTACATAAATTCGATTTGATTTCGGATGCCAAACACGAGAGGACGATCAACCTGGGATGTTAGGAGGGCCGAAGGAGCGGAGGCTCACCGGGAGCCGTAGATTACTCCGGGGATGGTGATAGCTACAAAGGTTTTCACCATTATTGCACAAGCGGTTAATGCCACGATGACTTCCAATGCTAAGGAGTTTTCCTAGGTGCAACTGTAGTAGCCAATGGCACTAGTCATTCAGGCCCACCCATGCCATCTGTGTGTGAGAAATTTAGTGGGGCCTTCCAGAAGGGAAATCCGTCGAAGTTACAAGGAAGCGCGAATGTGGTCTCCGCCCTAGAGTTGACCAACATGTGTTGGATTTTTTTCCTAGATCATAGCACTGTTGCATGGCTACTATATGTATGTGGTGATAGGAGTTGGTTTTGAGTTTAGTTGGGTGTGATGTGGTATGGTTACGACCCATAAATGTATGTTTATGACCGCCTCCATTATATGTTTGTTATTTGGGATTGGTGATGAGATTCCAAACTGGTGGCCCATGAGTGGTATATGACTTATTTGGTGCCTAATAGTCTACTAGGGATGCATCCTGGAGGTCTAGCTCAGGGATGCTAGGTATATACGTATATAGAGTGATATATGCATACGTGTTCAAATGACTGTGTGAATATCAAGTATAGCTAGTGCATAGTTACATTGTCTATTCAGTGAGATAAATATAATTGAAAACCCTAAGTCATAGCTTGTAGAGTAACTACGTAGTACATAGTATGGGGTATTGTATGGGTGGTACAGAAGGGCCAGATATTTAGTGTATCATGATAGATTAAGGAATGTCATACTAGTTAGACAAGGTAGCATAACTAGGTGAATAAAATGAATGCGTTAGGTGCGCACTATAGATGAGGGGTGAGGTTAATCTCATATGAGTTCTACACTAGGTGAATATGGATATTTCTATCTTCTTTATTATTATTACATTTAAATATTTGCAACTGGTTTTCAAATGTTTTAGGCTCTGACCCATATCAAAAATATTTTCAAAACTTTTTAGGTGCTCAACCACAGGTTCACTAGGGATAGCCATTCAATTCTAGTCAGATGATACTGCAGTAGCTGTGGATGCATCCATGACTTGGTTAGATGCTTAACTCATTTCTATCTAGATAGGTTTCTATTTCTGAATTTCCTCTAGGCATGTTGCCCATTGTTGGAAAGTTTTATTATTAGACGTTATTTACATTATTTCAGATGAGAATTTGGATTATTGTATCCTGGATACTGAGGATTTATTCGGTTTATTTATTTATTTTATTAGTGATCACTACACCAAAAACAACAATTTAGCACACCCTCATATTAAAAATCTGTCACAATTTAAAACTGTGCCAAATTCTATCACGGTTTAATGACAATCTAACACACTTTAAAATAGTGCCAAAATTTGCCACTGTTTGTAAATGTGCCAAAATTGAGTACACTTTACAAGAACATAAAATGCCCTAAAAAAATTAAACTCAAGTTATTTGGATTATCCCGCTCACTCCCACTTTAGATCTTTGAAGTCTCCCGCTCGGCTCTCTCTCTCCCGCGTTTTGGTCACAGGTCGGCTGCCGTTCATCTTTCTCTCCCACATTTTGGTCACGTTTTGGTGGTGTAGCTGCTATTATCGTTTGTTTTGGTCACGTATTCACATTATAGTTTGTTTCGGTAAGGGTCAGGAAGTGAAGGAGAATCTGCAACCAACACGGTTCGGGGTATATATTTGAAAGTGGGAGATGGGTTTTCTAACCTTACACTAGCAATGCTTGATCGCATTTCAATAGCTTACGGTTCTTACTTTCTATCCCAAACTTATATTCAATTTTGTGGGTTTGGTGGAATTTTCATAATATCCGAAGGAAAAACAACAAACTCTTCTTAATCTTTATAAGAGCACAAAAAGATTCTTGTATCATTGATACCTTCAAGAGTTTCTTATCTTTGAAGCCCCAAAGGTAATTTAATAACTGTATCACATTTTATGATTTGGGTTTGTTTTAATTTCAAGAATTTCAAACAATTTGTTGTGTTATGTGTGTAGGGTAACAAGATGGGGGCCAGCCTCGTTTACATACATTTCTCCTCAAAAGTAAATTTTATTTTTGTCCTTAGATATGGGTTTTTAATTTCTTTACCGATTCTTCAATGTTTCGTTTAGAACAATTATACTATAGTTACCAAATGCGATACTAGATGTTAAATTGTGAAAAGGTAATTTTAAATTTTTTTGAATTTCTTATATAGGAATGATCTTCAATTTATTGAACCATTGCTAGTGTAAGTCAATGAGAACCAAAATATTGGTGTTTTTCTCTCTAGAATAAATGAAGGTTCTGAATTGAGTTTTTTCTATCCTTTTAGAGAAATATTCAATTTCTTTCATCTGTTAGGGCTCTTGATAGGTTGCCATTGATTTTAGTTTTTTTAAATATTACCACTAAACATTTTGGTGGTGTTGCAAACCTTGGGGTAAGGTCGCATGCTTGATCGAAGGTCGATGAAGGTTGATAGAGAGTTGTTAAAACATTAGGGTTCTGAAAATTAATTGCCTTTCTTTTTTCTGGGAAATATTTCTGATATGCAATATGTTTTTATGTACACTATTTCCTCAAAGAGTATTCGAGATTTATTTTTCATATTTATTTGCTTTGGTTAGTGTTCATTATTTATAAGTCACTGACATTGTCTTCTTTGTCTGTACGATTGGCATTATATAAACATGGTTTTGACAGATAAAATGGTCATATTTATTTTTATTTTCAGGAGGAGATGTATCGGTTTGTTAAAAATGTAGTTCATCTTATGCGAGAGGAAAAGCTTCTTTCTTAGCAAGGGTTCCTATCATTATGTTTTAGGTGTAGGACACGTCTTTACTTCATCATGCTCAAAATAGATTAATGACATTAAATGTGTTTACTGTTAGATATTTGTTTTAATTAGTTCCATTCATCGGTGTCTCCAGAAATAAAAGGATCTCAAAACAATGATTTGGGCATTGGTGCTAAAAAGAGATGGCCTGGAGAGAAAGTGTTTAGTATGTTGGTTTTTGTAAGAAAGGTTGGTGCTATCATTGGTCATAAAGGAGAGTACACTAGGAAATTTTTTTAGGACACCAGATATTCATATTGAGATTATCGATTGTCCTCCTGGGATTACTGGATTTATAAGTTTCCTATAATTAGCATTGGGTTGTGTGTGTTAGGTACTTATTGTAATTTTTTTTATTAGGAAAAAGTTTCATTCAATTGAGCGTGAAAATATGGTCCCCTGACGAGGCCACATTCAGACCACACGAGTAGATTGGACATTCCACAATCCCATTAGATTTGTCAATTTCTTCCTTTCGATATTATCCTAAATTTTATGAGTATGACCTCAACATTCTTATCCAAAAAGAACCAGTAAGATAATAAAAAAATGACTTACAACTTCAATAAAGAAGATTAAGTTGACAAGTCCTCGAGCCCCTTAGAAACGTAGCCAATTTCTCACAAAAATTGAACTTTTTCCTTATAACTAAAAATCAACAATCAACTGTCATCATCTTCAAAACTATAGAATTTTTCAGCAAATACTCTATTTCTTCAAGCTCAGACTGCCCCCCATTAAATTCTTTAAAGTCGATTTCCTTGAGATGCAATAAGAAACTAGGCATCTGACATGGCGAAGTCCGACGTTAGGCTTTAACAGGGAGACAATGTACCTTCGTGATAATAAGAACTTCTAGATTAGGCGAGCACTCAAGAAAGTATCTAAGTAAATTCCAGTCACAATAACCATCAACGCCAAACTCCAAATGTATCATATTACAAAATGTAGTGAGACCATATTCAGAAACCTCGGAGAGAAAAACAACAGTATTGACTGTTAATGTTAGGAACTTAATGTTTACAATTCCACTAAGAAGATTTGATATAAGAATACCATAATTATCGAACTTGGTGGGCTTTGGCCAGATTCTCCCAACTTCAACGTATGCTTTTGATAAGGACGGTAGTATCTCCATGACGAAGTCATCTGATAGAAAATCCTCGATATGAAAGTGTTATCGATTGGGGCACTTGACCACAAACTTCCGTCCTGGAATGTGTTTATGTATGATTTTTGGATCATTCACTTCATTTCCTCTTACTGTATAAAAAATTATACATAACCCCTTGGGAGTTTAAAGACAATAATACTCTTGAATTCATCTTCTTTACCAAACTCAAACCCTAATTTCTTTCTACAAACCTTAATTCTAAATTAAAATAATCCCAAATCAAAACTTTAATCAATACAACACCAAAAAACAAACACAAATCAAATTACCAAATTTAATATGTTAATCAACAAATATAATATTGAATTTGTGTTTTATAGATATGATAATTGGTTAAATCCATTCATCGAAGATATTTTGTTTACAAATAGGAACCCAAAGCATGAATTGGATGTTTATGTTTCTCTTAATTGTTGACTTCGGTGAAAGCATCAATAACATTTGAAATCGATAAGGAATCTCATATATACAAAAACTTGAAGACTCTCTTCTTTCAGTTATTGTTGATGGACTCTAGGGCACATAACCACAAGCTTCCGCCCTGGAACGTGTTTATCTATGCTTTATGGATCATTCATTTCATCTCCTCTTACAGAAAACATGCCATGGTACATTACTGTAAAGCTTTTCAATGGTAGGTATTGAAACACTAATAGCTGGTTGTTCACCAATTAATAATCTATCTATAAGCAGTTCTTTAAGAGCTGGACAACCAGAGAAAAGATTCTGAGCAGATCCTCAGTTTCCTATCGAATAGCTATGAGATGAACAACCTTAACATACGAAAACAAGACTGAATCTGGAACTTTTAGAATAATTGCATTTTCAAGCTTTAGAAACAGTAGTGAAAAGCATACGAGGCAAACTAAATCAAACTCAAAAAGGTATTGAAGATCCAGCTCTTGAACATTGCGCTCAATTACAGTACATACCCATGTATTGAAAAGATCAATATTGCTATTTGACTCGATCAAAAGACGTAATTTTAGAAAACACGACAAGTCACTAAGTAGTAGTACTCTACTTACAAAATTCATAAAGCTAAATTCTAGTTCGCTTTTCTTATCTTCTATCATTTGGCTCCATAGTTGCCCAGGAAAGATCAAGGCATCATCGAAATCGAGAACTGGGACAGAGCCCCAAAGGCGTATCCACCTTCTTGATAGAATGCTAGTTTCGACATAATATTTTGTTGGAAGAAATGAAAGGATGTGACACAAAATGGAATCTGGTACGCCATTGATCCTGCCTATACTCCTCCCAACACCTGGATCCATTATTTCACCGATGCTCTTGGATCTCGTTGATAACTTCCGCCAAGTGTAACAACCCAGGTTTTCAAGCGACTATTTTATACTATTTTGCCTAATGGGATAATTTTATAAAATAAGGAATGTTGGAGTAACCCGTGAGACTTAGGGATAATATTTACTATGTTCTGACTATTTACCGTTATGAGAAGGTAAATAGTGTTATATTGTGTATTTTGCGTCGTTATATGTAAAACGACGGTTATGACCTATATTTAAATTTGGGTATAATTAATGAATTAAAATGGAATTGGAACACAAAAATAGTTCACACTTTTTCGAATGCCAAATAGGGGGTGCGGTTGTTTTTAGAATAGTCGAGATAGTCGAAATTAGTGCCCAGTTGTAATTTTTGGGATTCGGGCAATTTTAAGGGGTTATGACTCAATTAAGTGGTTACGAGTCATTTTAGTGGTGTATTAGCATTTAGGAGTGGGGGTTTATATTTTTAGACCCTTATAAATCCCCCACCCCTATTCTTTTTCTTCATTTGTGTGAGAAGCCAAAGGAGAGAGAGAGAGAGAGAAGAGAGAGTTGGGAGAAGTAGAGAGAAAGAGAGAAATGGAGGATTTGGGCCGGAATCCGTCGCTACCGGTGATGTTCAGAGACTACGAACCTCGAGGCAAGTTTCTTACTTGCTAGATATTGATTTAATGTGATAAATTGCATGTATAGTTAGGTTTTGGAGATTTAACCCATAAATGGGTATTTGTTGATTTTGATGATTAAACCCTTAAATCTTAGTTTTAAATTGGATTTGAGGATAAATTATTAGTTGTAAATGGTGTAGGAATGATTTGGTAGAATTAGATGTTGTTGATGTTGGGTAAAAACAAAGTATGGAGGTTTTGGGATTTTAGGGTTTATGTAACCCGTCGCCCAAATTGGGCAAAATTCCAGGACCGAATCGATTCGGCCCAAGGGGCGAATCGATTCGAATAAGGAGAGGGTTACAGGTCTTGCAGACCGAATCGATTCGGATTTAAAGCGAATCGATTCGGCAATTGCAGAAGGTTAGTCTTTGCTCATCGAATCAATTCGGCTGTCTAGCGAATCGATTCGCAAGGGCGAATCGATTCGGTTCCCCTGTTTTTGTGAGATTTTTCTTATTTTGATTTTTAGCCCTTTTTCTTTTAGGTCCAAGGTTTAGGAACCTTCCTTCGGGAAGTAATGGGGAGTCCTAGAGGGTTGTATTGGGTAGACTAATGTCCTAGGCTAAGAATGGAGATTTAGGTTTACCCGAGGACTAGTTTGGATTAGGTTAACGTCCAACGGATATAGGAGGTTAACCTAAAGATATATTTGAAGTTAAAATATTAAATGTTGAGCTTTTGAGAGACACTCCATTTTGGAGACTCACTTTGAGGGATTTTGAATTATATAAACTATTTGAGGCTATTTTGAGGCTTATGGCACTTCGAGTCTTAGGTCATTCATAAGATATGACATTAAGAATGAGAAATACATAAAGATAAAATATGGTACTAATAAATAGTACAAATGATTTGAGAATGTAAAATTGGATGTTTTCAAAAGGAAAAGTAATGTTTTTCATAAATGATAATTTATGGATACACACCTCTCTAAATCGCTATCATAAGGGAAGTTGCGCGCGTTGTGGTGAAGCCCCCTGGCTAATGATGCAGGGTGGATATAGTCCCTAGGCCATGTGAGCGTTTGTTTATATTTTCTGCGCTGGTTAGGAGATTCCGGGTGTGGTCTTGACTATCCCGCAGGCACATGGTCGCTTCCCGACGTTTCGATAGGATCCCAGGTTGTCTTGGAGGCCCTGGAAGATGATAGCCATTTAGGGGCGCGCACAGTGGGGAAACCCGGACGGGCGGTCTTAGAATCGTTATATATATATATGAATATAACTATTCTAAATCAAGTTGGACTTGATGTTTGATGAGTGCCATAAAGAGCACGATGTAAGGCCATAAAGAGCCTATGATGATGATCATATTCCTGATAAGGAAGATATTTTTACAAAGTGAACAATTGAGATAAATGCCTCTAGAGCATAAAAAGTATGATTATATTTCCTGATAAGGAACAAATTCATGAAATGAATTAGTGTATGATGAAATTAATTTGGTAAACACTTGATAAAGTGTTGTACCATTTATATGTATATTCCTAAAGATAGAATTAGGAATTGTGCCAATAGATGATGGATGGGTTTTACTTTTATATTTTCTTTATGTAGTTGTAGATGTGACCTCCCACACTTATGCACACACATTTATTTAATTCTTATTTCGTGCTTAGGGTCTAATGTATCTCGACGATCAACCTTGCCTAAGTAGTAGTGTATCGGGGGGGTTCCTTGTTTGGATTTTGCTTTGCGAGACACCCCACGCACGAATAGGGCATAGTGTTGAGACTGGGGAGAAGTTAACCTTTAGTACTTAAATTAATTAGGACAGAGTCTAATGTATCTCGACGATCAACCTCGCCTAAGTAGTAGTGTATCGGGGGGGTTCCTTGTTTGGATTTCGCTTTGCGAGACACCCCACGCACGAATAGGGCATAGTGTTGAGACTGGGGAGAAGTTAGCCTTCTGTTCTTTCTATAACCTGAGCATCATTTATATTGCGCTAGGTTGCTGCTAGATTGAGAGGTGAGGAATATTATTATTACCTGCGAGTGATTTACGCACCTACCTGCCATGCATTTTAGTCACATGGTAATCATATCAAACCCGGCCCTGACCGGTTTCTATATTTCCTTGTTTCTGCATTTCTTTGCCGTTACAGGTGCGCTTCCGCATGGACATCATCATTTACATATTCCATTCCAATTGTCATGGAGCTATAGCATGTTGCGGATGTTGTAGGATACTTGTAGTAGACGCTCCTTTCTTCTGTACTCTAGTTATGTTCAGTATAGTTATTCGGGCGTGTTTGCCCAAGGTATTGCACTCATTTATAATATTGTAAATATTGATTGTAATACTTAACATATCATTTGTATTGGTCTATGCACCGACAGCTTATTCGGTGATTATTTATTGTATTATCATACTTTATTCATCAATTTTTGATACCCACCGTTTTTACAAATGGGATTATCCAAGTGTTTCTTTTTATTTTTAAATTTTTTTGTATATGACAATCCGTTTTCTAAAATGATTGGTGGTTATCTCATTCTATTATTTTAATCGACAGTGATGCTAAGAATGGACCATCTATGATTCCTGTAATTATTGGAGTATTGGGCTGGCCACCTATTATTTTAGTAGGCGGGTTGTCACAGATGGTATCAGAGCATTAGGTTCTAGAGTCCTTAGGAATCTGTGCGGATGTTTTACGTCTTCTGCGTTTCTCTCTAATTGATGTAGAGCCTTAGGAAATAAGTTCATTGAATTCTCTTGTGAGATTTCGTTCTCCTGCTATGGAATGAGAACCCCGAAGATCTTCTACGCGTTCGTGCAAGACTTGTAAGTCGCTAGATGAAGGGCGTTGAGGAAGGCCGTGGTGAAGGCGTCATAGGATGGGATTACTATAAGCTGTAGGCTGTGGTCGGGAATAAAAACCACTTTGGAGGTCTCCCCCTTTGTAGCATTATTTTATAATGCTGCCGTGACTACTGAGTACGGTGAAAATAGTTTTCCCAAGTACCGCTGCCGGTAGAGAGTGGTACTATGCTTGGGACTCCGAGCAATGTCAATTCGGAGTTGAGAGTTTCTTTATTAGAACAACATGTTGAAGTTTGGTTGGATCGAGGAAGTGTAACCTCGTTCAGTGAGAACGTAAGGCCCGAGAGTTTTGGCCTAGAGTTGGGTATAGGAGTGCCCAGGTGTGAGGGTTTGAGGAAAACCCTTCACCCTTTGGAGTAAGGTTGAAGTGGCGGTTATGATAGTTGCCTCGTTATGGTGGGGCAGAATGTTTTGCCTATAGAGAGAGCCTCTCGGTGGAAATGCTAGGCTCGTAAGTAAGTGTTGGAAACACTTTTGGAGAAGCAGTATTCAGGAGACCCCAATGGTGGACATCCACCAGGGGAAGACTCGTGGAGCTAAGGTTGGGGAAGCTGGTAGAATGTTCTCCTTGCTGTAGAAGTCAAGGGAAGTATGCGTTCTGATCTTGTCGATTGAAGATAACCGGTAAGAATAGGACTCCTAGTTGAGTCATTTGTGGAAGTAGTTTAGTTCGGGTAAGACTAGAATGTCGTGTCTTAGAACTATTGGTAGTAGCCAAGGAGGTTGGCTAGTATGTTGGTTTGATTTTCTAACTAGGATGCGAGTAGTGCATTCCTTAGGTAAGATGGGAGTAGTTTGGTGTTAGCCCTAGATTCGGGTGCGTATATCGAGCTTGTGATGGTATCGGTACATATTTTATATATAGTAAGTATATCTATGTGACTTCCATGATAGGGGAGTTCTGTCTCTTCCTTCACACTCGTTATGGGGCGAGTGGTGATAGGTGTGGTACGTGCTACTTGTATTATATATTATACGAGTAGAGATATTCTTAGATTGGTTTGGGTGATAGCAAGCGAATATATCGCGAGGCTATCCTAGTTCTAGTTTTAGGAGGGGGACTAGTTGTTCTATAATATCTCTCCTGGATACCGGTGAGACTTTATAGAGGTGGTTTACGATATGTAGATAGTTTCCTTTACTTTTGTTTTTATTTTTGTTTGCTTCCTTGTTTGCTTTGCTTGTGTATGATATTGCCTTATCCCCATGACCGGCTAGTTAAGGTGACTATGTGGAGGGGTTCCTTGTTTGGATTTTGCTTCGGCGAGACGCTCCACGCATGAACCTTAACGACGTTGGGAGTGGAGAGATGTGCATTTTATTTTCTGTTCTTTTCTTCTTTCTTTTCTTTTCTGTTGGTTAAGTGTTGGGTTGGAAGGTTTAGCCAAGAATCACGTATATGAGTGATTAAGGGCTAAGTTCAGGTGCAATATATGAGCACTATGATCGTTTTCCTCTGACTAACGTGGGGGAGGACTAAGATTATGGATGTCCGATAGGGACTTATGGTTGTGCCTTAATGAGAAGGCCATTTGTTTAGAGATATATGTGTCTCTTGGGGTAGAGTAGTGGTGGCATCTTACTGAAAGTAAATACCTCAGTCGATAGTTATGGTAGGACGTAGACGTATATATGTAGTAGTAGAAGTTAGAGTTAGGATTCCGTCGATCCCGATCATGTGTCTTCTACCGTTACTTCTCGACGACCGACAATGCGAGGTAGTAGTGTAACGGGAGGGTTCCTTGTTTGGATTTCGCTTCGGCGAGACGTCCCACGCATGAAACCGAGCTAACGTTGGAAGTTGGGAAAGGTCTTGGACACTAGGGATATTTAGTGTTATACTTATACGACTAGGTTAGGATAGATAGATTGACCTTAGGATTCTTAGAATGCTAGGCCCTTAGGGCATGCGGCGTTAGTTTAGGAAGATGGTTGGGAGTTGACCACCATAAGTTGTGGGTTCACTC
Organism: Sambucus nigra; assembly: GCA_949130495.1. NCBI lineage: Eukaryota > Viridiplantae > Streptophyta > Magnoliopsida > Dipsacales > Adoxaceae > Sambucus > Sambucus nigra. The sequence goes on along the minus strand of OX422211.1, from coordinate 592,596,281 downwards.
TAAGTAGGATTTGGTCCCTATACGAGAAGTATGGGATTTTCAGCTCGTTAGGATGTTTCCTTTCGCTAAGGCAATGTGGATGGGAGTAATATAGGCGTCGAGTAGATACCATCTTATAGTTTATTCGTGGCATGAAATGCCAAGTGGAGTGAGCTTCACCGAGACGAGACATTGGTGTCAAGGTTTACGTAAGTCTCCAGGAAGAATGGGAACCGTTGGGATATAGGGTATATCCTACCACCCGTAAGTGGAAGAGTGGATTTGATTTAAAGGAGAGATCGGAGTAGTAGTTTTTATGGATCGAATTTCTGTGCAATAGTTCTGATCGTTTTTCGATAAACGTTAGGCCGTGCATAGCCTAGTATAAATGGCAATATGCCTTGTCTACTCGTTGGAATGGAAACATCGAATGGTATATTCCTGGGACTGGGAGTGGTCCGGGAACTTTCCTTTAGATGGGACTCAGTGAGCAAGTAGACTTTTGAGGGTTACACCAACGCGAATAGAAGTTAGTAGTGTTGGGGTTAGCAATTGTAAGTTAGAGTAGTTATTCCCTAGTAGAGGTGTAACGTGTTTCAGAAAGTAAGGCAATTAGTGCCGAGCTTGTGTAGGTATCTTCTCCCGTAGTAGAAGGGTAGAATCGATAGTTCCGGAGGAACGATTTGTCGCTATGTTATAGCATGATGTTGTGGGCTAAGATCGATAGGGATGACCTTAGTCTGTGTCCTATGGGGACATTTCTAATCAGAGGTTTGCTAGTATGATAATACGGTTTTTGGTATAGTATACCCTTTTTATGGTTATGGGTTACGCCTGAATTTTGAGGGCAAAATTCCCCTTTAAGGGGGGGAGTATGTAACAACCCAGGTTTTCAAGCGACTATTTTATACTATTTTGCCTAATGGGCTAATTTTATAAAATAAGGAATGTTGGAGTAACCCGTGAGACTTAGGGATAATATTTACTATGTTCTGACTATTTACCGTTATGAGAAGGTAAATAGTGTTATATTGTGTATTTTGCGTCGTTATATGTAAAACGACGGTTATGACCTATATTTAAATTTGGGTATAATTAATGAATTAAAATGGAATTGGAACACAACAATAGTTCACACTTTTCCGAATGCCAAATAGGGGGTGCGGTTGTTTTTAGAATAATCGAGATAGTCGAAATAAGTGCCCAGTTGTAATTTTTGGGATTCGGGCAATTTTAAGGGGTTATGACTCAATTAAGTGGTTACGAGTCATTTTAGTGGTGTATTAGCATTTAGGAGTGGGGGTTTATATTTTTAGACCCTTATAAATCCCCCACCCCTTTTCTTTTTCTTCATTTGTGTGAGAAGCCAAAGGAGAGAGAGAGAGAGAGAAGAGAGAGTTGGGAGAAGTAGAGAGAAAGAGAGAAATGGAGGATTTGGGCCGGAATCCGTCGCTACCGGTGATGTTCAGAGACTACGAACCTCGAGGCAAGTTTCTTACTTGCTAGATATTGATTTAATGTGATAAATTGCATGTATAGTTAGGTTTTGGAGATTTAACCCATAAATGGGTATTTGTTGATTTTGATGATTAAACCCTTAAATCTTAGTTTTAAATTGGATTTGAGGATAAATTATTAGTTGTAAATGGTGTAGGAATGATTTGGTAGAATTAGATGTTGTTGATGTTGGGTAAAAACAAAGTATGGAGGTTTTGGGATTTTAGGGTTTATGTAACCCGTCGCCCAAATTGGGCAAAATTCCAGGACCGAATCGATTCGGCCCAAGGGGCGAATCGATTCGAATAAGGAGAGGGTTACAGGTCTTGCAGACCGAATCGATTCGGATTTAAAGCGAATCGATTCGGCAATTGCAGAAGGTTAGTCTTTGCTCATCGAATCAATTCGGCTGTCTAGCGAATCGATTCGCAAGGGCGAATCGATTCGGTTCCCCTGTTTTTGTGAGATTTTTCTTATTTTGATTTTTAGCCCTTTTTCTTTTAGGTCCAAGGTTTAGGAACCTTCCTTCGGGAAGTAATGGGGAGTCCTAGAGGGTTGTATTGGGTAGACTAATGTCCTAGGCTAAGAATGGAGATTTAGGTTTACCCGAGGACTAGTTTGGATTAGGTTAACGTCCAACGGATATAGGAGGTTAACCTAAAGATATATTTGAAGTTAAAATATTAAATGTTGAGCTTTTGAGAGACACTCCATTTTGGAGACTCACTTTGAGGGATTTTGAATTATATAAACTATTTGAGGCTATTTTGAGGCTTATGGCACTTCGAGTCTTAGGTCATTCATAAGATATGACATTAAGAATGAGAAATACATAAAGATAAAATATGGTACTAATAAATAGTACAAATGATTTGAGAATGTAAAATTGGATGTTTTCAAAAGGAAAAGTAATGTTTTTCATAAATGATAATTTATGGATACACACCTCTCTAAATCGCTATCATAAGGGAAGTTGCGCGCGTTGTGGTGAAGCCCCCTGGCTAATGATGCAGGGTGGATATAGTCCCTAGGCCATGTGAGCGTTTGTTTATATTTTCTGCGCTGGTTAGGAGATTCCGGGTGTGGTCTTGACTATCCCGCAGGCACATGGTCGCTTCCCGACGTTTCGATAGGATCCCAGGTTGTCTTGGAGGCCCTGGAAGATGATAGCCATTTAGGGGCGCGCACAGTGGGGAAACCCGGACGGGCGGTCTTAGAATCGTTATATATATATATGAATATAACTATTCTAAATCAAGTTGGACTTGATGTTTGATGAGTGCCATAAAGAGCACGATGTAAGGCCATAAAGAGCCTATGATGATGATCATATTCCTGATAAGGAAGATATTTTTACAAAGTGAACAATTGAGATAAATGCCTCTAGAGCATAAAAAGTATGATTATATTTCCTGATAAGGAACAAATTCATGAAATGAATTAGTGTATGATGAAATTAATTTGGTAAACACTAGATAAAGTGTTGTACCATTTATATGTATATTCCTAAAGATAGAATTAGGAATTGTGCCAATAGATGATGGATGGGTTTTACTTTTATATTTTCTTTATGTAGTTGTAGATGTGACCTTTCGTGCTTAGGGTCTAATGTATCTCGACGATCAACCTTGCCTAAGTAGTAGTGTATCGGGGGGGGGTTCCTTATTTGGATTTCGCTTTACGAGACACCCCACGCACGAATAGGGCATAGTGTTGAGACTGGGGAGAAGTTAACCTTTAGTACTTAAATTAATTAGGACAGAGTCTAATGTATCTCGACGATCAACCTCGCCTAAGTAGTAGTGTATCGGGGGGGTTCCTTGTTTGGATTTCGCTTTGCGAGACACCCCACGCACGAATAGGGCATAGTGTTGAGACTTGGGAGAAGTTAGCCTTCTGTTCTTTCTATAACCTGAGCATCATTTATATTGCGCTAGGTTGCTGCTAGATTGAGAGGTGAGGAATATTATTATTACCTGCGAGTGATTTACGCACCTACCTGCCATGCATTTTAGTCACATGGTAATCATATCAAACCCGACCCTGACCGGTTTCTATATTTCCTTGTTTCTGCATTTCTTTGTCGTTACAGGTGCGCTTCCGCATGGACATCAGTATTTACATATTCCATTCCAATTGTCATGGAGCTACAACATGTTGCGGATGTTGTAGGATACTTGTAGTAGACGCTCCTTTCTTCTGTACTCTAGTTATGTTCAGTATAGTTATTCGGGCGTGTTTGCCCAAGGTATTGCACTCATTTATAATATTGTAAATATTGATTGTAATACTTAACATATCATTTGTATTGGTCTGTGCACCGACAGCTTATTCGGTGATTATTTATTGTATTATCATACTTTATTCATCAATTTTTGATACCCACCGTTTTTACAAATGGGATTATCCAAGTGTTTCTTTTTATTTTTAAATTTTTTTGTATATGACAATCCGTTTTCTAAAATGATTGGTGGTTATCTCATTCTATTATTTTAATCGACAGTGATGCTAAGAATGGACCATCTATGATTCCTGTAATTATTGGAGTATTGGGCTGGCCACCTATTATTTTAGTAGGCGGGTTGTCACACCAAGTTCTTATCTTCTTAATCTCTTCCCGCACCCCTTCCATTTTTCTTTTTTGGAGTTCTACTTAGTTACTTATTGTAATATTATGAATAAACTACATATTTTTTTCATGCTTGGTTGAGTTTACTATTATGTTTTCAGTTTAATGGTTATCTGTAGAGTTAGCTAGTATTTAATTGGGTTGATAGATGTTTTGTGACCAAAGTTTCCTATCGACACTTCCCCTTTTATCCATCTATCTCTCCAGTCTTACAAATGTCAATATTTATGTATATATCGCAATGTCATGTTAAAAAGTGCCATGTGATTTTATAATTAATATATATAGAATTAGCTTGTATTTTAACCAAGTTGATGCACTACAGAAGAAATGATACTGAATTGAGTTAGCTAACTGCTCAAGCTGTATTTTAGCCAAAATACACACCTGATAGACCGGATCTCTATAGTCATAGTGTACTCAGTCACATTAAACATAAATTGAGGTACTTGATAGGAATTAGAGCAGATGAAAAATATACAATTAGAAGATGCCACAAAAAAGCAAGATGGAAGTATATATTGTTAAGAGGATGAAAAATACAACCCGAAAGTTTTTCAAATGAAAAGTCAGTATCACTTGGTGTGTGTAGATTGACTTATGAAATAAAAATCCATAAGATTATATTTATATAAAACATATATTGACTCGGTAAAAGGAGTAAAGCTACAATAAAATGTGTTGTTACAGTGCATAACATATATGTGCAAGTTATTCTTAAATTTATATTGTTGTCACTTTTTCCTTATCCAAATAAAATTATTTTTCCCATTGCTTATTATTTGATTTTGAAATTTGAATGCAACATATATATTCGGGTTATTGTTCATTACCTAATGCAGAGATGTTTACTTTTTATATAGTGGGTCTGGGCTGCGAGTCAATAGATTTCTTAAGGAAAGCAAGGGTTCTTCCTACTCAAGTTGTGGTAATATGTTGCCTTTTTTTATGCAGATGATTGGATATTTTTTTTAAAGATTACTTCATAGTATTATTTATTATATACAAACATTAAGCACATAGTCCAAATTTTTGTCGATGGGAAAACTAATTTTGCAATTTAAGTTGTACATATCACAAAGAACAAGTACTTCGACTCGTAAATATTTTGAGAGGGAAAAAGGCGCAGAGTTCATAGAACCTCTGTCAATAGTTTGTAGGTACAATTCAACTTAATGACTAAAATTTTGAAGGAAGATTAAAACTTGTTAATTGTATTAAACAATCCATTAACTACGCATGTTATAGTCGACCTATGATTTCAGTCAAGTAGGGCTCAAATCACCAAAGAATAAATTATTTTAGTTCTTTATTATATATTGATCAAAACACTGAAAATTACAAACCAAACTTATTCAGATATAATTCATTTCTGAATAAGAAATTAGAGTGAAAATATGCAGTCTTAAATTAAATGATAAATCACTCTTGGAATTAAACTCATTTATATATAAGTTTAAAACGTATGAGTTAGAATTTAAGATAGTGAAATTGAGAGTAAAAATGGAGATGCTCGAAACGAGACCAAGAGTGGGAGAGTATTATGAGATGATCCTTACATCCACATATCATCATTTATTCTTAGAACTAAAGTAGGGTTTACACCATCTGCCTTATGGACCCACCATGATACAATAACACGCATAAAGGTATGGTGAGGAACCAACACCCATGTATTTTTACTCCCGGTTTGAGTATGATGATAATTTGGAAATATCTAGATTAGTCTTAAAAACAAGCTGTTTGAGGGTGAAAACCCAAACCAGCTGCCAAACGACCCCGTAAGAGGCATGAACACCTTGCACGGGACCAATGTAACTTGCAGGAACTGACCACATAGTCGCGGGTCTCCCAGTGTGAGAATATGACAATAATTTGGAAATATCTAGATTAGGCTTAAAAACAAGCCTTTTGAGGGTGAAAACCCAAACCAGTCGCCAAACGGCCCCGTAAGGGGCACAAACACCTCGCACGAGACCAATGTAACTTGTAGAAATTGACCACATAGTCATGGGTCTCCCGGTTTGATAATCTGATGATAATTTCAAAACATCTAAATTAGGCTTAGAAACAAGCAGTTAAAGGGTGAAAACACAAACCAGCCCCCAAACGGCCCCGTAAGAGGAACGAACACCTCGCACGGGACCAATGTAACTTGTACAAACTGATAGCGTAGTCACGGGCCTCTCGGTTTGAGAATATGATGATAATTTCAAAATATCGATTAAGCTTAAAAATAAGCCCTTAAAGGGCGAAAACCTAAACCAACCCCCAAACGGTCCCGTAAGAGGCACGAACACCTCGCACGGGACCAATGGAACTTGTACGAACTGACCGCGTATTCATGAGCCTCTCAGTTTGAGAATATGACGATAATTTCAAAATATATCGATTAAGCTTAAAAACAAGCCCTTAAAGGGTGAAAACCCAAACCAGCCCCCAAACGGTCCCGTAAGAGACATGAACACCTCGCACGGGACCAATGTAACTTGTACGAACTGACCGCGTACTCGCGGGTCTCTTGATTTGAGAATATGACGATAATTTCAAAATATATGGATTAAGCTTTAAAACAAGCCCTTAAAGGGTGAAAACACAATCCATCCCCCAAATGGTCCGGTAAGAGGCACGAACACCTCGCATGGGACCAATGTAACTTATACGAACTAACCGTGTAGTCCCGGGTCTCTCGGTTTGAGAATATGACGATAATTTCTAAATATATTGATTAAGCTAAAAAAACCCTTAATGGGTAAAAACCCTAACCATCCCCCCCGTAAGAGGCACGAACACCTCGCACGGGATCAATGTAACTTGTACGAACTGACAACGTAGTCATGGACCTCTCGGTTTGAGAATATGACGATAATTTGGATATGTCTAGATTAGGCTTAAAAATAAGCCGTTTGAGGGTGAAAACCCAAACCAGCCACCAAACGGCCCTGTAAGAGGCACGAACACCTCGCACGTGACTAATGTAACTTGTAGGAACTGACCGCATAGTCCTGGGTGTACCGGTTTGAGAATATCACAATAATTTGAAAATATCTAAATTAGGCTTAGAAACAAGCAGTTAAAGGGTGAAAACCCAAACCAGCCACCAAATAGCCCCGTAAGAGGCACAAACACCTAGCACGGGACTAATGTAACTTGTACAAACTGACAGCGTAGTCGAGCACGTCTCGATTTGAGAATATGGTGATAATTTCAAAATATATCGATTAAGCTTAAGAACAAGCCCTTAAAGGGTGAAAACCCAAACCAGCCCCCAAACGGTCCCGTAAGAGGCACGAACACCTCGCACGGGACCAATGTAACTTGTATGAACTAACAACGTAGTCACGGGCCTCTCGGTTTGAGAATATGATGATAATTTCAAAATATATTGATTAAGCTTGAAAAAAACCCTTAAAGGGTGAAAACCCAAACCTGCACCTAAATGGCCCCGTAAGAGGCACGAATACCTCGCACGGGACCAATGTAACTTGTACGAACTGACCACGTAGTCGCGGGTCTCTCAGTTTGAGAATATGATGATAATTTCAAAATATATCTATTAAGCTTAAAAACAAGCCGTTTGAGGCTGAAAACCCAAACCATCCCCTAAATGGTCTCGTAAGAGGCACGAACACCTCGCACGGGATCAATGTAACTTGTACGAACTGACAACGTAGTCACGAATCTCTCGATTTGAGAATATGATGCTAATTTTAAAATATATCGATTAAGCTTAGAAACAAACCCTTAAAGGGTGAAAACCCAAACCAGCCCCCAAACGGTCCCGTAAGAGGCATGAACACCTCGCATGGGACCAATGTAACTTGTACAAACTAACAGTGTATTCACGCCAGATTTGAGAATATGACAATAATTTCAAAATATATCGATTAAGCTTAAAAACAAGCCGTTGAAGGGTGAAAACCCAAACCACCCCCCAAACGATCCCGTAAGAGGCACTAACACCTCACACGAGACGAATTAACTCGTAGGAACTGATCAGGTAGTCATAACTTGCATAAGATTTGAAATTTTAGAATATAATAATAATTGTAACTCCTATATGTAATTTTTTAAGTAAACTTTTTTTTTTATAAATTACTTGGTTACTAATATCTTTTTTTTTTATCCTATTTTTTTTGCAGGATAACATTTTATCGTTAGCGTTTATTCATGTGGAACACACGGAGAACTCAATGGCTTACAACAAGGAGTTTATTCACGATTCTATTTTTTTGTGTTATGGCCATGCGGGCTTTTGTAGTTTTATTGTTAACTTTTATAACCGTACGGGCTTTTGTAAGTTTATTGTTATATGTTGTGATCGTGCGGGCTTTATTCTACGCAGGTTTTATATTAGCAAGTTATAGAATGTCCAAAAAATAGAGGAAACTCTGCCCAATTTTTTTGGTCTATGAACTACTAAAGACTTGTAATATTTTGAAGTTTGTATGTACATTAGTTTATCAACAACGTGCAAGATTTGCAATTTGTGAATTTTCTTATTTTCAAATAATTTTGTTTTCTTTTATCCAAAAATTTGGCACAGTTCAAAACCATGCCAAAAGTGTATCAAATTTTGGCACGGTTTTGAACTGTGCCAATTTTTTTTGAAAATGTGCTCAATCTAGCACAATTCAAAACTGTGCCAAAAGTGTGCCAGAAATATCAAATTCTGACACGGTTTAAAAGTGTGTCAGATGTGTTCCTATTCGGTCAAATCTGGCACACTTTTAAACTGTGCCAGAAAAAAATGGCCATTTTGGAACACCTGATTCTGGCACAGTTCAAAACCGTACCAGATTTGATCTGGCACAATTTTAAGCCATGCCATATTATTCTTTTTGGTGTAGTGGATCTTTACATTTAGTCATTGTGGATGATTATGTATATATTATTGAATGGTTTTATTTATGCATGTTAACAAGATGTTAAAATTGACACCGAACATAATAGGTCATTAGGTAATTAATTGGTTTATGATGGTGATTTTAAGAATGAAATTAGATATGATTCCCATTTAATTTAATAAATACCCTATCAATCGGTATTCGACTAGGCGGGGAGTCACAATGACTATCATTTTATATAACTCCACTCCAATATCACCCTAAGATATCTATATATGCACATTCATGTATATTGTGTGTCAAAGAAATCCCATAAAACATGGGGATATTGCTCCCCTCTACACACACACACACACACACACACACACACACACACACACACACACATATAAATATATATATATATATATATATATATATATATATATATATATATATATATGCATTCATGTGTGAGAATATGTGTAGACATGGGAAGAAAACTAGTTTTGGCCAGTAAAAAAATATGGGTAGTAGGTTAAGGGTCATTTTGTGGGGTGGTACACTAGTAGGAGTGATGGTTTCTAGGGTTGTTTAGGTGTGGGCAGTCGTGTATGGAAATTCGGTTGATGGTATGGGAAGGTGAGAAGATGGGTTCTCGGATTGTGTGGATGTGGGTTATATATATATATACATGTGTGTGTGTGTGTGTGTGTTGGAGAGAAAGTGGTGGGGTTAGTTAGGTTTCCCCGAGAGAGAGAGATAGAAAAATGAGCTGGTTATTTTGTTATGGGTTAAGGTGGTGGGTTAGGTCCGGTTTGTGTTTAGGTGTGTGTGTGTATATATATATATTAATATTATAAAGTATTTAATAACTTTTATATTCAAATGACACATATATTTATTTTTACATAATATATGACACACAAAATAACCCACATATTTACATATAATAATAATATAACACACACACACATAGGATATGGGAGATGGAAATGGTTTGAGACATGTGGATGGAAAATGATGGGTTTTATTAGGAACTTGATGCCTTCGGTCACATGAAATTATTCCTTGATGTTTTTTACTTCGTTTTTATCGTAATTTCCATGAATTAAGACTTTCGAAACCACAATTGCTTATTAACCTATAAGATAAATAATTACACATAAAAGACTAATATTAACGAGAACTAACAATTAAAATGAGTCTATTTGGGGTATAAATATAACACTTTGAGTTGTTATCACATTGCCCCCCAAATAAAATTTTGCTAGTCCTTGAGCAAAAATAGAGATAAAGCAGGATACGTAAGAAAAAGTGTGCAATTTGCACAGGCACTTGCCATTGAACTTAGCATGTGAAATAAGCCATTAAAACTATAGGTTACCCGACATGACAAGTGTTGCCTCATGAGGGTTTGTAGTAAATATACACACAAAATTATAAAAAGTTGTTTTTACTAAAAAACAGTACGTCTTTTATTAGACGTAAGTTATATTACCCAATTCATCTTTAAACAATTAAAGGAATATGAACGTTGAACCGTGAAATGTATGAAAAGGTAAGATTACTTAATACCAAAGGCATAATCCTTCCTAGAACTCAACGTGTGTTGTGTGAAATAAATCAAAATATTTTCAAGTTTCATAAGAGTAATTCTTAGATTGCCTTTAGAATCAATGCTTTGATTACAAATCTCATTAGATATATCGTTTCTCAAACGAATCTCTCGAGATTTAGATTAATGTATCTCTCTTGTGTGTGAGTAGGTGAGTAAATGTAAACAAGATCAAACGTCTCACGCACGAATAGGAAATAACAGATACTTGATAGAAAATTTATCTCATGAAAGAAAGCTAACCACTAATTTGATAATATCGAGTTATTCACTATATTGACTTCTCATTTGCCCGAACACCTCACTAAGAGTAAAAAAGGGGATTTTATGTGAAGGCTTATGGTAAAATAAAATGGTAAAGATGGATGACATAATATTTATGAGGTTCTGAGAAGAGTGGACTATAACTTGAGTAATTTATGTCTTCAATTCAAAAAATTTTGATCACATTTTTTTTCTTTTTTACTATTTCCTTTTTATTTTTTAAATATATTTCTTTCTTTCTTCATGTGATGTATTTTTCCTTTGATAATAAAAATGAAGACATTTTTACATTTGGAATCAACAGCTCTTTTTCTAAAAAAAACAAGTATAATGATGGGAGTTGGGATATATGATGGGTGGAAATGCGAAAAAATGAATGGTGGTATATGGACAAGGTAAGTGTATGGTCAAAATGGTTTCATGCTCGGGATAAGAAACAAGATATGTGTTTCTTACAACTCGAAAGTGATGTCATTCTCAGTGATTAAGAGAAATGTGAAGAATAAATAGATCGTACAACAACTTTAATATGGTATCCAAATAAATTTCAGTGAATTAGTGATTTGAAAATTACAGAACAACCCTAAAAAAATCACGGGTTAAGTCTCCACTAGTCATCCTTAAGATTTTCTTGAGAATTTTCACTCTTTAACTTTATACTGTTATGACGTGATATGTGTGCAAAAAGTGTTGAGTCTAGGAATTCATGGTGAAAACATGCCTTTGGAGGTATTTCCTAAGTTTATAAGATTAAAGTATGACTTCAAGTTCAAACACAAGTATTCGTAAACTCTAAAAAATGCCATATGGATAAATCATGTCAATAAATGAGATAAAAATCATTAAAAAAATATTTAAAATTTATTTTTTTCAACAAACAATTTCAAAAGAGGTACGATTTTGATAAATTTACCACCCCAAAACAAAGGAGAACATCGTCCTCGATGTTAAAACCATATTTAAATTTAAAAGCATAAAGTATGAAAGAGTTTACCATAGTCAATGCTAATGAAAGTTTATTGCAAAATGTATCCAAGATGAAAACAAGATGAGCTTTATGAGATAGAATGCACAAGTCAATAAATCTATACAAAAGATTCGGAGGGAAGGATAGAACAACACACCCAAACAGGATAAGACTCGTACTAAAAGATAAGATATAACGTGATGCCTTTAAGTAACGCTAAGTTTAACGTCTTTAGCATGACATAAGTAACTCATCCTTAAATATATAAACTAGGATATAATAGGGTGGCAATGAGGTGGATGGAAATCACCCCTAAATAAGACTAAAAAGAGAGTCTTCATAAATTGGGTCAACAAGGTCAATTTTTTCAATTTGAGTGGAGCTCAAATCCAAGGAAGGTTTCAAACATTGACCGTTGGCTTGGAAGACACCACCGTCCTTCGAATTTTGAATGATAATAACTCCATAAATAGTGACAAACTGAACAATGAATGGACTCGACCACCTAGTTTAGAGTTTTTTGAGGAAGAGATGAAGACGAGAGTTTTATAACAAGACTTTTTAGCCAGGGTGTAATTATTTTATCATGATGCATTGATCATGGATCCATTTCAATTTGACCTTGTATTTATTTTACAAATCAAATGAATCATTTATCAACTCCTCCAATTCATTAATTTAAATCTTACTATGTACATCTGCCTCGTCGAGATCAAAATTAAGGACTTTGATAGTCGAATAGGCATTGTGTTCAAGCTTGATGGGTATATGACAGGGCTTGTCAAAAACTAAACGGTAAAGGGAAATATCAATTGGTTTCTTATAAGAAGTACAATATGCCCACAATAAGTCATTCATGCGTAAGGATCGATCTTTGCTTTTAAGGATTGACAGTATTGTTAAGAATTTGCTTGATTTCTTGGTTTGAAATCTGAACTTGACCTCTCATCTAAGGATGAAAGGGGAGACTAACCGTGTGGCTAACACAATATTTTTTGACAAGATGTTCAAATACTTGGTTACAAAAATGTTTATCGCCATCACTAATGTTAGCTTTAGGGGTACCAAAACGAGAAAAGATATACTCCTTAAGGAAGTTGACCCCAACACGATGGTCTTGGTTCCATATGATACTGCTTATATCCATTTGGAGACATAATCAATTGCGACAAGAATATATTGGAAACCATGAAAAGAGGGGAATGCTCCCATGAAATCGATACCCCAGATATCAAAGATTTCGATGATAATACTATAAAAAAGTATTATAAAGGACACAAGTATGAGGGACAACAAATTAGTTGATCTTAAAAAATTATAAGGTACAACAAAATTTAGATGTCCTTTATAATAGATCTAAAAGGATAAGAAATATTTTACCTGTCCTTTATAACAAAAAATGTGTAGTTTATTTAAGACTCAAAATAGTTTTAAGGACAGAAAAAATATGTTGTCCTTTATAATTGCTCTTAAACGATAACAGGATCATGTCCTCTAAAATATTGCATTTCTCTCTTTTATTTTTTCATTCCCTCTCTTTCCTAGACGGAAAAAAATTAAGTCCCTTATATCACAATTGTAATGAAAAAAAGGACACCAAATATAGAGTGTCCTACAAAATTTTCACTTCTCTCCTTTTCTTTTTACCCATTCCCTCTTATTTTTTGGTTAAATACTTAATTTTTTACCCCCACACCATAAAACCCTACCCACTTCCCCTCTGTTTCCTCTCTCTCACTCGATGGCTCCATGCACCCCCAATTTTCTCTTTCTATGTCTTTTCTTCCCCGGTGGGTTCTTCATTTTGATGCCACCCTTCCTTTGATGGATTTTCTCTTCTTCGCCGATTGTTATAAGGTACCTTATCTCTCTCTATCATGTACATATATGTCTATGTATGTATGTATCTATGTATGTATGTCTCTCTCTCTCTCTCTCTCTCTATATATATATATATATATATATATATATATATATATATATATATATATATATATATATATATATATGCTATCTCACGATCTCATATACTACACTTCAATTGCCATTGTCTAGATAGATAATGTGATTATATAATATGATCCATATAACTTGTGTTACAAAATTGACTAAAACTCCACAATTTGGTTTTGGCATGCTTTTGGAATCTTATGATAACATTCATTTGTAATATAAATTTTGTGCCACAATTGCGGGTTTTCGAAATTAAATGTAATACATGTCATTAACACCCGTTTTGGATGCGTTTGAAAATTTCACCTAATAGCAATTATTACAAATAGTCCATGCAGCTTACTAATACAACCTTAATTAATTTTGAAAAATTATAATATGACATGTACAAACAAGCTTAATTAAATGATGAGTCATGTTTCACTCATTTTTCTATTATTTTCATGTAAGAGATAAACAAGATTGAGTGGTAATTAGATTTACTTTTTTTAGGTTTTGATTTTGGAAAAATGTATTTTAATTGTTTATTTCTAATTACCATATACACATACATTTATTGTGTTTTGTATCTCACTCAAGGGTGGTGTTATGATTTATTTTATATAGGGTGCAGTCAGGGATTGGTTTGCACCTATATTCACATTTTAGTTTGATGTTCTTTTTCTTTAGAACAAATAACTTATTTCATTATCTTACTCCCTACTAATTATATCTCATTATCTTTTTGTGTATTATTCTAACAATTTTTTCATTTATTATAGATTGTAATACTATTGGCCAGAGGTAGGAAATTAGCCTTCATTTTGTCAGTTTTCTCATATTCTGTTGGCGCTTGCAATTCGGGTATATGGGATATTAAAAACATTCGTATACTTCTATGCTACTAACTTTTATATATTTGCTTATAGGCTTTCAAATATTTGAATGCAAACTATGTTTCTTGCTTTCGTAGTCCGCATCTCCTAAGTTGGTTTCAAAACATGAGAGGGGTATGTTTGTTATATTTGTTAATTTAATTGCAACTTTTATCTCGGGAGATAACATTTGTAACACCCTGTATTTTTAAATTATTTTAAATCACACATGTGCGCATACTTTTAAAATAATCAAAAAATAAATTTACTTAGATAAATATTGATTAGCGAATAAAAAGGTTTAATATCTATGCATATTTATATTTACTTGTGTGACAAGTAAATGATAACGTGTTCAATTATGTGATGTCGTTAGTGAGTTAACATTACACCGAAATTCTCTTTTAGTAACGGAAAAATGTGTCATTAGTAATAGTCTTATACCATTACTATTTCTCACACTAAATTACCGTTACTAATTTAATATATGTGTTACTAATTTTAGTTTTATATTTTAGAACTGTATCAAAAAAATAAGAGGGAGTTTTCCCTCCCAACAAAAAAAATGTCCTGACTCCTACACCCTAAACAATAATATCCCATAGTTCACCTAGGGTTTCTTGTACACACCCAAGCGAAAATCCGCTTCAAGCTCTGCGAACCTCTATAAGACATACATTTTTTTTATCATATGTTCAATCTTTGCGAACATTTTACAAGTATCCATACTTTAATTTTATGTGTTTTCTTCGTAAATCCCTAATTTCTTCTTTTTGGTTCTATCTCTATTTATTCTCCTTTTTAACTAAGGTTTGAGGTTTAATGTTCATTTGTTAGTTCTATCTCTGTTGGTTCTATCTTCTTTTTTAATGTTCATTTGTTCGGATTAATATGCATTTCCTTTTTTTTCTTGATGGAATTGGAATCCATTCAGTTTTGGCTTGACAAATTAAAATAAAAAACAACCTAGTGCTTAAAGAGAAGTTACTAGGGTTTGAGGTTTAATCTTGTTTCCAAATTATTGTATATGGTGATGAAAATGAGGTATATATATGAAATATTTATTTGTGAAAACTAGGGCTTGAGGTTTTATTTATCTATTTGTAACTCACATTATATCTAGCATGCTGATTTTGATTAATTGTATAATATTCGTATATCTTAGGATGGTATCAATTTGTTATGAACTTCGGATTATCACATGAATATTCTTACTAACTAATAGCACTTTATTTTTGTGTTTGATTTTCTTATTGACTAATAGCTCGACCTTCAATTGTTCAAATTGATGAGAATTTCATACACCCATTTCTGTTAAAAAAGAAACTCCTCCTCAAAGGGTCCTAATTTCATAAGCCAATAAGATCGCTAAGTGTTCCTAAGAAGAACCTAAGGTTCCTAGCATGTAAATTATGCAGAGTACATGGGACGATCGTGTAAGGAGCTGTTGGGAAGTACTTAGTGGTAGAGTTTCGTTAGAAGACTTGGTCTAATGCTTGTTAGCTATGGTTTTCTATTTGAATTAGTATTAGCTATTTAGTTTGTAATAGTGATGGAGTCCTTATTTTTAGTAGCTATGGTCGTGAGTTTAAGAGAAGGTTGTTGTTTTCCTCCTTTATTTAACCTATTTCAGTAAGTAGTCTTAATGCTTTATTTATTGCACACTATCCTCTATGAGATAAAATCAAAGCAGAGGCTATTGGACATACATACATGGAAAATATTAGCAAGTTGGAAACTGAAAGTGCGGGAGTTCCTTACACATGGAGAAATTAGTTTCATTGCCTAAGAATATTTCAGTCAGGTCCCAAGGGTTCTTGAAGTCGGTTCAAATGGGTCTCTATAATGGAAATCGGGTTCGTTTCTCCAACCGGATCAAAAGCATCAATCAAACGGTAACATACTAAAATCTACCATTCTCTTGATGGCACGTAATTATGTGTCCAAAGTTGTTATAATGAAAAAAATCATCTAATAATGCATCCGCTGCTTAAAAGAATCAAGATCCCAAGAATCTGATAGTGCTTGGATGTGTTAAAGAATATATTCATTTTTTATATAAAAATTGGCCAAAATCAGTTTCCTCCATACAAGAGCTTATTTCAAGAAATTATTGAATTAACAAAATTTTCAGAATCATGTAGAAATTTTTTTGTAAAATTTTATATATATAGCAGCACTATATTGTTCAATGTGGAATGATAACACATTTGGCATATGTGAAAAACTTCCAATTGACAAGGCACTTAGTCTAAAGGTATTTTAAGTCTCGACTAGCATAAATGGTGCTTTTGTAGCTTGGGCATTTTGTGTTTTCTTTTTTAATTTATTTATTTTGGCATGTGTGATAGAAATTTGGTTTGATAATTTGTATTCAAAATCTTAGTCTTTATTTTTTATTTTTTAGTTTTTTAGCGACAGTTGTCGATCCCAACCCGCCACTCTCCCTGATTCTTGCAATCTTTACAATGAATTGGAACATAGCAATGGTGCTTGGGTGGACTTTATACTGAATTGGCATTAAGGTAAGAAAGAAAATCATGGTGTGTGTGAACTAATATGCCGTTTTCTTATTTAATTCGATGATATTTATACCACGAACATAATTAATCTTAAGAGATTGAACTGATGTTATGTTGTTCTGTTTTCTATACATCTGTGCTTAACCTCGACAAGTGTATGTATCTTCCTTGTATATCTATCTTCAGCAATTGAAACCCCCTTGTCCGCAGTAATTCTTTGTTTTTTGATGCCCACCTAACCTTGGCTCTTGGTACACGAAAAAAATAATAGATATATACGAAGAATCAAGTTGCATATTCATCCTACTTTTCATTTTTACATGCCATTTTTGCATCAACCATTCCTTATTGCAGCTAAACTAAACTTTTGAATTTTTTTTCCATTTTCCATTACAGATTAAGGAACTTGAGAAGAAGCCATAAAGGCAAGGAGACAACACTACGTACATCTTTGCAAAAAAGCACTCCATACATCGACGAAAAGTCTTGTCCATGTCATCTGGTATGTTTTTAAGAATACATAAAATATAGCATTATACTTGGTGCCTATTCTAAATTGTTTGTTATTTATTTGTTTCAATTTTAAAGCTTATCTATGTAAGCAGATCTTTTAATCTGTTGTCTAGATCTGTGCAACTATTTTGAGTGTTATTGGTTGGTGATTCTCTATCGGTTTGTTGATTAGAAAATTCTATTTTGTAGTAAAATCTCTCCGAGTATGGTCTATAACTATTTACTTAGAAATTCTCAAGTGGTAATGATGTGGTCAAGGTACTTTGATTAATAAACACCACATGATTGACTCAAAGCATAGCTCTCACTAGATTTTATGCCAACGATGTAGTGTTATTTTAGCTTTTCACACTTACTCTTTGACAATGATGGTTGTTATTTCTTTCTAAGAAGGGATTTGAAATGATAGAGATGATTGTTGATGTCCTGTCTGTAGGTACAAGTTATTTTTTAGTCCATTCTCGAGTGTTAACTAAACTAAACGATCTAATCGGGGCCCGTGACCCGTTGGCTGTTTACCCCATGCCCCCACCATTCCCAAGCTATATAGGAATTTGCAACACCAGTAGAATAGTTGTATATATTTAATGTCCAAACTACATTTTAGACTATTCGTTGCTCTCCTTCAGTATTCACTTTCAGACTAATCAGTGCCATGTTCTAAACATTTTATTAATCTAACTTCATTACCAACTTTCAAATTTCCCCGTTTCAGTCACATTTCATCCGTCAATGGTCAATCTATTCATACACATTACATAACTTATAATAATTATACAACAAACCCTCACTCAATCTATATTTGGATTTGCAGGTTAATATACTTTTTCACTTGACATGGTTTTGTTGTTGATTGATGATTTTTAAATGAACACCGCCTCAATTTTGGCATTCATGTTGCAGGGTTCAGCTTCTCCCTTGGGTTTCTTAATGAAATACGACATTAACAACTTGGCCCTTGGGTTGCTTTGGAATAGAATGATGGTTGGTCACATTTTTTTGTTTAAAGTCAATATTGAGGTTTGTAGCTTGTTCTGTTATTCATAATTGGCATGTTAACCAAATTATTAGGATTACATAGTTGTTAATTATAACTAATACCGAGTTTTGTAAAATTATTTATTATGTTGACTTGAACATTGTTTGGATTGAGGAAAAGAGAAGGAAATGATAGGGAGTGATTATGTATTCAAATACAATAGGGAAACATAGGGAAAGGGAGGGATTACTAATCCTGTATAAAATCTATTTTTGTTTCGTTCTTCTACAAATAAGAGGAAATTGTCAAAGAAACATTTATACAGAAGGGCATATAAGTTAAATATAAACTAGTTTTCTTTCTTTAACTTCTCCAAAAAGGATCCTTTCTTTTACTCTGTGTCATTAACTATCCAACCAATAATGACTCGTACAAATGTGATGGACCTTTTATTTCCTTGCATATTTACACCTCAATGCATTTAATAAATAATTTATTAATTGACTGCGTACACATGTTTCCTTTTATCGCCAATAAAATTTTTACTTGTGAATTGCAAATGGGGGCCGTACCAAATGGGGCCATAATGGGCTTTAGAACTGTAATGTCTTCCACATCCATGAAGGAGCTCTTGTTGATTATATTGCATTTGGGAATAGATATATTAAACTCAGCGCTAAAAGGTTTTTTAGCAGTATCACAAACTCGTGAGAAATTGTTCTGCAACAGAATATAGTGGTTAGAATTGTGATGTTACCAGATAATGAGATTTATGAAAATAGTTCTGCCTACCATTTGAATTGATATTCTCTCTTTGATCAAATTTTCAAAGTCTGTATATGTTATTGGTTTCAACTAACGTTCACAAAATTAAAGCTCTCTCATTCATTTAGCGTTTCTGTTAATCTTTTTGAGGGTTACCCACTTTATATGGTTTGTATATACGCATGTTTGTCTTAGTAATGAATTGGTCCATAGTGTTATTCGTTTCAAAGTCTCTATTCTGTTTTAAAACTTTAAAGCTTTTACGGGTATTTGTTAATGGGTTCTTTATAAGATCATGAAGATTTTCTATTTTTAGATTACAAATTCGAATTTATTCTATATGTGTTTATATGTGTGTTATGTTTCCCTATCCTATTTTCTTCCGGAGACTAATTTTTATATTGAAAATTTGTGTTTGTGGGGTGTCTATTTTGACGTTTTTGCCTGTTGATGGTACTGATTATTGAATTTTTGTTTACTAGAGCATTCTTCACACCTAAGGTCCCGACATGTGGGGAAAGAATGTAGAAGCGTGTTCACTTGTGATTGTAAGCATCCCAACTTCACACACCCAGCACCCCCACTATCTTGACTATTTGGTTGCAATATTTTTGGGAAATTTTAAATTTACACCGTGTTTTGGAAGACTTTTCTCACCTATATAAACACCTAAAATTTCTACAAAGTTCTTAGTTTTCATGCGGAAGCTAATGAACAACCTTATTCCAACTGATGATAAAATTAACTCTATAGGAATTCGATGCCCTTCTAAATTCCACTGCTGTATTTAGCCATCAAAAGAGACCTTGGAACTTTTATTTGAGATAGGTGACATAGCTTCTTTTGCTTAGAATCATATGTCAAACATGTATAGAGTTTAAAGAGACAAGGGTAGAGGAGTCAGAAATGATTCATTCATGAATAGAAGTCATTGGATCTTTGTTTCTTGTCTTGGTTGTGTTAAGTTAGTTCTTATAAGTTCTTCCCGATCTCTTGTAAAGGTTCTATTCTATAAAGAACCTCACTTATGTCCTTTAATCAAATATTGTCCTAGCTTAGTGAATTCTGTAAGCCACCTAGAAGAGACTCTTTCTTCTAAATTAGATCAGTACATTTCCCAATAATGTTTTACTTGCAGTTGTCAACTATAATTTATTTTAATTGAATTTTTTTGAATTCAGGATATTGGATTTTGATTTTTTTAAATATGTATTAAAATTACTAACATAATTTTACTGTTACTAATTCTGAATTTTACCGTTACTATTAGTAACAAAATTTTACCGTTTACCGTTACTAATTTTGAATTTTACCGTTACTATTAGTAACAGAAGTTTAGTGTTACTAATTCGGAATTTTACCATTACTAATAGTAACAGTAAAATTTCGTTACTAACTTCATGCCCCACGCTTTTTTCTAATAGAAAAATTGCGTTACAAATATTTTTAGTAATAGTAAAATTGTGTTACTAAAGGTGTGTTTTGGTCTAGTGTAAAGCGGCGGATTTATCAGTATTTCATTTAAGATAAGAGGGTAGTGTCCTTTCGGTAATGAGATAGAAATTTTATGTTAAAGGAATCGAATGGTAGTTTTGAGTGCATCGATGATTCATAATGGCTAGAAATAGTCCATAATAGGTACCCGGGGTTACTATTGGGTTCTGGGGGCTGTTTAGACTAAGTGTGAGCCACAAAATGGCATACGGGTAATATTATATGAGGGGTCTGACCCTATTTTGGGATTAGAGAGTTTTATGTTAATATTTTATCAAGGTGGATAAAGGAGGTCTACTATATATTTAATCTTATGTAAGTCAATAATAAAAGATAAGTTTTAGGATGAATTAAGAAGAAGAAATCAAATCTTGAAACTAGGGTTTACTAGAGCATGAGTTCTTGATTTAATTTGTTGTTAGGTGAATTAGATGTTGCTTCGGGATGGTTTTTGTGTAAAAAATTGTTAATTTATGTTTTGGGATGGATTAGGATTCATGTATGGGAGTTTGGTGAAGGTTAGGACCACCATGGATGAAGGTTGAAGATGAAATCCCGTCAAAAGTTCATTCTGTCAGCTTAGCATATTGAACCGGTTCGCTGGGGGGAGCGAACCGGTTCGCTAACTGAACCGATTTGATCTAGCCAGCAAACTGGGTCAGTTCTGTTTGCTTGCCACCTTTTCATTGTGGTTATTTTTTGGACCGTTTGATAATTGGGCATGGAATCTTGGATTTGGGAATGAATTCAAGTTTTTGGAAATTCAGTGTGAGGGTTAATAAGTGTCGTCGGCTAACAGGGGGATAGATTATGTGTAAGGAAAATAGGTGAATAAGTGAATGAACGTTCACGGGTAGAAATATAGAAATCGAGTTAGGATTTCAGGGTTATTAGACTAGTGATTGATTAGATTGGCATATTGGCCAGAAATATACAAGCAAAGAGTTAACTATTAGTAAGGGGTTACTTAGATATGATCAGGAAAGGCTTTAGGATTTGGTAGGCTAGTGCCACAAGAGACAATACACAGGTTAGCCATCTTTATACATATGTACGTACCGAGCGTGACCTGTATATATATGTCTATGTGTGATTGACTTTATGGAACATACCTACTCTAATAAGATATCATTAGAGGTTGCGCATAGTGGACTGTCCACCATGGTGTTAACTAGCAGGTTTTGGATTGTTCCCCATGTCAGAGCACTCTTGCATGGCCACTATCTGTATGTGAGAATAATTGTTGGTTTTGAGTCCGGATGGGGGTAATGTAGTATGGTTATGACCCACGGATGTATTTTTATGACCATTTCCTTTATGTGTCTACGATTTGGGATCGGTGGTGAGATTCGGACCCAATGGTATAGGAGTGGTACGTGACGTACCTGGTGCTTGATAGCATACTAGGGATGCATACGCGAGGTCCATCTTGGGGATGCTATGTATATATGTCATATATGTATATGTGTTTAGATGATTGTATGAATATCAAGCTACAAATGGCGTATGGTTACATTGCTTGTTAGGTGAGACAAATATAATTGAGAATCCCTAAGTTATAGATTATGATTCAGCTAAGTAGTACATATTATGAGGTATCATATGGGCGGTATGGATGTGCTATATGTTTAGCGGATCAAAGTAGGTTAAGGATGGTTCGACTAGTTAAGAGAGATAGCATAACTAAGTGGATAAAATATATGCGATATGTGCACACTGTAGATGAGGGGTGAGGATAATCTCATGTGAGTGTGGCATTAAGTGAACATGAATATTTCTTACTATATTATTATTATTATTGACTTTAAATACTTGCAACTGGTTTTCAAGTGTTTTGGGCGCCGACCCGTATAAAAAAAAAATTTAAAAACATTTTAGGTGCTCAGCCACAGGTTCACCATGGATACCCATTCCATTCCTATAAAACGATGCTATAAAAACTTTGGATGCCTTCAGGACTCACTACATCAAATCCTGCGAATGGTCACGCCAAGTGGGTCACGGCCCAAGTCCGCGACCAGCTGGTCGTGGACTTAGGCCGTGACCCACTCAATATTTGGCATGACCAATTTTATTACCACATTAAATTATCCATGCTCTGGAAATGGTCACGGACTAAATCCCTGACCATAGAGCGTCACGACCCGAGTCCCTGACCAGGTCGTGACCAGTTTGGCGCTAAAATTCCCTCCAAACTGGTCGCGGGTCGGTCACGGCCCAAGTCCGTGACCAGGTTGTGACCAGTTTGGTGCCAAAATTCCCTCTAAATTGGTCGCGGATGGGTCACGGACTTGGGCCGTGACTAATGGAGCGACGAAGCAGAAAACACACACATTAAGGGTCACGGCTATGGGCCGTGACCATACATCATTCAAAAACTAAGGCTGTTGGAAAAGGGTCATGCATTATGGGTCACTGCCCTAAGCCGTGACCAGATCGAAATCCCCATTGTCCTGTAAGAAACTGATGGGTCGCGCGCATGGGTCATGGCTGTTGGTCGTGACCAGTTTGGAATCGCCATTGTCAAAGTCAGTAATGGGTCACGGCTCTTGGCCGTGACCAGGTCGAAATCGCCAGAATTCATGCTCATTAATGGGTCGCGCACATCGGGTCAGGTCTCTAGGCCGTGGACAGAGTCTGGTCTTAAAAATAAATATTCCCAGCTTCTCATTTATTACGTCCGACTTCGTTGTTGTTCGGGTTTTTGCGATTTCGAGCTCCTGCGATTTCGGTTGGATTTCAGTTGGATTTGCATTTGGATTTCAGTTGGATTTGCATTTGGCTAATTGATTTCAGTTGGTATGTATTGATTCAATTGGATTTCGTGATTTCTAACTAAAGCCTTAATTTTTGTGTATGTATTTGTAGATTTATGTTTGTATGTGTGTATGTGTGTGTATGTATAGATTGTATGTATGTGTATGTATAGATTTCTGTCAAAAAAAATATTAGGGTTTAGTAAACCTTAAATAGTATGTGTGTGTATGTATAGATTATGTTAATAAACCCTAGCTTGTAGTGTGTGTATGTATAGATTATGTCAATAACCCCTAGATTGTATATGTGTGTATTTTTTTTAATAAAATATGCCTGTTTTTTTTTTGAGAAAATATAATTAAATGATTTTTTTACATACGAGTCGCAAACACGTGTACACATTACTATAGTGAGATATTGTTGGCTTGGTTGTTGGATACTATGTTGAATTTATTGAATTGATACTAGTGTCGATAAATGTATATGTTATTAAATTTGTTGGAGTGCTCTTGATTTGCCTATGAAAAAGTATATCACATATGCTTGTCTTTTTTATGTGTATATGTATGTTTAAACTCTCATAACTTTCAAACCTAAACCTCAATAGCAGGACTCGTATTCATGCCCTCGTATACTTTTCTCAGGAAAAATGAGGCACGGTGAAAAATACTGTCAACAAGAGTGGGAGAGGTTGCAATTAGACCGCACACATAACTCTTTTATTAGCGTGCATCATATAGAGGGTACTCCTATTTATAGGTACGAAAATAAAAAGATCGAACAATTTAACTACCTTATAAATCATGGATTTGATATCCAGCAAGATTACTTGTTCGATCGTATTCTATTTTCTCTACCAGAAAACTGGGATGACGTTATACAAAATATATTTCACACACATAATCCTGACATAGCCCTGACCTTGGTTACGTTGTTCGAGAAGGCCGAAAAAAATCCACCCGTTATGGATACAACTGCGTACAGAGAGCATTGACATAGACTGTGATGTCTCGCGCCACATGCACGTAAAATTGAATCTTGCCAACAAGTTGAGAAATAGGGGATTCCGAGTTCATGTCACTGACATCTACACATCAATCATAGATACCCTTCCTTCTAGTTGGCCACGTGCAAAAATTCATAGGTTCTTAAAAACTAATACCGAATGGATGGAGATCAGACACATTGAACTTATTCTAAAGTCTTACTTTGAAAAGCTATCTATCTATCTATCTATATAAAACTAATTAAGCTAGATTAATTAGTTATAATTTCATATTACTATAATTATTTAGCCACTTATATTTTTTAATTTTTGTAGATAATGTCGAGAGGAAACAACCCTAGGGTACCAAGTGCCGATGTGACACCACAACGAGGTTCACCATCTCGTGCAGAACCCTGATTCTCAACACCAATGGCTGAGCAATTCACAACTCCACTAATGGTTCACTCCTCACCAAGTCCAACCCCAAGTGCTCCTACGCCCCAATCCAGCACTCCCGTTGCTTTAACGCCCCAATCCAACACTCATGATGCCTCCCGCTCAAATGAAAAGAATCCTATTGGCTTCTCCCTTCTCGGGAATAACCCGACGAGTGATAGGAATGACGTGCTGAACTTTAAAGCCCGGTGTTTGTCGCTGGGAAAAATGAACGTGGGAGTCGGTGGACCAGAAAATTGGAACCTCGTTGATCAAGCTGTCAAAGATGACATATATGACCAACTTTGCAAGCATTTCTCATTTCCTGACCGTTCCAAGAATAAGGTTCTATCTCGGGTTGCTGAAGGATTGAGGACATACAGGAGAAACCTTCGGAAGAAACATTTCCCGAAAGAGGCAGCGAGCTCCGATATTTTGTCTTTGAAAGAGAAAGTGCCTCCCAATGTTGAAATGTCGGTGGATCAGTGGAATAAGTTTTTGGAGAATGAGGCGAAGGAAAACAAGTTGGTCCAGAGGGAGCAAAACAAAAAAAATAGGGCACAAAAAACTGATATCCATAGGCTGGGATCCAAATCATATGAGGATTTGAAGAATGAATGGGAGAGTAGGACAAAAGATGGTTCAGATGCCGGTAAAAACCCAAATCGGTCCAACTTATTCCTTCATGCTCGACGGGACAAAGATAATAAATTCCCGCTACACTTGGCTAAGACACTGGAATCAATAGAGGTCATCAGCAGTCAATCAGATTCGATCCCTACTGATGACTTTGACCTTGAAAATGATGCCCTGACTAAGACCTTTGGAAAGGACAAAAGGGGGAGGACGAAAGGTGTTGGCTCACATATGCCAAAAAAAAAACTTCAACACATTGCACCTCTTGTGGATGAGCTTTCTTCGGTCAAGAATTGTATCTCATCCCAAAAGGAGCACTTGTTGAAGACCGATGGGGATGTCCATGAGATTAAAAATTCCCTGGGATTATTGACAAATCAAATTGGGAAACTTGTGAATCTTATTGAAAGTTATAGGCCCCCAATGCCTCCTCAAGGTTTCACACATCCTTCCCCTCCAACATTCCCCTCTCAAGTGCCTTATCCTCCAACATTCCCCTCCCTTGCACCTCCGCCTATCACGGGGCTCGGATCATCGTCAAACACTCACAGTGACTATAGCGAAGAGTACTATATCAAGGACATGAGCAATTCGAGGTTTGTTAGCGTGTGCATACTCATCTCCAGGGTTCCTGGAACTCTAATGCATCACCGACCTTTGGAGAAGGGTGAGGCTAAAATAATGGTCGATGAAATATACAATGGCTGCGGAGATGTACCTGTGTACGTTAACAGCGGGGATGGGATGGAATTGAGGAATTATGCATAAGCTTTTATTACTTGGCCACTTTATCTGTTGGCCAAGATTTAATAATATTTTCTTTCATTTCAGTTGTAATAATTTTTTTTTAGTTGTAAGAATATTGTTTTTGCTTCAGTTGGAATGATATATTTTTTGTTTCAGTTGTAAGAATATTGGTTTTGTTTCGTTTGGAATGATATTTTTTTTTATTTCAGTCGTAAGAATATTCTTTCTGTTTCAGTTGTAATAATATTTTTTAACCTATTACCACAGGACTGAAATTTGAAGATTATTACATGGATTTCCCACAATACAAAGAGTGGATGGTAGAGACTAACCGGATATCAATTAATCATGTAAAGGGCGTTTATGAATTTGTTAAATATGCTTCCAAAAATCTTAAAAGTGAGAAGATTTTGTGTCCGTGCACTCATTGTATTAACGGAAAATATAAGTCATTGGAAGTTGTTGAGTTGCATTTACTAAAGTGGGGAATCTGTCAAGACTATATAATATGGACATACCATGGTGAAAAAGTTGTACCTTATGTTCCAGAAGAATTACCGGGAGCTGACCGTGTAACGGAACCTCAAGGAGTAGAAGTGGTACATGATTCACCAACACATCGTCCATTGACCGACTTAATTGATGATGCTTACGGACTCCACAACCAACAAAACCACCAACCTATGGATACAAATAATGCGCATTATGACCAAGTAAATGAACAAATTGATGCTGAACTACTACGATATCGGGAATACATACGGTTGAAAGCCGATGTGGCTAGACCGTTGTATAAAGATTGCGATGAAGATCACTCGGTATTATATGCAATGATTGGTTTGCATAATTTGAAGAGTCAATTTGGTTTGTCTGGAAACAGCGTAACCGGAATTCTTAAGTGGGTTAAAGAAATTCTCCCAAAAGAGAACATGTTACCAGACAATTATCCTACCATGAAGAAGAGTTTGAAGGGTTTAGGTTTGAAATACAAATCTATTCATGCTTGCAAGTATGATTGCATATTGTACCGGAATGAGCACGAAGAGAAGGATGAATGTCCTGTATGCAGTGAGCCTAGATATATGGTTTGTGAGAATGGAAATGACAAACATGAAAAAAATCGCAAGTGCTCGCAAGTCCCGCAAAAGGTTTTGAAGTATTTTCCACTTGGGTCACGGTTAAAAAGTTTTTTTACTATACCGTGGATAGCGGAGGCCATGACATGGCATGCTCGATGCGAGGTGGGTGGGAATTTGATGCGTCATCCGGTTGATTCACTCATCTGGAGAATTTCAAATGCACAACACCATGAATTTGCAAAGGAACCGCGCAACATTCGTCTTGCAATCTCAACCGATGGGTTTAACCCTTTCGGTAATTTAAGTACTAGTCAGAGTTATTGGCCAGTTCTTATGGCGCCTTTAAGTCTTCCTCCGACGTTATGCATGAGAAAGGAGTTCACATTGTTATCTCTGTTGATACCCGGGCCGAAGGCTCCTAGTGATGATATTGATATATTCTTAGCACCATTAATCGAATAACTTAAAGAGTTGTGGGATAAAGGCGTGACGGCGTTCGATTCTCATAAGGGTGAAGAGTTCACACTTAAAGCAATGGTGATGTGGGCGATCCATGATCTTCCTGCTTATGGGACCTTGTCCGGTTGTAATGTTCATGGTTATTATGGATGTCCCATATATGGGGAGGAAACTGAAGCCTGTTGGTTAAAACATAGTGGTAAGTTGAGTTACACGGGTCATCGTAGATTTCTGCCGACCAGTCACCCTTTTAGGAATGACAAGTCTAACTTTTTGCCTGTCGGTCACGAGCGAAGAACGGCACCTATTCGACTTTCTGGTCAGCAAATTGAGGAGAAGGCGGTGGCTGCGACTGCGGGGAATAGGTATGTAGGCAAACACCCCCAGTTTGTAAACCTGAAGCGTAAAGCTAGGGAGGATCCGAACGACCCTAGTAAAGCGAAGCCATGGTCCAGGCGATCAATATTTTTTGATTTGTTGTATTGGAAAGATCATCGTGTAAGGCATATAATTGGTGTGATGCACACAGAGAAGAATGTTACAGAACATTTGATAGGAACATGTCTGGGTGGATCTCATTCCAAAGATGGAGAGCGTGCCTGCCGAGATCTACAGGATATGAAAATAAAGAAGAGACTGTGGTTAAAAAATGATCCAACGACAGGAAGAATTTCTATCCCCCCGACTGCTTTCACTTTGACTACTAGTGAGAAGAAGATACTCTTAGACACGTTGTTCAACTTGAAGACTCCAACCGGTTATTTTGGTAATTTACTTAGGGTAGTAAACTAACAAGCAAATGACTTGAAACAGTGCAAGTCTCACGATTGGCACGTAATCATTTTATTAATCCCGTTGTTATTTCGGCATTGCTTTTCTGAACACAAAGATCTCCGTCGGGAAATTATGCAAATCAGTTTGTGTTTTACCCTACTTTGTGCAAAAGTGGTAAACAGAAGACACATTAAAGCTGCGAAATCAACTTTAGCCGAGGCAGTTTGTGTGTTAGAGAAATATTTTCCTCCGTCATTCTTCGATATCAGTATCCACCTTCTTGTGCATTTATGCGATGAAGCTTTATTATGTGGTCCCGTGAGGTATCGTTGGATGTATCCTTTTGAGCACTTGATGAAAACCTTCAAAGATTATGTAAAGAATACACGGTATATTGGAGGGTCAATTGTTGAAGAATACGTAACGGTGGAATCATCGCTATACGCTAGGGAACATATGCCAGAACAAGAGGTGAGGAGGTTTAATCCTCGTGGAGAACGAGTGATAGAGGAACCTGACGAGTTTGAGGACGAATTATCGTTTGGGAACCCTAAAGAGGTGAAACTCATAAACCTACAATACGAACAAGCAACTCGTCATGTCTTCGAATCGCAAGATGAAGTCCAAGACTGGAGAGAGTGAGTATCTACTGAATTCTTCTTCTTTGATTATATGTATTTTTTATTTTATGATCTAAACTCTATAATTTTTCTGTAGGAAGTACGAGAACGAAATTATCCAAAATCAAAGGACAAATTGGACGACAACTGACTTTAGGGCATGGGTGTCAAAAGAGGTACTTTTCACATCTTATGTGTGTGGTTATTTATTCATGTGTGGTAAAAACATGCCTTAATACAAATTCATTAATAAATGCAGCTTCTAAAAAGAGGTGATGTCTCTTCCAGACTTGCACGCCTAGCAAAAGGTCCTAGTTTTTGTGCAAAAGAGTTTAAGAAATTCCGCACCAACGGTTTTGATTTCATTTCATATCCATATGAGGAAAATCTTTTGACGCAAAATAGTGGAATATCAATTTCTGCCTTGACCACCTGTATCGCTAGCAAAAGTGATAAAAATCCAAAGAATACGGTGCTAACCTATTATGGGATAATTCAACAAATCCTAGAACTTGATTACTTGGATTTCACAGAAACCGTATTCTATTGTGATTGGGTAAAGGTGGAGGATACAACGAATGCTTGCAAAGTTGATCCCGACTCCAAACTTATTATGGTAGATTTATCAAAGCTGAAGACTAAAGACCGCATAGTCGACGAGCCTTTTATTTGTGCCTTTCAGAATGTAAAGAAGGTATTCTACTCGAAGTGCATAAACGATGGCAATTGGTCTATTATTGTGCATGCACCAAAGGGTATGACTACTGAAGTAAACGTATTAAAGGCTCCAAAAGAGTTCCAGTCAGCTCTTGATAACAAACCTAATTTGAAGGATCTTTTAGTTGATTTAGAGGAAGATTGAGTATCAAAATATTATTTTATCCTCATCAATCTTATTTGTATCCTATTATGATATTGACATTGTATTAGCACTTTACATTAATTTATGAATTTCATCTACTTTTAAGTGTAATGTCCCGCTATTGAACATAACTGTTTGCAAAATATTTTTTGGTTCTACCATTTTTTTAATTGAACATAAATGTTTGCAAAAAAATCATTATTTTTTCACTGTCATAGGATACATTGATGTTGGGGTCGAACTACTATCAAACATAATCTGAAATTGCATCGCTCCTGGCATAGAGAAGGTTCTGATTGGCGTTGGGTGTAACAAAATATCCAGGTAATGGATAGACCTATGATGAACTTTATTTTAAGGTTAAATATGCATTGATTCAATTTTTTAATTATTTTGGGTTTGGATAACTTTTGAACAAAGAATAGTTAGGGTGAACACTAGAAAAAGAAGTCATTATCCAACGGATTGCCACTTTCTAGGTTTAAGGCGCTCCCGATTTGATTGTACGACGTAAATTTGAAAAAAATCAGACTTAAGCATAAAAACATGCCATCGAATGGTGAAAACGTAAAATAGCCACAAAACAGTCCCATAAGAGTCACGAACACCTCGCACGGGACCAATGTAAATCGCAGGAACTGACCGTGTAGTCACGGCGCTCCCGGTTTGAGTGTATGACGTAAATTTGCAAAAAAATAAACTTAAGCATAAAAACATGCCATCGAAGGGTGAAAACATAAAACAGCCTTAAAACGGTCCCGTAAGAGTCATGAACCCCTCGCACGGGACTAATGTGACTCGTAGGAACCGACCGCGTAGTCACGGGGCTCCCGGTTTGAGTGTATGACGTAAATTTGTAAAAAGTTAGACTTAAGCATAAAAACATGCCATCGAAGGGTGAAGACGTAAAATAGACATAAAACGGTCCGGTAAGAGTCATGAACACCTCACACGGGACTAATGTAACTCATAGAAACCGACCGCGTAGTCACGGGGCTCCCGCTTAGAGTATACGACGTAAATTTGCAAAAAAATAGACTTGAGCATAAAAACATGCCATCGAGGGGTGAAAATGTACAATAAGTACAAAACAGTCCCGTAAGAGTCACGAACACCTCGTATGGGACCAATGTGACTCGTAGGAACCGACCGCGTAGTAACGGTTTGAGAGTACGACGGTAATTTGCTTATTTCTAGACTTAGGCTTAAAAACATGACGTTAGAGGGTGAAAACTCGAAACAGCCCCCGAACGGCCCCGTGGGTGGCACCAACACCTCCCACGAGACCAACGTAACTCGTAGGAACTGACCTCGCAGCCGCGGGTCTCCCGCTTTGAGAATACGAGCATAATTTGCGTATTTCTACACTTAAGGAAAACATGGCGTTAAAGGGTGAAAACTCGAAACAGCCCCCGAACGGCCCCGTGGGTGGCACCAACACCTCCCACGGGACCAACGTAACTAATAGGAACTGACCCCGCATCCGCGGGACTCCCAGTTTGAGAGTACGATGGTAATTTGCTTATTTTTAGACTTAGGCTTAAAAACATGATGTTAGAAGGTGAAAACTCGAAATAGCCCCCAAACGGCCCCGTGGGTGGCACCAACACCTTCCACGGGACTAACGTAACTCGTAGGAACTGACCTCACAGCCGCGGGTCTCCCGGTTTGATAATACGACCGTAATTTGCTTATTTCTACACTTAAGCAAAACATGGCGTTAAAGGGTGAAAACTCGAAACAGCCCCCGAACGGCCCCGTGGGTGGCACCAACACCTCCCACGGGACCAAAATAACTCGTAGGAACTGACCCCACAGCCGCGGGTCTCCCGGTTTGAGAGTACGATGGTAATTTACTTATTTCTAGACTTAAGCTTAAAAACATGACGTTAGAGGGTGAAAACTCGAAACAGCCCCGGAACGGCCCCGTGGGTGGCACCAATGCCTCCCACGAGACCAACGTAACTCGTAGGAACTGACCTCGTAGCCACGGGTCCCTCGGTTTGAGAGTACGATGATAATTTGCTTATTTCTAGACTTAGGCTTAAAAACATGATGTTAGAGGGTGAAAACTTGAAACAGCCCCCGAACGGCCCCGTGGGTGGCACCAACACCTCCCACGGGACCAACGTAACTCGTAGGAACTGACCCCGCAGCCGCGGGACACCCGGTTTGAGAGTACGACGGTAATTTGCTTATTTCTAGACTTAGGCTTAAAAACATGACGTTAGAGGGTGAAAACTCGAAACAGCCCCCGAACGGCCCCGTGGGTGGCACCAACACCTCCCACGGGACCAACGTAACTCGTAGGAACTGACCTCGCAGCTGCGGGTCTCCAGGTTTGAGAATATGACCGTACTTTGCGTATTTCTACACTTAAGCAAAACATGGCGTTAAAGGGTGAAAACTCGAAACAGCCCCCGAACGGCCCCGTGGGTGGCACCAACACCTCCCACGGGACCAACGTAACTCATAGGAATTGACCTCGCAGCCGCGGGTCTCCCAGTTTGAGAATTCGACCGTAATTTGCGTATTTCTACACTTAAGGAAAAACATGGCGTTAAAGGGTGAAAACTCGAAACAGCCCCCGAACGGCCCCGTGGGTGGCACCAACACCTCCCACGGGACCAACGTAACTCGTAGGAACTGACCTCGTAGCCGCGGGTCCCTCGGTTTGAGAGTACGATGATAATTTGCTTATTTCTAGACTTAGGCTTAAAAACATGATGTTAGAGGGTGAAAACTTGAAACAGCCCCCGAACGGCCCCGTGGGTGGCACCAACACCTCACACGGGACCAACGTAACTCGTAGGAACTGACCCCGCAGCCGCGGGTCTCCCGGTTTGAGAGTACGACGATAATTTGCTTATTTCTAGACTTAGGCTTAAAAACATGACGTTGGAGGGTGAAAACTCGAAACAGCCCCCGAACGGCCCCGTGGGTGGCACCAACACCTCCCACGGGACCAACGTAACTCGTAGGAACTGACCCTGCAGCCGCGGGACTCCCAGTTTGAGAGTATGACAGTAATTTGCTTATTTCAGACTTAGGCCTAAAAACATGACGTTAGAGGGAGAAAACTCGAAACAGCCCCCGAACGGCCCCGTGGGTGGCACCAACACCTCCCACGGGACCAACGTAACTCGTAGGAACCGACCTCGCAGCCGCAGGTCTCCCGGTTTGAGAATACGACCATAATTTGTGTATTTCTACACTTAAGCAAAATATGGCGTTAAAGGGTGAAAACTCGAAACAGCCCCCGAACGGCCCCGTGGGTGGCACAAACACCTCCCACGGGACCAACGTAACTCGTATGATTTGACCCCGCAGCCGCGGGACTCCCGGTTTGAGAGTACGACGGTAATTTGCTTATTTCTAGACTTAGGCTTAAAAATATGACGTTAGAGGCTAAAAACTCGAAACAGCCCCCGAACGGCCCCGTGGGTGGCACCAACACCTCCCACGGGACCAACGTAACTCGTAGGAACTGACCCCGCAGCTGCGGGACTCCCGGTTTGAGAGTACGATGGTAACTTGATTATTTCTAAACTTAGGCTTAAAAACATGGTATTAGAGGGTGAAAACTCGAAACAGCCCCCGAACGGCCCCGTGGGTGGCACCAACACCTCTCACGGGACTAACGTAACTCGTAGGAACTGACCTCACAGCCGCGGGTCTCCCGGTTTGAGAATACGACCGTAATTTGCTTATTTCTACACTTAAGAAAAACATGGCGTTAAAGGGTGAAAACTCGAAACAGCCCCCGAACGGCCCCGTGGGTGGCACCAACACCTCTCAAAACGACTGTAATTTTCATATTTTTACTTGGTTACTGATAATTTTAACTCATCTATGCAATTTTTCAGCTTGATTAAATTTTTTGTAAAACTACTTGGTTACTGATATTTTTGTTTTTTGTATCCTATCATTTGTAGGATTTTTGCACGTGGATCAAATGAAGGAGGCAATGGTTTACAACATGATGATTATTTATATGTTGTGGACATTCATGATAATGTTTTTTTATGTGTTATAGCCGTGCAGAATTTTATTGTTTAGTTTTATGGCCGTGCGGGCTTTTATAATTTGATTGTTGAATTTTATAGCAGTACGGGCTTTATAATAAGCAGGTTTTTCATTTACAGGTTTTGGAATGTCAAGAAAATAGAGGAAACTCTGCCCAATTTTTTTTTGGTCTGTGAATTATTAAGACGTGTAATATTTTTATATTTGTATATATATTTGTTTATTAACAACATTCTCAATTCGCAATTTGTGATTTTTTTTATTATTTTGCCTATAATAAATATTTGCAACACCTCGTAGCAACCGACGGTGCACTCACAGGACCCCTAATTTTAGGATTGGACAAAAAAATACATTTTTTTTAAATTATAGATAAATATGGTCATGGACTTTGTCCATGACCATTTTTATTTTTTTTTTGTCGCGCTTAAAAATGGTCGCGGCCAAAGTCCGCGACCATTTTTTTTATTTTTTTGTCACGGTTATGGGTCACGGACAAGGGCCGCGACCATTTTTTTTTAATTTTTTTTGTCACGGGCGTGGGTCGCGGACTTTGGTCGCCACCAATTTCTCACGGTTGTGGGTCACGGATAAGGGCCGCGACCAATTTTTTTTAATTTTTTTTGTCACGGACGTGGGTCGCGGACTTTGGCCGCGACCAATTTGTCAGGGTTATGGGTCACGGATTAGGACCACGACCCATCACGGCATGGGTCACGTCCAAAGTCCGCGACCATCTGCCGTGACCCCTCTTGGTCGTGACCATTTTTTGATCACGGACTTGGGCCGTGACCCACGAAAATGGTCACGCCAGAAATGGTCACGACCGAAGTCCGCGACCCACATTTTTGGTCAGGGATTTTGGCCGTGACCAATCGCCAGTTTTAGTGTAGTGACTTGATTAGACGCTTCTTTCATTTTCACCTAGATAGGACTCTAGTTCACTATTTCTTTTTGGGCATGTTGTCCGCAGTTGGATAGATTTATTATTAGACATTATTTACATTATTTCTATTAGGTATTTCGATTACTGTATTCTGGATACCGAGATTTTATTCAGTTTATTTTATTTATTCTATCATTATTCTTTACATTCTATCACTGTGGATGTTATAATTATACCGTTGAATTGTTTCATATAAGCATGTTAATAAGATTTAAAAATTGAGACCGATCTTAATAGGTTATTAGTTTAATTAATTAATTTTTTACAGTGATGCTAAGAATGAAATAAATATGATTCCCATTTAATTTAATAATAGCTTGATCAACTGGTATTAGAGTAGGCAAGGTGTCACAATTGGTATTAGAGCATCAGGTTAGAGTGTCATTAGGATTTGTGCGACTTCATTACTGTTTCAGCGTAGCGTTCTTTGGTATAGAGCTCTTTAATTAGGATTGTTGCATTCTTATTTGCGCATTTACGTTCTTATGATATATTATTATATTTTATCAAGGAAAATTGCATAAATTTGATTTGATTTTGGATGCCAAACACGGGAGGACGATCAACTCGAGTTGCTACTATGGCCGAAGGAGGGGAGGCTCACCGGGAGCCGTAGATTACTCCGGGGATGGTGACAGCTACAAAGGTTTTCACCATTATTACACAAGCGGTTAACTCCCAATGACTTCCATTTCTAAGGAGTTTTCCCAGGGACAACCTAAGAAGCCAATGGCACTAGTTGTTCAGGCCCACCCATGCCATCTGTGTGGGAGAGAGTTAGTGAGGCCTTCCAGAAGGGTAATCCATCGAAGTTCTAGGGAAGTGCGAATGTGGTCTCCGCCAGCCAATGGAAGAAATACACCCAATAGCATCTACGCATGGTTGAGTGCAGTGACACTCAAAAGTAGATATTGGCTAACTTGAGCTCGTGGGGGCTACTTTGTTATGGTGGGAGTTAGCCTCCACTTATTAGGAGAGGGACACTATGACCATTGGGGACTTTTGGGTGCAATTTGACTGCAAGTTCTTCCCATCTTCCATTCAGACAAAGATGAGGAGGAAATTTCTAAACCTTTCACAAGACGGACGGACAGTGGTCGAGTACGAGGAGGAATTTATCGGCCTGGTGAATTTTGTGCCAGACGAGATGGATACTGATGAGAAGAAGACACTCAGGTTTACAGATGGTCTTACCTAGAGGATTTTATAGCATCTATTGGATAATATTCCATTGAAGACTTATGCTGGTGTCGTAAATGTCTCCCTTCTACACTGATAGGATAACCACTTCCACTTGAAGGGAGCGAAGAGAGTTAGGAGTCTTGCCAGTAGGGAAAAATGGGCAAAATCATAGTTATAGTGCCAGTGGGGCACCACAGCAGTAGTAGCACAGACATCATGAGCGGGATTCTTAGCAGGGGGATCTGGATAAGAGGTTTAGATTGGGAGGATTTTGACCCGGAGACAGTGGGTTCAGGAAGGGCTATCAGGGCAAGCAACGTGTTCCTCTTGGCCAGTAGGACTGAGGGAACAATGAGGGTGTCCATCAGGGCTAAGGCCACTAGAGCCAGAGACCAACTGATTAATGGTTAGGTGATTCATATGTAGGGAGTAGGGCCACATGTGGCGAGCTTTCCCAAATCGATCTAGAGTACAGTAGTAGGGTGCCTAGTAGGGGCCACAGGTGCCATTACCTCCAGCAGCACTAGCAGTTATAGTGATTCCGCTATAGCAGGGGAAGTTACAATATGCGCGTGTATACAATGTCCATAATGTTATAGTTTCACAGGCACCCCCAGCCGTAGAGGGTATGTTTCCTATCCAGGAGCATATGGGTCGTGTTCTATTTGACACGAGGGGGTCATATTCATTTGTTACTGATAGATTTTCATGAGCGGCTGATTTATTAGATACAAATAATAGTATTAATATGTGTGTTGATTTTCCATTGGGTAGAGGGGTTCTCATCCATTCCATTTATAAAGGAGTGGGTACAAATATAGGAAGACTATGTTTGGCTGCTGATTTACTTGTGTTGGTTATGATAGGTTACGATTTAATTCTTAGTATGGATTGGTTAGCATGTTATAAAGAGATGGTGGACTATTTTAATAGGACTATCGTGTTCACCATACCAGGGCATGAGATGTTTTTAGTGTCAATGCCTCTTCTCGAGGGACGGTCGAGAACACATTTATATTATATTGAGAAGGATGCCTAGCAGGGAGTTGTCATCTCTTCAGTAGTGAGGGAGTTTGCCAATGTTTTCTAGGAGATACTAAGGTTACCTCTGAGTCGACATATTGAGTTCGCTATTTACTTGGAGCCGAGGACAAGGCCGATAGATCGTGCGCCTTATCGTATGGCTCTAATGGAGATGCCAGAGTTGAGGGATCAAATTCAGCAGCTCTTGGGGCATGGCTTTATTTGTAGGAGTACATTGTCATGGGGTGCTCCCGTATTGTTTGTGAAAAATAAGGATTGGTCGTTGCATCTTTGCGTTGATGATAGGGATTTGAACAAGGTCACACTTCGAAACAAATACCTATTGCCACATATCGATGAACTGTTTGACCAACTTAGTGGATCAGCCTATTTCTCAAAGATTAATTTGAGGTCAAGTAACCATCAACTACATACCAAGGAGCAGGATGTCCCTAAGACTGTATTCTTGGTGAGGTATGGATCGTATGAGTTCAGGGTGATGTTATTTGGGCTAACCAATGCACCAATGGTATTTATGGATCTTATAAATAGGGTGTTAAAAGATTTATTGGACTAGTTTGTCATTATCTTCATATAAGATATTTTGGTCTATTCTTGGGCCGAGGGAGAGCATGCAGAGCACTTGTGTATGGTTCTTCAGACATTACGGTACCATCAGTTGTATGCCAAGTTTAAGAAATGCAGGTTTTGGTTACAAGAGGTGCATTTCTTAGGTCACATTGTATCAGACATGGGTATTTCGGTGGACCTGAGTAAGGTAGCAACATTGAGGGAGTGGGTCCAACCCATGACACCGACGGAGGTTCATATCTTTTTGGGTTTAGTAAGTTACTATCATCATTTCATAAAGGGATTCTCGAAGATTGGGGGCCCATTGACAAACCTTAATCGTAAGGGAGTGCCATTTGTTTGCGATGATCAGTGTCAATTAGATTTTGATGAAATAAATGACAAATTAACTTCTTCACCAATGCTCGCACTTCCTTGGGATGGAGTGGAGTACTTTATTTTTACAGGCATTTCCTTATTAGGACTTGGGGGAGTGTTACAACAGGAGGATCGAGCTATAACTTATGATTCTCACAAGCTTAAGCCCCATGAGAAAAACTACCCCATACATGATTTCGAGCTTGAAGTGGCCATTTTTTCCTCGAGGATATGGAGGCACTATGTACTAGGGGAGAAGTTAAGAATATTCACGAACCAAAAGTCACTACATTATATGTTCATGCAAAAGGATCTTAATATGAGACAGAGTAGGTGGCTCGAATTCTTAAAGGATTACCATTTTGAAATTCAGTATCCCCTGAGGAAGTCTAAAGTGGTGGCAGACATGTTCAACCCAAGGTCTATGTGGGAGTTAGTAGAGGTTTAGAAGGCGAAGTGGGGTGAGCTTCAGCATGAGGATGCAGTGGCTAGGGCTTGTATGGCAGTTTGGACTATCACGCATGTGATTATCATGAGGGTTGTGAAGATGCATGCAGGGGATCTGTTCTGTCAAGATAAGGTGAGCTAGTTGTTAGCAGAGGGTGTAAATTCTTACTTGATCAGCTCAAAGGGAGGCTTACGATTCCATGAGATACTGATAGACTCAAAGGATGGTAACCTACGACATGAAGTGATGACAGAGTCACATATATCACATTTTTTGGTACATCTCAAGGGGATAAGATGTATCAGGACATGAGGAGGCAATATTGGTGGACTGGGATGAAGTGGAATATTGCTGAATTTTTCTCTAGGTGCACCATTTGTTAGATGGTGAAGGTAGACTATTAGAGACCAGCTGGGATTTTATAGCCATTAGCGATTGTAGTAAGGAAATGGGAGAGAATTTCGATGGACTTCATCATGAGGCTACCAATATCGTAGAGGGGTTACAATTCCATCTGGGTCATTATGGATCGTCTGACTAAGGTGGTCCATTTATTTCTAGTTTGAATAGATTATACGATAAGGCAGTACGCCCAGGTTTATACAGCAGAGATAGTGACGTTTCATGAGGTGTCGATTAACATTTTGTCCGATCGGGATAAGATATATATATCCTAGTTTTGAAAATCTTTCTAAGAGGCTATGGGGACTGAGTTACGTTTGAGTACGACTTATCGTTTGCAGACAGATCGACAGACTGAGAGAGTGAATCATATGCTAGAGGATATGTTGAGGATGTGCATATTAGATTTTAGGGGAGGTTGAGTGCAGTACCTTCCACTGGTAGAGTTCGCCTATAATAACTTATGCCAGTTCATGATATAATTGGCACCTTTTGAGTTATTGCATGGAAGACCTTGTCATTCTCTCTCTTATTGGTTAGAGGCGTGGGACAACAAACTTCTTGGATCGGAGATGATCCAGGGTGCTTCTGTAAAGATTGAGTTGATTCAGGGCCATATATGGATAGACCAAGACAGGTAGAAGAGTTATATAGACGTAAATCGGAGACATTTGAAATTTAAATGGGTGATTTAGGTGCTATTAGGGGTGTCACCCATGAGGGGAGTTATGCGATTTGGAAAGAAGGTAAAGTTAGCACCGAGATATGTGGGAACTTTCTTGATCATTGAGATTGGGCCAGTTGCGTATAGGCTCCCCATGTTAGAGCACTTGTAGAGGATTCACATTGTATTTCATGTGCCGTAATTTAAGAAGTATCAAAGGAGTGATATGGCTTATTGGCACATACATTTATAAGAGATTAACTTGCATCTAGACATCTCATATAAGAAGAGACCCATTGCCATCCTGGATCGTAGCGAGAGGAAGCTTTGATCGAAGGTGGTACCATTAAATCATGTTCAGTTGACTTGAGAGCGTGAGTATGACATGCACGAAAAGTATTCATAGCTTTTTATTCCAGGTATGTCTGAATTTCGGGGACCAAATTATGTTATGAGGGGGAAAGTATGTAATACCTCGTATTTTTGAAGTATTTTAAATTACACATGTGCACATAATCTTAAAATAATCGAAAAATAAATTAGCTTAGATAAATATTAATGGGAGAATAAAAAGAATTAATATTTATGCATATTTATATTTACTTGTGTCATAAGTAAATGATAACGTAGTAAATTATGTTACGTCGTAAGTAAGTTAAAGCGACGAATTTATCGGTATCTTATTCGGGACACACGAGTATATTTACGTCAGGAATGAGATGAAAATTTTATTTTAGAGGACTTGGACGGTAGTTTTGAGTGCACCGATGGTTCAAAATGGTTCGAAATAGTATAAAATAGGTACCCAGGGGTTACTATTGGATTCTAGGGGATTTTTAGACTTAGTGGGAACCCTAGAAGGGCATACACGTAATTTTATATGAGGGGCTGACCCTATTTCGGGATTAGAGAGTTTTATGTTAATATTTAATCAAGTTTGATAGAGGAGGGATGCTATCTATCCACCCAAAATAGTTAGGGTTTGAGAGGAAGTGAAAAAAAAAATAAAGAGAGGATCCAAGGAGAAAAGCCATCATCCACGAGGTGAAGATTGTAACCAAAAGAAGTATTTCCCAAAGGGAAATCTTAGAACTCATGATTTTAAAGTCAAGCATTTACTTGCTATAATATTCTTGTGTAGATTCATTTGTTCATGAAACTTGGTGTAGAATATATTGAAAGGGCGTAGGCCCCCAATTATTAAATTCAAATATAATGAGATGGTTCAAATTTTAATTTTCCAAAAGTTATTTAAAATTTTCTTTTCTTAAAGAGGACAAACCAGCTTATGAAAAAATGAAACTAAACTAAAAGTGAAATTAAACTGCTTAACCATTTTTCAAGTTTCACTTGAACACAATTAATTAAACCCAAGTCCCAAAATTTGCCTAACAAAAATTAATTCAATTTTCGATATAGGACAAACACATTAAACAATGATTTTACCAAGTTACATTATTGACTTGAATTAAATTAACTTTAAACCTGCCCAAACCAATTTAGCACCATATTAAACAACTGTGATGTTTAAACAAATTTTTATCTTGTTTATCCTAGCATGCATTTATGGTGATTTTTGTAAGATAAAAATTAAACACAATCACACTATACGATGATGTATGAGGAAAACCCAAATGGGAAAAACCTTGGACTGCCCTCGCCTAACAAATCCACTATGTACGAAAATTTTACAAAAGACTATGACAAGAAAACTTACAACACTCGACTCCTTCAAGCCCCGATGATTCCTTCGCTCTTCAACCTCTGCCTTGTAGATAATCTCGGAGACCACCAGAACCTTGGAGTACACCAATGGAGGCACAACCCACCGTCAACCACACATGATGACTTTCACCATGTGAAAAATCCGCAACACAAACTTCTTCTCCTTTATGGGTATAGAATAAACCCAAACTTCTATTCTTGTTGGTGTAAAGAAAACTCGTTGCTAAAAAAACTCTCCAAGAAAATTATATATATGAAAGAACTTAGATAAACAAACTATGGGTGTGTATTTATGTTTTGATAGAAGTTAATCCATGAAAATACAAGACACAAATTGGGACATTTTGTTGGAAGATTTGAGCTCTCAAAAGCCTTTGGAAAGATGCAAAAATTCCTTAGAGAAAATGGTTTCCCGCACATGTTTTATCAATTAAAAAGTTATTGGGAAAGTGGGAAAGTGGGAAAAAACTGGCAAAATAACAGATCCCGCTGAAATTTCGTTTGAACGACCATGTTCGAATGAGGATTTTCGAACGAAACTTCTAACGAGAAAACAGAAAAAAATATAAAATCTCGTTCGAACATGGTCGTTCGAGCGAGGTCATTCGAACAACTTTTCTAACGAGATTTCAGGCCTTGATTCTAGATAATTTCGATAAGAACGCGTGACTGCCAGTTTCGTATTTTTCTGATTTTTTTTGGATTTGATGTGATTTTTCTACGGAAAGGTGTCCGAGAACAAAATCTTTAGAACTATAAATTCAAAAAAGAAATTAACAAAAAATACTAACACCCAAAATAAATTTCCAAGCTCCTATATATATATACTAGGGTATGCCCGTGCCTGAAGGCACGCTGATAATTTTGAAAATTATAAAGTCGTATATAATGTAAATAATAAATGTTTTATATATTATAAGTGCAAAATTTTAAAGTATAGAATCATGTAAATTTAAATCATATAGCTTTTTTACAACACAAATGTATAAACAGTTTTAAAAATTTGAACAAAATCCCTTTGTTTATTGGACTATCCACCCTGCTTAAGTAATAGTCAATTTTGGACCTCATATAAACATCATAATCAATTTAACTCAACTTGACAAAATACAACCAATGTATCAGTAAATAAATAAAACAGTGATCAATTTACTCATTTATACAATTAAGACTTGTAATCATAAAATTTATTACAAAACATAAAAATTTGTACATGATTTAGAAAATTTGGGCAAAATTTCCCCTATTTATAGGACTAACCACTTGATTAAGAAACCAAAATTACTCATTTATACAATTAGTCCATCCCAGACATTATATAAACCCAATCATCGATTTATGCTGATAATAGACTTCGGGTATGATTACACAACAAAATCATTATTGACACCTTTATGAATAAAATGATGATAAAATAATACTCAAGGTATGTACATGTGTCCTTGTGAAATTTTTTAGCAATGGGGAATTTGATTAGCCTGTTAACATTATGTGCTACAACAACACCTAAGTTTCTAATTAAAAAAATTAATATAAGAAAAAAAATTAAAATAAATAAATAAACTTATCATGTCCATCACATGTCATTATCATGTCCTTGCATGTTCATGCCATGTCCCCCACATCCCCATTGTCTCTCTCACATAATTTGTCCGACACGTCATGTGGAAAAAGTTGGACCCATATTCATGATCTGGCGTATGCCTCTCCCATGTCCTAGAGTATTCGACATTTGTACGAAGGTCTGCGGCAAAGTACTCGTGCTTCAAAGTATGTATGCCTCTCGTATAAACCTTATAATCACAGTTGTGTGACGATTGTAGGAATCTTTATAAAAAATATGGTTAACAAGAGCAAAAGGATCCTGCAAGCCAAGAAAAGTAACAGATAAGTTCATATAAAGGTAAAAACATGTTCAATTTCACATTTAACCTCAACTTCAAATAAATGCAAAAAATGAAATTCAGTATAGAGAGAGGATAACTATGCTCGCATACCATTGAGGTTCTTACACTTTCACGTGGTTTTCGATGATCCACACGGTGTTGCGGGATATTAGCCAATATGAAAACTAACTGATGTCACCAGGATAACATTTGTTAATTAAAAACATGTTAAAATCCAATATTTAAAACCTCAAAACTAAAACAATTATTGAAATCAAACATAAAAATATACTATACCTGCTTGCAAAAGATGCCCAAATTTGTAATAGATTCAAATACACATAATATACATACACTAATAGGATATGTGCCATATTTGAACATCTATTATAGACTATGCCTAGTAAAATCCATAATATACAAAACATCAGACAGTTTACTGTCAAGTTGAACCCCATTCAATTAAAATAATGTATAAATTATCTCCAATAATTAGTAAACACCACTTGGGAGGGAATATTGTTGATTTTCGGATTGGGAGGACTAACCTCAACCTGGTAATTTTTTGCCATTGATTGAAATTTGATTTTGCTCTTAGAAATAATACATGCTTTTTCATTATACTTGGGAGGGCAGATTCCTGCTTTTTCATTTCAAAATCAAAACCTGTTCACTTTCAATAGCAAATCAATTAAACTGAGTAACATTCAGTAAAAATTATCATGATTTGCAGATGCATAGGTGCATGGATCTTCACATGCTAGGGAAGAGCATCAACCAATGTCCATTCTTGCTCAAGATTGTCTTGGTCCTTTAAAGAGACATGGAAATTCTGCGCAGGAGACCATTCAGGAAGATGAAGGTGAAAAGGGAATATACTGTTCATCTTCTAGCCAAGGAGAAAAATTAGTTGATGGGGAGGACCAATCATGCTCACCAGAGATAGCACATGAATCTACTCTTAATGGGGAAGTAGGCAAGAGGTTGAATCAGATGGTTCCTATTCCCCATGTTCCCAAAATCAAGGGAGAAATACACTCAGATGATGAACAAA
The DNA here is from genome assembly GCA_949130495.1 of Sambucus nigra. Lineage (NCBI taxonomy): Eukaryota > Viridiplantae > Streptophyta > Magnoliopsida > Dipsacales > Adoxaceae > Sambucus > Sambucus nigra. Next base: position 592,551,760 of record OX422211.1, on the reverse strand, counting down.
CATCAGATCATCAAAGGCTGATGAACAAAATGCAGTTATATGATCTTGTTGAGCTAAAGGTTTTAGGCGATGGAAACTGTTAGGTTGGGTCTTAATTAGGCCATGGTTAATTATATCAAATCTAATAATGATGTTCACCAAATGTTTAAAACAGTAACATGATTGAAGCGCATTTATTCACATTCAATTGTTATACAACTTTCATATTACATATTTTAAGAGCATCTATGTGCATCAAGTGAGGAGCTCTTATCAAATATAGAAGGAAAAGGTTAATAAAATACAATCGATAATACTCACCAAAATGATTTCAAAAGTAGTCTAAAAACAGAGAATTCGGGATATCATTTTGTAAAACGATAATATTAAACAAAAAAAGACCCAAATCAAACCCCAATACCATAAATCATACCCCAAACACCAGGAATCGACGCCCCAAAAATTGTCAACTAAAATAACGTACATATCAAATGAAAAAAAAAATCAACCTCCAATAGAGAAAGAGGGAAATAACATATACCTGGATAATGTTACCTATCATTAATTAGAACTTTAAAATATAAGAAAAAATGTAACAAATTAGAACACAACGCACAAACCACGCTTCTACAAACAAAAGTTAAAAAAAATGTTTTGAATCTAAAACAGAACGAACTAAACATACAAAATATACCTTGAAAGGATGGAGAGATGGAAAAGCTGAGTTTATACCTGTAAAAAGAAAAAAGGGGGGGACAAAACATATTAGGTAACATAACGCATACGAAAAGGACAATGATCTTTCAAATCCGTTTATTGAATAAATCTATGATGAATGACCAAAGCAGAGATATTGGCTTTGCAAAAGAGGAGGATAAAAGAAATCTCAAGCTTTAAAACCATCTTGAACTTAAATAAGGAATTATGTCAATAATACAGTAAAGAAAAATGCAAAATCCTTGGTGAAAAGAAAAATCTTAGAGAATAGAGAGCTACCTAAGAAATTGAATTCAAATAGATAAATACAACTCATTAGATATAACCCACAATTGATTATTTTTTGAAACAGTTTACCCTCAAAGTTGAAAAACAAAGAACCTTAAAAATCTATAGACATGTAAAAATGTTGTTAGAATGTAAAAACAAACTTTGTTAGAATGTAAACAAACTTTGTTGCATTAATGCAGTCCTAAGAAACAAACACTATTAGAATGTAAGGACTTGTCTATAATTGAGCATGTTAAAGAAGGTTACTGTGAGTCAAAGAACGCGAATGTGGAGAATGAAGGGGTAATTGCACATGCTCTTCAAGAAGAATTATCACGACTTGCAGATGCAGAGGCGCATGGATCTTCACATGCTGGGGAAGAGAATCAACCAATGTCCATTCTTGCTCAAGATTGGCTTGGTCCTTCAAAGAGACATGGCAATTCTACACAGGAGACCATTCAACAAGATGAAGGTGAAAGGGGAATATACTGTTCATCTTCTATCCAAGGAGAAAAATTAGTTGATGGGGAGGACCAATCATGCTCACCAGAGATAGCAGATGAATCTACTCTTGATGGGGAAGTAGGAAAGAGGTTGAATCATATGGTTCCTATTCACCATGAACCCAAAATCAAGGGAGAAATACGCTCAGATGATGAACAAACATCAGATCATCAAAGGCTGATGAATAGATTGCAGTTATATGATCTTGTTGAGCTAAAAGTTTTAGGCGATGAAAACTGTCAGGTTGGGTCTTAATTAGGCCATGGTTAATTATATCAAATCCACTAATGATGTTCACCAAATGTTTAAAACAGTAACATGATTGAAGCGCATTTATTCACCTTTAATTTTTATAAAACATTCATATTACATATTTTAAGAGCATCTATGTGCATCAAGTGAGGACTTCTTATCAAATATAGAAGGAAAAGGTTAATAAACTATAATCGATAATACTCACCGAAATGATTTGAAAAGTAGTCTAAAAAGCAGAGAATTCGGGATAACATTTTGTAAAAGGATAATATTTAACAAAAAGAAGACCCAAATCAAACCCCAATACCCTATATTATACCCAAATACCCGGAATCAACGCACCAAAAATTGTCAGCTAAAATAACGTACATATCAAATGAAAAAAAAATCAACCTCAAATAGAGAAAGAGGGAAATAACATATACCTTGATAATGTTACATATCATTAATTAGATCTTTAAAATATAAGAACAAATGTAACAAATTAGGACACAACGCACAAACCACGCTTCTACAAACAAAAGTTTAAAAAAAAAATTTAATCTAAAACAGAACGAACTAAACATACAAAATATACCTTGAAAGGATGGAGAGATGGAAAAGCTGAGTTTATACCTGTAAAAAGAAAAAAAAGGGGGGGATAAAACATATTAGGTCACAATTTACAAATATAAATAGAAAATAAATTTATCCAAAAATGGTTACATCTGCAACATACAAACAAAAAATGTTAGATCTGAGATGAGAGCTCAAACCCGTAACTACCCCTACACATTTTCCATTCACTGCCATCCCCAAACATGTCAGCAAATTATAATAAAATATTAACAAACAAACACAATGAAAATATAATTTATTTAGCCAACACCATAAAACAAAGATGGATATTTACTTAATAAGCATTCTACGAAAGTAAAATAAGCACAAAATGCAAACAAAATGCAAACAATAGTAAAATAAACACCAAATCATTCTACAATGATGGATATTTAGGAAAAGTAAAATGCAAACAGAGTTGGATAAACAAAACACGTAAATAGCAAACGAAGAACACAAACATACCACGTTTTCAAAAAAAGTTGAAATTAGATCTATATAATAATCATACCACGTTTTTAAAAAAAGCTGAAATTAAAGGTTAAGAATTAAGAATCATACAATGAAAAGGGGAAGACAACCTAGAGCTCAAAGGGTAAGGGAGCGTGCGTAGGTTTATTGTGGGGGGAAAGGAAGCGTGTGTCGGAGAGGAGGGAGTGCAGCGAAGAGGAGGAGGCACAAATAGGAAGAGGGGGCGACGACGGCGGTAGAGAGAAGGGGAGGCTGATTATTGAATGGGAGATATTGAGAGGGGTAGGGTTTGGGGGAGTATAGAGATGAAAATGGAGGAGGCATAGGGTTTAGGTTGATTATTCAATATGCGCAGGTTTGTTGGGTTATTGCGTTTACACCTCTTTAGCCATGTGATAAGGCTCTTCCATTGTGAATTGAAGTCATTTTTACTAAATTGTCCTCAATTTTGAATTGAAGTGTAAATTTGGTAAGTATAAAAAGAGGAGGAAATCAAAGAATTGAGGGTAAAAGAGGCAGTGCAGGAAAAACTTATATAGATGACATCATCTTTTGATCTTATGACATACATAAGTTTTCTACTTTATTATATAGATATATATATTAATGCATTGATACCTTTAGGATTCGTTGAAATCCACATGTTGATGATGTGAAACTTGGCACGAAAATCGACAAGGATATATTCTTCAATTTCTGATCGTTACATCTTCAACATACACTAGACGTAGGCTTGAAAGGATACAACATGAACACTATCCTATGACTCAAATATTTTTATCCGTAATTGAGCCAACACTACATAAGACTCAATTGGAAGTTTGTGTCCTTACAAATCTCCCCTTTTGGCTATTCCGAGACAAAAACCAAACAAAAATCTTAAAGGGCCGTCAAGCTCAACTAGACTCAAAACATCCCACCCAAAATAAAAAAATACATTGCTTGACTCAAAAACCACTTTCGGACCGCTTTGGCACTTTAAATAGATGCCGCTACAAAAACTCCTGCACACTTAAGCAAACCATTAAACACATAGGGAATATCAAAATATTAAATGAAATGAAAATAAATATTCCCCCTAAATTAATTCTGCCCTATCAAATAAGGACCTACTTAGAAAGACGTCTCCCCCTAAGATAAATCTCCTAAACTAAAGGTTTAGAACCACTTCTCCCCCCCCCCCCCCTTTTTGTTTAGCAATAGGCAAAGGATTATGAATTATAACATTAACTAATTTCTCCCTCAATTAAAGTAATTACCATTTCTCCCCCTCAAAGTTACACAAGGGATATCAATTTAGGAAAAACAAGTTAAATAAGCGATGATGTAAAAATAAGAACAATAAAGCACGTGGGCAATGGTGAAAAGCAACTAATCCACACACATATAATGAATACCACTTGTTGGATTAAAAGAATATTTGGACTAGCAAGCAAGGCAAAGAGTAAAACAAATACCAAGTATATACATACGCTAAATATATCAATAACGCACACGCACATATACATAGGTATAAACACCATGAAAGACACCAAATACATAAAGTTTTCCACACTCATATGGAATCAATGTGTCTAAATATCATGTGGTAAACGAAAATGAATGGGTGTGAACTAGTAACTAAAGGAATATAGACCCAATCACTTAAACATGTTCACGGGGTTCTCATTTGATTGCGAAAATTTATAACAATTCAATATAACCTCATGTGACAATATACAGTGAACTCAATGAACAAACAAACACAATGCACACAAGTCTAGAATTTTAATGATTCTACAAACCACTAGAGTCATGACAAAAACAACATAACTATGATACATTGTCATTGTGCAAACCCGTTGATATATCCAACCAAACTTCCATATTAATGTTCTTTTTCTCGTTTTCTTTTGAACATACTAACTAAACAATTTTGTCCTTGGATAATTTTTCTTTTCTATGCCATTCAATTTTTTAGGACAAATTTCAATGGTGACTTTTCATGAAAAGTAATTTTGTCTTTCGTAGCCCGATTCCATTGAAAAATAACTACATCAGATAAACATATTTTTCTAATTTTTACATTCGAAAAACGGTTCTTACATGCACAAATCCTCCATAGTCATAGCAACATGTAGATTACTAGATTCTTAGGAGAACATCTCACTTAGCTAAAATATACATGTGAAGTTAAAGATCAAAAGAGATCATGCATGTGTGAAGCGAGGCATATAAAAATAGAATCCATTAAGCAACACAAAATCCAAATACTCCATGTAAGCATGATAAAGAACACTTTAAGGATTGAAATCTAAACCAAAAGTTCTAGCCATGTGGGAGCGGAATTAAATAGGATTCAAACAGAAGGGTATGCCACATAAAATGTGTAAAACCAAAATACACATAAAGAAAAATCTTTTTGAGTTTTTCAAATTTTTGACACAAAAAAAATTAACTATTTTTCATTTAATAACAAAAAAAAAAATGAAAGTAATAAAAATACAAAAGATAAACAAGTCATAAATCTAGAAAGGCATATATAATGAAGCATGAACTAGAGAATGACAAATATACATACAACTAGCATGAATATATAACATGAAGCATAAAAACTAGTGTATGAAAAATAAAATTAACACAATCAACCTTTAAATTTTTGCAATGGAGGAATTATGTGCAAAAAAATGAGAATAAAAAATCCTATTTTCTAAAGTTACCAAGTCGGATCTCCTAACCCAAACAAGTGAAGAGTGGCAATCTCGGGATTGGGTGACCTTGTCTACCTCGGTGACCTTACTCTTGGATTTTCTAGGACCTCTTTTAAGACCAAAACAAAATTTCCTAAGATCTTGCAAGTGTTCCTAGAATATTCTCCTAAATTAGTTGTTTTGGCTTTATTAGCGAAAGCATTATAAGAATCGAAGCCTAAAGCACTAGTGTCATTTTTAACATGGATTGTTCCTAGTATTTTGTCTAATTTAGCGGACCTATATTCCATATCAAAATTAACACGACTAGAGTCTTTTAATTTTTCTTCAAATTCTAAAATTCTAGACTCAAGTAAACACTTACTCTATTCAAACCTAAGAAGCTCCTTTTTCATAGTCTCCATTAAACTTCTAAGACTATCTCTCTTACTCTCTACATACTCAAGCTTCTCACGAAGTGCCCTCTCACGTGTCCTAAGGTCTTCCACTAAAGCACTCTCATCAATGACCTCGACACTCTCTCTAAAACTAGCTTCTAACTTCAAATTTTCTCGGCATATAATTATTGAAAATCTATTTGAAGTTCAGTCACATCAACCTCTTCTTCATTTTCACTCTCACTTTCTTTTCCACTCACAAAATCATCAAAATTTTGGGATTCACAAACAATGGCCTCAGAAGTGTCATGTAAAGAAATATCTTCATGGGAAGATTCACTATCAGTGCTCACATGACTATACAAGAATGCGGTAAAGTTGAGCTCAATAGGGGAAGCGGGTCTCTCTTCCTTATCACTATCACTAAGGGTGGCACTATATGAAATAGGTTGTTTTGCCCTCCTTCCTTAGTTTAGTGAGACACTCGTATGACCTATGGCCATATCCCTCACAACCAAAACATCGATTCGACTCGTCCCTATTAAGTTCTTCATTTTTCTTCTTAGGCAATTTCTCAGCTTTGTTATATTTAGGCTTATCAAATTTCTTATAATCTTGTTTAAGATTTTCTTTGTTAAATTTAAGAAATTTTCTGAACTTCCTAGCAAACATAGCCATATACTCGGAGTCTCTCTCACTCTCGTCATCCAAAATTATTTTTCTTCCTTTCGGGCTTTCAAAGCTATGCCCTTATCTTTCTTCTTTTCATCCTCGAAAGAAAACATGTCAAGTTCATAGGTTTGTAAGTCACCTACAAGCTCTTCGAGTTTCGTAGAGGCTAAAGTGGGTAAAGAATTTAAAACGGTCACTTTTGGAATAAACCTATCGAGTAGGAACCTTAAAATTTTCTTTACCACACGGTTGTCGGGTATTTTTTCTCCCAAATTAAAAGATAAATTAACAATGTCGGAAAGTCTAGCATAAAATTCATTAAAAGTTTCACTTTCTAACATTTTAAGGGTTTCAAATTGAGTGGTGAGGTTTTAGAGTTTCGAAGATTTCAGGACACTAGTTCCCTCGTGGGTGAGTTGTAAAATATCCCAAGCTTCTTTAGCAGTTTCACACGTCATGATACGTCAAAATTCATCTGGTGTGACCCCGCTAAAAAGAGCATTTAAACAACAGGAATTGAAATTTGCTAATCTAAGTTCACCCTCAGTCCATTTATTTACGGGTTTAGGAATATGCTCATTTTCTATTAAACACGTAGGTGGGGACCACCCATTAACTACGGATTGCCAAACCATCTCATCTAGGGACTTAAGTTCCGACCTCATACGCGCTTTCCAATACGCGTAGTTAGAAGCATCAAAAATAGGAAATTTTGAAAAGGGGGAAATTTCCATTTTTAAGTCAAAAACAAAATGACCCAAACGATCTTAACACAATAAATTAGCGCTCCCGCTCTGATACCCCTTTTTGAAAGGGCGTAGGCCCCCAATTTTTAAATTCAAATATAATGAGATGGTTCAAATTTTAATTTTCCAAATGTTATTTAAAATTTTCTTTTCTTAAAGAGCACAAACCAACTTATGAAAAAAATAAAACTAAACTCAAAGTGAAATTAAACTACTTAACCATTTTTCAAGTTTCACTTAAACACAATTAATTAAACCCAAGTCCTAAAATTTGCCTAACAAAAATTAATTCAATTTTCGATATAGGCCAAACACATTAAACAACGATTTTAACAAGTTAAATTTTTGACTTGAATTAAATTAACTTTAAACTTACCCAAACACATTTATCACCATATTAAATAAGTGTGATGTTTACACAAATTTTTATCTTGTTTATCTTAGAATGAATCTATGGTGATTTTTGTAAGATAAAAATTAAACACAATCACACCACACGACGATGTACGAGGAAAAACCAATTGGGAAAAACCTCGGATGACCATTGCCTAACAAATCCACTACGTACGGAAATTTTATAAAAAGACTACGACAAGAAGACTTACAACACTTGAATCGACTCCTTCAAGCCCCGATGCTTCCTTCGCTCTTCAACCTCTGCCTTGTAGATAATCCCGAACTCCACTGGAACCTTGGAGTCCACCAATCGAGGCACAACCCACCGTTAACCACACATGATGCCTTTCACCATGTGAGAAAGCCGTAACACAAACTTCTTCTCCTTTATGGGTAGAGAATAAACCCAAGCTTCTCTTCTTATTGGTGTAGAGAAAATCCGATGCCAAACAAACTCTCCAAGAAAATTATGTATATGGAAGAACTTGGATAAACAAACTATGGGTGTGTATTTGTGTTTTGATAGAAGTTAAACCATGAAAATATAAGACACAAAATGGGACATTTTATTGGAAGATTTGAGCTCTCAAAAGCCTTTGGAAAGATGAAAAAATTCCTAAGAAAAAATGGTTTCCTGCACATGTTTTATCAAGTAAAAAGTTAGTGGGAAAAGTGGGAAAAAACTGGCAAAATAACTGATCCAGCTGAAATTTTGTTCGAACGACCATGTTCGAACGAAACTTCTAAAGAGAAAACATAAAAAAAAACTGAAATCTCGTTAGAAATCTCGTTCGAACATGGTCGTTTGAAAGAGGTCGTTCAAACAAGCTTTCTAATGAGATTTCAGGCCTTGATTCTAGATAATTTCGATATGAACGCGTGGCTGTCAGTTTCGTATTTTTCTGATTTTTTTTGGATTTGATATGATTTGTCTACGGAAAGGTGTCCGAGAACAAAATCTTTAGTATTATAAATTCAAAAAAAAATTAACAAAAAATACTAACACCCAAAATAAATTTCCAAGCTCCTATATATATATATATATATATATATATATATATATTAATGCATTCACACGTTTAGAATACATTGGAATCCACATGTTGATGACGTGAAATTTGACATGAAAATTGGCAAGGATATATTCTTGAATTTATGACCGCTACATCTTCAACATACACTTGACATAGGCTTGAAAGGATACAACATGAACACTATCCTATGACTCAAATGTTTTTGTCTGGAATTGAGCCAACACTAAATAAGACTCAATTGGAAATTTTTGTCCTTATAGAATAACATGGGTTTCGAGGTGGAAAACTAAGGAAATCCATGTTTCAAATTGTGTAAATGATATGAGATGAATTTAAGAAGGATTTTATGAGGAATACGATGTAAATATACGATAAAAAATAAGTTCTTGGATGGATTAAGAATAAGATATGAAATCTTGAAACTACGGAATACTATAGCCTGAAATCTTGATTTAATTCATTGTTAGGTGAATTAAATGTTGTTTCAGGATGGTTTTTGCGTAAAAAATATTGATTTATGTTTGGGAATGGATTAGGGTTCATGTGTGGGAGTTTGATGAAGGTTAGGACCACCATGGATGAAGGTTGAAGATGAAATCCCGTCAAAAGTTTATTTTGGCATCCCATCAAACCGAATCGATTCTTTCTAGCCAACGAACCGGTTCGGTTCTACTAGCTTGCCACCTTCGCCTTGTGTTTGTTTTTTGGAATGTTTAAGGATTGGGCATGGAATCTTGGGTCTGGGGATGAATTTAGTTTTTTGGGAATTCAGTGTGAGGGTTAGGAAATATTATCGGCTAACCGAGGATGGGTTTCGTGTAAGGAAAATACGTGAATAAGTGAGTGAACATTCTTGGGTGGAAATCAGGAAAACCAAGTTAGAATTTTGGGATGGTTAGGCTAGTTCTTGATTATATTGGCATATTGGCTAGAAGTGAACAATCAAAGAGCTAAACTATATGTAAGGGGATACTTAGCTATGATCAGGAAATTGGGTTAGACTTTGAGATTCGATAGGCTAGTGCTATGAGAGATATTACGCACGTTAATAGTCTTTATACATATATATATATATGTACTGAATGTGACCAGTATATATATGTCTATGTGTGATTGACTTTATGGAGCATACCTACTCTAATATGCTATTGTTTGAGGTTGCGCATAGTGGGTTGTCCACCCTCGCATTGACCAGACGGTGTTGGATTGTTCCTTAGGTCATAGTACTATTGCACAAACACTATCTGTGTGGGAGGATAGTGTTAGTTTCAAGTCCAACTAGGGTTAATGTGGTATGGTATGAAACATGGATGCATGTTTGTGACAACCTACATTATATGTTTGCGATTTGGAATTGGTGGTGAGATTCTGACCCGGTGGACCAAGAGTGGTACGTGACATACCTAGTGCCTGATAGCATACAAGGGATGCATTCGAGAGGTCTAAATCGGGGATGTTATGTATATATGTATAAAGAGTTATATGTGTATATGTATTAAAATGATTGTGTGAATATAAAGGTATAGCTAGTGTATGGTTACATTGCTTGTGAAGTGAGACAAATATAATTGAGAAGGCCTAAGTTATAGCTTAGCTACATAGTACATAGTATGAGGTATCGTATAATCGTTGTAGATGGGCTAGATACTTAGCGGATCAAAGTAGGTTAAGGATGGTTAAACTTGTTAGGCAGGGTAGCATAACTAGGTGGATAAAATATACGCATTAGGTGTGCACTGTAGATTAGGGGTGAGGATAATCTCCTATGAGTAGGGCCGTAAGTGAACATGAATATTTATTACTAATTTATTATTATTATTTCATTTAAATACTTGCAACTATTTTTCAAGTGTTTTGGGCGCTGGCACGATTCAAAAATATTTTCCAAACCTTTTAGGTGCTCAGCCACATGTTCACCAGGGATAGCCATTCCACTCAAGTCAAACAATGTTGTAGCAAATGTGGATGCCTGCAGGACATGATTATACGCTTCATTCATTTCTACCTAGAATAAACTCTAGTTTAGTATTTCTCTTTGAGCATGTTGCCCGCAGTTGGACAGTTTTATTATTAGACATTATTTACATTATTTCGGTTGGGCATTTGGATTATTATATTTTGGATGCCGATAGTTTATTCGATTTATTTTATTTACGCTATCAGTACTCTTTAAGTTCTTTCACATTGGATGTTTGTAACTATAATGTTGAATGGTTTCATGTATGCATGTTAATAAGATTTAAAAATTGACACCGTACTTAATAGTTTATTAGTTTAATTAATTAGTTTTCGATATTGATGCTAGGAATAAAATCGGTTATTATTTCTATTTAATTTAATAAAGTCTTGATCAACAAGTATTAGACTAAGTGGGGTATCACAACATTGTTGGTCGATTGAAAGTTATATATCTAAATATTATCATTTGTCTTTATTTGTATTTGAATTATGTATACATTTTAGGACATATTTAGAGTATCTTATGCTTTTTTTATTTTCGAGTAAATTCAACTATGTAAATTAGGATTTAGAAGATCAAATATGGTTTCTACGATTAATCTAAGTAAATTATATGATTTCTATATATCCTATTACAATTACTGCAATTATATGTTTCATCACATTCTATTTATATTTTGGTTGTTGAAGTATGTATGGGAGACATATGGGGCATGCCATCTGTTGGTGTAAAAAATGGACTTGATCCGATTTTCTAATCACAGATAAAATATAATATGCGTTGAAATAAACACACAAGAGACAAAGAGTTTTCAGCGTGGTTCGGCTGTGAAGAAAAGACTACGTCCACTGTTATTGTATTGATTTGAGTGATTACAGAAAGCTATATACTCTTGCTACAAGAAGAATAACCTAGACTCCATTCTATATTGCCGTTTGTGAAAGGAATACAATGTATTTAGAGTGACCTAGAGATCAAGGGTTAGAATGCCTTTATATATTCACGGATTTACACCTGTACATAATGAATGTGATGGTTGATAGTCTTGACCATGTGTGGAAGGACCATTGGATGTTTCCTAAGTGGTGTATATTTATCTACTTTGGTGATTTGTATTCTTCCTGTTGATCGGCCTACCTACCGAGCAACTATCTTCTGGGCCAATTAAGTGGCTACTAACTAAGACCGTTGCCACGTAAGGAGACAAGTGTCCATTTCTTATTGCCCACGTAGATTAATAATTTTTGGTATCAACGAAAGACTCCAATACTTCATCCTTGATATTTTTATTGAAATGATGGAGTATGATTTCTTCAATGTTGGTCGGCGGAAGCTGACTTGTAGGACTTGTGAAAAATTTCCATGCCTTGATCATGTTGTGGCAGTTTTGTGAATAATTTGAAAGTTAATGAACCGCCAAAGGGTATATTGGTATTTTTCTGCCTTTAGAGTCGTGCAACTATCATAAGTCAATCATCGATACAATAATCATTACCCGTAGTGTTTTTTAGGTAAGCTATAAAAGACAAGAGTTTTGCTGATTTTTTACACCACAACGTTTCGAGATTTCCAACTCTATTTCTTCTCCAATATTTTTGTCTTTGAGCTTTATTTTGCATTCTACCCTTGCTTCTGCACCATTTTATCTATAAGCTTTCTTCTTCCCTTTCTTTTCGATTTCTTTGTTGTAATCATGGTGTACATTATTCATGGGGACTCTTAGGACGAATTTTGGAGGGAAAGAAACATCCCTGGTTGGGTAGATTTAGAAATGCCTATACCACTAGGTTAGGTTTTATCACTACCAGAGGGTCACTGGATTCCCTCACTATTCATAGTTGAATGTCGTATTACCTTTCCCCCCAAACATTTCTTTCTAAAGTTCTGTTAATATTTTGATGTTGTCCCTGCTAGAGTAGCCTCCAGTATGTGGAGAATATGGAATGGGATTTATAGGCTTAACCAAATATATAGAACCAATATTGGTATCCCCGAGTTGATGTTTTATTACAAGTGGGTTACTAGTGACAACACCTATTACTTGAAAACTAGGTTTGTCAACAGATCATTATTAGTCAATTTACTGGATTCCAACAAAGACTATTTCGATTATGAGGTAATAGCAAAGAATTGGAAACATGCTCCTCTTCAAAGAGGAGAAGTGTATGATGTGCCTAGGTTCCCTCAAGTAGGACATGGCATAGTTTGATGATCTTGATTACTATATTTTTCTTTCTTACTGACCAACTCTTTGATAATATGTTGACTAATGTTTCTTGTCCTATTTTATAGAGCCGAGAGCAAGAAGAAGTGTCCTGAGGAAGGGGACGCCAATTTTCAAGAGCTAAAATTTCTATGAAGTATCCATCAGAGAATTGAAAGGGAGCACCCTAGGGCTACCTCTTACTTACTACAATATAGAAGCTCGATTACTTATTTTGTTTCTAGGCCAACCATTACAACACCATTAATTCCCATCAATTTAGAAGAGGAACTAATTCCCACTTCTTCAGCTGAGGAGTCTACCAGAGCTGAGAAGGATTTAGGTACTTTTTTTCTTTTGAATCATTGAACATTTCAGCCATTCCTACTTTATCGGTAGAAAGTATGGGCAAGAGGAAAATCCCTGATTTGATGATTGGAGCTTTGTCTCCTACTGCCATGAGGTATATAGAAAAACTACCAAGGTTGCTGATGCCAAGATGTCCACTGTGACGGAGAAGACATCAAAAATTGCTGAAAAAGAACCTCAGGTCATCACTACTAAGGAAATTCATACTACTGTGCCTCACTACAAGAGCTTGAGAAAAGGTTATTTTGAGCAACAAACTGAGAAGAACACTACCGATCAAGAGTTAGTCGAAAAAATTCAAGATGACGTGGCTACTGATGGGCCATCTTCTGTAGCTATGAATCCTGGTCTAGCTATGAAATTGATAAAAGATCGTACTCGCCCTACTGATAGGGCAATTGTTGCTTCCTTGCCATGATTAAAGTTAGCAGAAAAGGCTTGCCAGAGTTTGTCTTCGGTAACTCTTTTTCCTTTATTTCTTGTCATTATTATCTTATTTCTCTTATTTTAATTTGATATTTTTCCTTTGTGATGTTTTTGGTGAACTTCAACCAGATGATGGAGAAGGACGATCAACTGCATTCTTCTGGAGGAGATGTAGAAGAGGCCTTTCAAGGTTTTGTAATACCCCATAATTTTGAGGGCTTTATTTATGAATATGGTATATAATTTTAATAATATTATTATTTTATTAATAGGAATCTTGATATTATATTTATTTTTATTTGAAACGAATCGAATATTGATATTCAAGTTTAATTGGGTTTTGGACATTTTGTAATAGTTTAAATATGTAAAGTTGACAATTTTGAATTAAAGGGCAATATAGTAATATGCGTTAACTTAGTCTCCAAGCTAGGGTTTGAGAGAGGGGTTATATAAGGAATATTATGGGTGATTATAAGGAAAGGGAGATGAAAAAGAGAGACCAAAAACGAAATCCAAAGAGGCAAAAACGAGTGGAATTAGAAGAGCCAATTTGGAAGGTTTCGATCTTCTTTTTGAGTGCATTCAGATGAAAAAAGGGCGAACCAAGTGCACGAGGCTCCCGCCACTGGGGGGGTTTGAGAAAAACTCAAAACACATACCTGACACAATTTTTCGTGTAGAATCCAAATCTGAAGTCGGATTGACGATTATAATAATTTTTGGATCTGATTTTTGATAAATTTTCTTTTTTTGTGTGTCGTTGAAAGCCAAGTTAGTCAAAATGCTCTAATTACCTAGAAAATATAGCAATCTAAAGTGCAAAGGTAAGTAAGGTGTTGAGGTGAGGGTATTTAGGGAATTATGCACACATGTGCATGGGTTGTGTGAGGTTATGTGGGTAATGAGGTGAGGGAATAAAATCAGATTTGGGTGAGGGTTAGTTTTGGAAAGTGTTAAAAGTGGGTGGGTGGGGGGGGGGGGGGTGAGGGGGGTAAAATGGGTAAAGGTTTAAGTGGGTTTTATTAAACATGTGGGTTTTTTGTTTTGGGATTTGACTTTGTGTTATGCAGGTGAAGAAAAACAATTTGGGTTTGGCATTGTTGAAATGGGTTTGGGTCTTTGGGTTTTGGGTTAGGGGTGGCATAAATGGTTTGGCAGGGTGAGATGGGTGGAGCGTCGCCGGAGCAGTGGAAGTGTACGTTGGGGCAACACGGTGATGGCTGGCGCGGGTGGGTTTAACTCGCCAGAGTAAGGACCCGGATTTGGATGGCTGAGGGGGTGGGTTTCAGGTGCGTCGAGTCTATTTGGAGGGGGTAGACGCAACTGGGTTCGTTGGGGATGGAGGTATAGAGGTTACGGGTTTGATCCGGGTTGGAGTAAGTTGATGGGTATGGTGGAATTTGGCGTTTGGATTGGTGGGGCTTGGGTATGATTTGGAAGATATAAGGATGGGTTTGTTGGTTGGTTAATGTGGAAGTGAGGTGGGACAGCACGCCGACGAGCGTTTTGTGGGTTGGTTCCGGCCGTGGCCATGGCTATGGCAGTGGATTAAGGTTTGGAAAGGTGGTGAGGTGAGAGAGTAGAGAGAATTTTTGAGTTGTGTTGGTGGTTATGGAGGTGGAAGAGATATGAGAGAGAGAAGTGGGTGAGGTTGAGGATGATGATGGGGAAGGGTTGTGTGTGGGTGAGGTGTAGGGGAATTTGGGTGTGGGTGAAGGTTTATTTTGTGTGTAGGATAGTGTGTAGATAAGTGGGTATGTGTAAGGGGGTTGTGTGTGTGTTTATTTTGTGACCCTAAAAAACACTATCTAACTAAAACTAATAAAACTAAAAATTAAATCCTAAAAATAAAAATAAAAATAAAATAAAAACTCAAGTCCTAAAAAAGTAAAAAAAATAAATTCCTAAAACTTAAAAATAAAAACTAAAGACCTACAAAAATGTAACTCCAAATAAAACTAAAAAAATAAATGAATTCCTAAAAAAAATTAATCCTAATAAAATAAAATCAAAACTAAAAACTAAAAAGTAAAAATAAAAAAAAAAACATCATTAAATAAAAAGCAATAAAAAATAAATCCTAAAAATAAAAACGATTCAAACTAAAAATTAAAAATACAAAAAATACAAAAGGGAAAAAATCAAACACCCACGGCTCGGGAAAGAGTTTAGGCTAGGTTAAGGTAGGCTAGGGTTACGAGATTGGTAATTAGCTCCATAATCTGCACAATTGCCTTAAAATACGTGTTTGAACACCGCAACGTGCATTCGACCTACAAAATAGACAATAAAGCGCATAAGACCCAGATCGCCAGGAATTAGCAACTAAAATACGTCTATTCGAGGTATAAAATGTACACTTTTGAGTGCTTATCACACCACCCCCAAACCGAGCGTTGCTAGTCCTCGAGCAATAAGATAGAGAGAAAGAGAAAGATAAGAAACCAAAAGTGTACCACTTTCGCGGGCACTTGTGATTGCACTTAGCATGTGCAACAAGCCTTTAAACCTATAGGTTGCCCCACAGGACGAGTTGTGTCTCGTGAGGGTTTGCAGGGAGTATACCCACAAAATTCTTATTTGCAAAAGGCATTTTAACTCTTATTCGACATAGAATGATCGCACAATCCATTATCAGATAAATAATTTTAGAAATACAAGCTAGAATGTGTAAAAAAAATTAGCTAAGTAAATACACAAGGCACATCCTTCCTAGAACTCAACGTGTGTAGTGTGAATCAGTCAAAACGGGTCGAGTATCCAGAGAGTAATTCCTAGATTGCCTCGTTGGAATCAATGCTTCAACTTTAAATCTCACTAGATATAACTCTCTCAATCGAACTCTCGATATTAGGGTTGGTGTATCTCTATTGTATGTGAGGA
Source organism: Sambucus nigra (assembly GCA_949130495.1). NCBI lineage: Eukaryota > Viridiplantae > Streptophyta > Magnoliopsida > Dipsacales > Adoxaceae > Sambucus > Sambucus nigra. The sequence goes on along the minus strand of OX422211.1, from coordinate 592,535,205 downwards.
GGTGAGTAAATGTCATCAAGTTCATACGTCTCACACACACATAAGAAAGAACGAACAATTAGAAAGAAAAATGATCTCATGAAATAATGCTAATCACTATAGTGGGAATGTCGAGTTATTCACCACGTTGACTTTCATTTGACCGAACACCTAGGGAAAATATGGATGATAATGGGGAGGGGGAAATGAAATGAGAAGGATGGGATATATAGGATGAGGTAGGATGGATGGATAATATGATGGATGTGTAATGCGATGGGAAATAGATGTGAGAAGAGTGTACTATGAAGAACAAATGTCTTTATTTCAAAACCAACTACTAACTACAAACTCTCTTTCTTTTCTTTTCTCTTTTTTTTTTAAAATTATTTTTCTCTTTTTTTCTATTTTTTCTATTTTGCTATATTTTTTGTTTGTTTTTCTCTCTCTTTTTTTTCTATTATTTTTTTAATACTCTCAACACTGAAGACATTTGCATTTGTAATCAACACTCTTTTTTTTTTAAATGATGGATGAAATATAAATGGAGATGATAGGTGAGGGTGTCGGTAATATGTGTGAATAGGGTAGAATATGGGTGGAGTGAATGGTAAATGATATGTGTATGGATGAGAATCTAGTATTCAGGACAAATTTCAAGACACGCGTTTCTTTCATATCGAAAGTGACATCGTTCTCAGTGATTAAGCCAAAAATTTTATGAAGAATAATGAGAGCATACAACGATTTAGTGCAGACCCAAAAGAAGTTGAATCAACTTGTGACTCGAGATTGCGTAAAACTCTCTGATAGGTGAAAGGCACGAATCTCACAAGCTAAACTCTCCACTAGTGATCCATAAGGTTTTCTTGAGAATTATAGTACTCTTCAACTCTAAACTGTAGTGACGTGATAAGTGCGCAAATTTTTATTGAGCCTAGAAATTCGTGGTGCAACATGCCTTGTTACGTATTACATAAGCTATTTCGAAAAAATATTCTCTAGCTTAATTCCTAGACTTAAAAAGACGGATGATTGAAAATTCACATTAATGAGTGAGATGAAAGAAACTGCACGAAATTTTAAAAATCAGGTTCAAAAATCAAAAAATTTCAAAAGATGTACGATTGTGATAAAATTCCTCACCCCTAAACAAAAAGGAACGTCGTCCTCGATGTTAAGTAAAATGATTTTTACAATGGAGAGCATAAGGTATGAAATATATTACGAGAATCAACCGCTAATGAAGTGGGCAGATGAAGCTAAGAATAAATCGGAATAAATGAGAAGATTACAAAATTGTACAAGTCTATAAACATGATAAAGTATTGGGTGATGTGAAACACCCCCCCCCCCCAAACAGGATGAGACTAGTACGAGAAACAACGGGCTGCCTCCTGGTAGCGCTAAGTTTAATGTCTTCAGCCAGACCGATGGAATCTCACCCTAAGGATAAGAACGAGGAAAGTGTTAGGCGGTAGAAAAATCGGGTGATGATAATTACCCCCAAACAAGGCTAGAGCGTCAGTCTTGTTGGATAAAGTCTAAAGGGGTCAATGCACTTGTATGGTAAAGTGCATCACATGATGCAAAGCATCGGTGGACCATGGGCGGATGGGTATCACGGTAAAAGTGATAAATGCATGGGTGATTAAGCATCGATCACGAGCCTTATTAAGTTGGAAGGTGAGGGCAACAAGGGCCCTATAAGAATGGTGCTCAAGTAGTATGGGAAGGCAAAAGGATTTGTTAAGTTGAATTGGTTGGGCCTCATAGAAAGGACACGACCGTTCTATTAATGGACGATGGTAATGATCACGATGTGACACGCCGGGAGCTATCTCGGGAAAAAATCAACACCACAAGAGAGTGGCGGGTATAGAGTAACAAGCTCGGTGTCACGGTGGAGAGTAGCACCATAAAAACTCTCATGGGTGGAGGATGGTTTTAGGTGAGGATCTAAAAATGTAGAGGGAAACATGAAATGTGGAAAATAAAGATCCAAACCAGGTGGTGGGATAGAAGGAGCAATGGGTGGGTCGGGTGGGATAAACAATAGAAGGAAGATGATCCAACTCAAGCGTGGGAGACACACACTCATTGGGAGGAGTAAAGTAATACTCACAAGGGAGTTTTAGACACCCCATTGTGTTACCCTCTAAACTCTCCTTAGGTCCCTAGCACCTCCCTTCATCACTACAAACCTAGGTCATACCCCGAGTACTGACCTAGAAGCCATCAGGCACTCCCACGCTTCATTTGACAAAAAGTCAAATTCTTCAACTCGACTGAGAATGAATGAATCTTCGAAGGTCACTGAAACCCCTTTCCAACAGTCCATCCCGTGTGCGATTCTGACTTACCATGCGAATGAATGACCCATTTTCCTCTAAAACATAATCGGGAGGCCACCGGGCGCTCCCGGACTCCGTTTGACCTAAGTCAGCTCTTCATCTCGACTGAGACCGAATGAATCTTTGAAGGGCACTAAAACCCCTTTCCATTGGTCCACCTCGTGCGCGATTCTAACTTACGGTACGGAGGAATGATCCGTTTTACTCCGAGAGGTCATCAAATGCTTCCAGGGCCCGATTGTCCAAAGTCAACTCCCCAAACTGGGTCAAACTCTTTGGAATGTCAAAGTACATCTCCTAACCTTTCCAACGGTCCACCCCGTGCGTGATTCTCACTTACCATACGGACGAACGATCCGTTTGCGTCCAACGATTCCCCGTCCAATGGACTGACAAATGCTTCCGATCCATATTTGACCCAAAGTTAACTCCCGAACCTGGGATCCGTCCAAAGGACTTTCGAAGGTCTCTGAATTAACTTTCCAACGGTCCACCCCGTGCACGATTCTAATCAACGGTTTGCGTTCTACGGCCGATTTTCCGAAAAGGCCTGAAAGACACTACCAAAAGGCAGGTTTCAGACCCTGCCAATTGGCACCTGCCGATAGGCAGGACCAATCGGTAATGCCCCGGGCCTATAAAAAGGAGGACTTGACCTCATTTGCAAAGAGATCCCAAATGTGATAGATATCACTCCCAGCAAATCCAGAAAACCTCTCTCGAAGTCAGCAAGATTTCCATACCCAAAACTCTTTCCAACCTTCAATTTTCATCCTCCTTTTCATCAAACTTGGTGAATTCACTACCCTCCATCATCATCCAAGTGCAAGGGCTGCTCTCCAACATTCAAGATAAATCTCAAGATCTTCAAGAAGGTCCAATTTTCTCAACTCTCTCCTTAAATTCTCATAAATTATCAATAACTTGTTTTGTTACTTAACACTTTTATTATCTCATCTCACATGTCCTAATATAATTTTTATTTAGTATTATTGCACATCTCTTATTTTCATATAAATAAAAACCCAAAAAATAAGAAAAATAGGGTTTTCTCATAAATTCTAAGTAGAGATTCTCACATTTTTCCTCACAACTAAAACACTTTTTCTGCACACACACACCTACAAATCATAGAACTCCCCGGTTGGATCTATGGGATAAACCCCACCCTTCATTTTGCATGAGAACTATGTGGACATTGATGCCTGTATAGGCTACGTAGGCATCTTGGGGTAAAACCCGAGACTCGAGTCCTATTTTTACTTTTTCTCTCATTTTCTATTTTCTCTCAATTCCACTATATTATATTACATATATTTATATATACATATATTTGTCCTTAGTGGCGTATTACTCCACATGCGTTATCATTCCATCATAATGGTCAACATAAGGGTAATCGTGAAAATTCTATTTTCTAATATTTTTATACCTTCCTACGGATGACTCGCTTTACCTCTTCCATGGTACAAGTCGATGATTCCTATCTCCACTATATATACACATGCACACATATCCCGGGGAAAATAAAAGGAAAATAACAAAAATCCATGAGATACCCCAAGGGTGGAATGGGTGCCTAACACCTTCCCATTTCGTAAGTTAGCCTCCGGACCCTTCTCGAATCATTTTGGTTTTGCATGCACCAGTATGTCTTTGGATGCTGTCCTTCGGGATGGCTTTCCCTTTTCTTTTGTCTGTTTTGAGTAAAATAGACTGGCGACTCTAATTTCTCTACATTTTTACACCTCACAACCCATTGACGCCGGCCGAAGCACTCCCGAGAGGGACGCGCGGGACCCGAGATCCTTCCTAATGCCCATTCTCCCCGCGACGAGGATCAGGGATGGCCAAAGTGGCGACTCTGCTGGGGACTTTATATTTTGAGGTCTAGACTCTATTTACATGGATGTTATGTTTGTTTATATTTTCCCCTATTTTGCATGTTCCCCTTTTCCATGTGTATCCCATACTTATGCTTCTATTCACACACTTGTAGAAAATTCTCTGTGTACACTTCGCACCACGTGAACCTAGGGTCACATATGCCCACTTGTTGCACGCATTACCCATCTATATTTGGTGTACCATTGGTACATGTACTTTGCTCCCTGTTTGTCATAATCGGAAAAGACATTCTCATAAGATACTAATAAGAGAATCATGCATGATTCACAGGACATCACCAAAGAGCATTGTTATTGACCCAATTTTTTACCCAATTTTGACCCAGTAACTGGAGGGTCACTTCGTGACGGGCGCTGGTCCGGAAGGGCGCAGTTAGCCTAAGCGATATGACTCTCACCTTCCATTGGCCAAGTACCTTCGACGTATATCGAACGGTTCCCCCTCATCGTACAGCTTGACCAAAGTCATGATGGGAGGTATATCGCAGGGAACTCGTTCACGTACGCCGAGTATATCGAATTCGCTCTCACACATACCATCCCCACGAGGTATATAGTGAGGCAATTCCTGTACACTCAGGTATATCAAATGGCTTGTCCACACGTATCGATTGCCCGCAAGAGCAAGATGTATATCGTGCAAGTCACGCCAAAGGGGGGAACCCTTTACGCTTCACCCAACCAACTGCATACCCGCATATAGGTGTCAAGCCAAGGACACACATGTTAGATTGCCGATTTCAACCCAAAACCCTGCTAAAATTCTGGGTTGGCCTGCCGCCTGAATTTTTGTGCATTTTTAAAATGGGACCCTATCTGTGAGCCTGGTCACAAGTCCAGCCATAACTTTGCATATATTACAAACATAATTTTTCCAGGCTCGGGTCCCGTCCGACATTTCATTTTCGCATTTAGGAGAATTCAAGTGAAAACATAAGAATTATAATAATCATGCTGAGACCATCTCCAAAAAGAAAATTCTTTTTTTTATCCAAAATCGAAAACATTTTATCCTTTCCTTATCAAAAATCCAATAACATTTCACCTATCTTTATCAAAAAACCAAAAATATTTTCATTCCTTTTTTTCTCCAAAAATAAATCCCATTTTACGCCTTCTCAGGTCGATCGCAAACCCTTGGCTTGTCTCCTTATTGGCTTCAGTCTTCAGTCAAATCACCCCGGAGTTCCGTCCGTTCCCCTGCTACTTCTTCCGAGTCCGTAATCCATCCACTCTCCATGGAGAACACATATCAAGTACTCATTGTTCAGTCGGATCTGACTGCAGTCTTAGCTCAGCTTGTGTCCAATATTGATAACCTCCAAATTGAGGTTCGAGAGATGCAACGAAACCAAGTTACCCTTCCTCAAGAGACCGATGCCCTATTCCCTCGTGCTATGGGTCCACTCGAGCCCAGCTGGGTTCCCGAAGAATATCATCACGCTCCACGTGCCCCTGCTATCAATGGGCCACCGCCTGCCCAGCTTCCGATGTCGAACCTTGCCCAGCCTGGGGCTAACTTGCCTATGATCATCGATCCGAAGGAAGAAGAACCGAGCAAAGTCAAAGAAGATCTCAAGATGCTCACTAAGAAGTTCGACCAAGTCAAAATCTCAGGGAATTACATGAACTACACCCACATGTCTCTTTATCCTAAAGCGAGGTTACCCGAGAAGTTCAAAATGCCCAATATCAAGAAATTTGGAGGAAGTGGACCCCTGATTGTTCATCTTCGCAGTTATCACCGTTCCATGACTCTACTAGGGGTTTATGAATAAGTGATGGCCCAATTATTTCAGCAAGCTTTGAAGGATAGCGCCTTCCCATGGTTTTTGTCTTTCGAAGAGTCCAAAATTCAGAGCTGAGAGGATGTAGCTCGAGAATTCATGTCACAGTACAAATACAACGAAGAGCTTAAGGTCACCCATCGTGATTTAGAGCTACTCCAATAGAACCTTGGAGAATCGGTCAGTAACTTCATTGCCCAATGGAGGGAAAAAATAGCTACCATGACCAGTCGTCTGTCTGAAGAATAACATGTAATCATAGTGAAGAAGAACTTCTTACCCTATGTTCAAGAAATGATGGGAGGACAATACTATCCCCACTTTTAAGCTCTCAGAGAAGAAAGATTAGAAATCGAGGAAGGTTTTGCCAAAACAGAAGTTGAACTAAAGAAGGTATCCAGACAGTTCACCTCAGAAAATATGACAAACCTGCCAGTGTTACAATCTCAACCATCAATAATATCTCTCAACCGACCACCTCATGGGCGCTAGAAAGCCTCCCTGTCCCAGTCCAAAAAGAATACACTGAGCTTCATGCTCCCCTCTCCAAAGTTTACCAGGCCCTGTTAATCCGAAACCTTATCAAACCCTTGGACCCCCGTCTATTTCTAAATACACTCCCAAGAAACTTCAAGGCAGACACTCATTACGCCTTTCACCAAACTGCTGGCCATACCACCGATTAATACTTTCACCTACGAAATATAATCCAAGGTCTAATTGATCGGGGTACCATTGCCCCACCAGCCAATCCTAAGCCAAACACTACTCACAACCCACTTCCAAATCATACCAATGTCGTCTTTCTAGAAGAGAATCCAGAATTTGATCCCTCAACTCAAATCACACCCATATACTTTCCTAAACCTCTCCCAATTTGCCCATATTTCCTCTTACACCCTACTAGCCTCGCTTGTCAGGCACTGTCACTCCTTACCAGAGCATGCATCGCTATCCGTACCCATTTTAAAAATGGAAGTATGGAATTATCAGAAGTGTTAAACCAACTCCTAGAGTACGGGCTGAAATTGCCCTCACATATGATCATTAATTGCCAAAATTTCAATACGCTATTCTTAGAGGCACGAAAATGGGCCCGATAGTCAGATAGTTGGGTAGTGCCGACCGATGAAGTCAGCTTGGATGATGTCGCCCAAATCATGGTAGAATTATTGAGGCAAACGAACAATATTTACAGTATGACCGAGTTACTTGATGCTCTGAAACTACAAGGGCGTCTGATCCCTTCACCCTCACATATCACCATAGAATGGGAAGACCTGTATGAAGAAGCCATTGAAGTTGTGGAATGCATCGGCTTCACATGGAAAGATATAATTATTGGCCCCAGATGGGGGGAAGAATTCGAAGATTCGAATGAAGAATAAGCTTTCGAGAAAACTGGCCCGGTAGCCGACATGTGTGGAATGATATCATTTGAAGAACTCCTCGGAAAAATAAACAACGCGACAGAATAACCCAAGATTGACGAGGAAACATGATTCATGTTCTTCCCTTCTTTAGTAAATCCCATAACCAGATCAGGGAGGCATTACCAGATCCCAAACTCACTACCAGCCAATGACAAAGGTAAGGGTGTTGAAAATCTTCCTATGCCAGAAATGTCCCTCGAGGAGAGCAAGATCCTCAATCAACTGAAGAAAACTCACGCTAACATCACTCTATGGGGGCTTTTCATGTCTTCTCAGCTACACATAAATGCTTTGATCAAGTTTCTCACTGGACCCACGGTTCCTCCCTCTACCACACCTGTAGAAGCGGTAAATTTGGTCGGATCCTTGACCTCTGCCCGAATACTGTCCTTTTCCAAAGAAAAAATCCCCAAGATTGGGCCAAACCACAATCATGCACTCAACATCTCCGTCGAAGTTATGGGGAAGGTTATACCACTCTCTCTTATTGATAATGGATCCGCCTTGAATTTTTGCCCACTGAGAACCTTCATATGTTTAGACCTGAAAGAAAATGACCTCGGTCCAACCTCCGCTGCTGTGTGTGCCTACGATAATACCCGTCGGGAGGTGATGTGATCCATAAAGCTTGTAATAGGGGCTGGCCTTATAAACCCTGTCGTCAAATTCCAAGTCATTGACATCCCGTCTTGTTTCAACCTGTTGCTAGGACGACCTTGGCTCCACAATATCAAGGGTGTGTCTTCCTCACTCCATCAAAAATTAAACTTCTTCACTGACGGATGAGTCATCACTATCTTGGGCAACGACAACAATACCGATGGTGCAAGAACCAGCAGTTCAATCCTTGAGATACAACATGAGTCAAATGATATGATCCTATCCGGATTCTGAGTTGAACCACTTCTACTCGAGATAGGGTATGATTTCAAAGAAAGGGTTTATCCAGAATACGACCCTCATGGCAACGTCAATGTGATTCAAATGTTTAAGAACATGCACTTTATGCCCAAACTGGGGCTAGGACAAAGACAATAAGGGATACTCAAGCCCTCTGAACTGAAGAAAGCTTTCCCTCCTTGTGGTTTGGGGTATCAACCGTCAGAACAAGAGCTCAGAATGATCCGCCAGTCGTAACCAAAGAGGAGACTAGACTGAGTCCAATCTATCCCAGGTGGCTCCTTGAATGGACGATTCATCAAAGAGGGTGAAGACTTACCCTTTTGTGGCTTTCCAGAACCATGGTATGACCATACAGATAAAAAGATGAAGCCTAGAATGGAGATATTTTTCCAAGACAGCTACCCATGGGCCGAAGGTTCCCAACACTATGTACAACCACTCATCAAAGATACCAAAGAGACTGAGGAAAGTGTCTCTGAATATTCCTTCAACTTACAGACACTGGGGCTGACACTCTGTATAGTTCACTCAGGCACTACATTATCGGATCCGTCCTAAGTGATTAAAGCTGCTAATACACCTCTCCTTAACTCGCATGATGTGCCAGTTCTACCTGCTGAAATCTCCCCTAATCCTAATGTTTACCCCATTTATTCTTCTGTTGTCAATCCTTGTTCAAATGTAATCGAGTCCTTCTTTGATGAGGTTCTCAATGGTATTTTTTCTATTAATAAAATAAATGAAGATTTTGAGTATCTTGCTGTGCCTTACATTAGCTATTTGGATTCTAATCAAACTTTTGATGATGATGATTTTGCAAATGAATAATTCTTAACTGATCTAAATAAGGTTAATAATAAATAACATAACCGCATCCAAGTTAATGAAGTAGAAACTGTTATTGTAAACCTCGGTTATAGTAACCAACTGCGCGAGATTAGGATAGGGGCTACCCTTGATAAGCATGAGCGCGCACAACTCGAAGAATTGCTAAAGGAATTTGTGGATGTCTTCGCATGGTCCTACGACGATATGCCCGGCATTGATCCTGAAATAGCTCAGCACGATATTCCCACTCTCCTAGATTACAAGTCGATCAAACAAAAGTTGAGAAAGCTCCGCACCAAATGGTCACTCAAATTCAAAAAAGAGGTTGTCAAATAGTTGAACGTGGGCTTCATTCGTGTGATCGAATATCCCATATGGCTATCCAATATAGTGCCTATACCAAAATCAGGAGGAAAAGTTCAGATGTGTGTAGACTACCGAGATTTGAATAAAGCCTCTCCAAAGGTTGATTATCTGCTACCCAATATTGACATAATCGTGGACAACACAGCTAGTCATGCTCTCAAATCATTCGTCGACGGGTTTGCTGGATACAACAAAATCAAGATGCACCCAGATCACCAAGAAAAGACCGCCTTCATCACCCCGTGGGGAACCTTTTGGTACATCGTTATGCCATTTGGTCTCAAGAACGTTGGGGTTACCTACCAGAGGGCTGCCACAACCATTCTGCACGATCTGATTCACAAATAAGTTGAGGTCTATGTGGATGATATGATTATCAAGTCCAAAACTAGAGAAGGTCATGTTACAGATCCACTAAGGTTTTTAGAACGACTGAGGCAGTATCAGATGAAACTCAATCCACATAAATGCGTCTTCAGCATTACAAAGGGAAAACTCTTGGGATTCATGGTCAGTGACAAGGGATAGAAGATGATCCTGCTAAGCTCAAAGCCATACTTGAGATGCCACCTCCCTGAACAGAGAAATAAGTTTGAGGTTTCCTCGAGAAATTGTAATACATAAGCCGGCTCATCAACCAGTTAACCTCCATCTGCGAACCTATCTTTAAACTCATCCAAAAGGATTAAACTAAAGTTTGGAATGAGGTATGCCAAGAAGCTTTTGACCGAATCAAACAATATATGACCCGACCCTCGGTACTCATGCCACCACAGTCTGATCTCCCCTCGATCCTATACCTAACCATAACCGACATTGTATCTAGGGCTTTGCTAGTCCAATACCTTGAAGATTCTCACAAATAAAGAGCCGTCTATTATGATAGTCATAATTTGGTCGGGTACAAGGTTAACTACACGTCTTTGGAAAAGGCGTGTGTCGCACTTGTCTAGGTCACCCAAAAGTTACGGCACTACATGCTCGCTTTCCCCATCAAACTTGTATCCCGGATGGACCCCATCAAATACCTATTTGAGAAACCCACCTTATCTAGCTGAATGGCCTGATGGTTGATGCTCCTAGCCGAGTTCGATATCGTGTACATCACATAGAAAGTCATGAAAGGAAGAGCCATCTCTGACTACCTCGGTGATTACCCCATAGATGAAGACGATGTCTGGATCTCCAAATTCCCAGATGAAAACATTCTCTGTGCTGCTCAAGACTGCCTTCGATGTCAAATGTTCTTTGACGGCGCTGCGAATAAAAAGGGATATAGCATTGGGATACTTCTGATCACCCTAGATGACTCTCACACTCCCATCTCCATCAAGCAAGATTTTCCCTGTACCAAAAACATGACTGAGTATGAGGCATGCACGGTAGGCCTCAAAATTTCTCTCAAGAAATTTATTCAATGTTTTTACGTCTACGAGGATTGCGCCCTCATTATCAGTTAAGTGCTCAGAAAGTGGAGAGTCGAGGATGAGAATCTCCAACCCTTCCATGCCCACTTAGAAGAACTAGCCTCCCAATTCCAAGATATCACCTTCCATTACCTTCCTCGAGCAAAGAATAACCTAGTCGATTCCCTTTCTACCCTGGCCTTCATGGTCGACATGCCCGAAGGAATAACTATGACCCTTTCCTAGTTCAAAAGCAAGAGAAACCAACTCACTTCTACCATATTGAGCTTGTCTCCACAAAAGATCCCGAGCTAACCAATTGTTGGTACTATGATATTTAGAACCTCCTTAAGCATGGTAGGTATCCCGAGGGTTCCAACAAGAAGGAACGAGAAACCCTTCGAAGACTGGTTGCCCGGTACATCATCTGTCACAAAGCACTGCTCAAGAGGAACTCCGATGGAACTCATTTGCACTGTATCGCAGGGGCTGACATTGAAAAGATAATGCAGAAGATCTACAGTGGGGAATGCGGACCCCCCATAAACGCTCATATGCTTGCCAAGAAGATCATCCGACAAGATTACTAATGGACCACTATGGCCCAGGATTGCACCGCCTACGTTCAGAGATGCCTCAAATGTCAACAGTTCTCTAACCTTCAGCATCTGCCTCCACGCGAATTATACAACATGACCTCTCCCTGGACATTCTCCACCTGGGGTATCGACATCATAGGGAAGTTTACACCAAAGGCTTCCAACGAGCATGAATTCATCCTAGTTGCTATTGATTACTTCACCAAATGGGTCGAAGTAGAGTCATACGCAGTGCTGAATGCTAAAAAAAGTGGCCAAATTCATCAAGTAGAACATTATCTACCGATATGGGGTCCAGCACGAGATAGTATCAGATAACGGGTTGCAATTTAAGGCAAAAGTCACAAAAGTGGTCAATGAGTATGGGAGTCAGAGACACAAATCTTCTGCCTACCGACCTCAGACCAACGGTGCAGTTGAAGATGCCAATAAGAACCTCAAAGCCATCATCAACAAAATGACTGAAAGCTGTCGAGATTTGGCCGATCGGATCCCGTACGCCCTCCGGGGATATCGAACCTCAATTCAAACCTCTACTAGGGTTACCCCTTACTCTCTAGTTTATGATATGGAAGTAGTCCTACCCGTGGAGCTGGAAATACCCTCGTTGCGCATCATGCTTGAGAGCAAGGTCAGTGAAGAAGACTGGTGCCAAAGTCGTCTTGACGAGCTAACCCTCCTAGACGAAAGGAGATTGAAAGCACTACACCACATGCAAGGGTACCATCGCCGATAGCGCGTTCATTCAACAAGAGAGTCAAGGACCGCGGTGTCCGAGAAGGGGACCTAGCCCTCAAAGAAATCATAGAACCCATCTTGGAGCCCAGAGGGAAATTCAAGCCCAATTGGAGGGGCCCCTACATTGTAAAAAAAGATCTTGTCTGGTGGTGGCGCCATGCTTACCGACCTAGATGGGGAAGAAATGGTTCGTCCAGTCAACCTGAACCGTCTCAAGAAATTCTACCCCTAGTACAAAATCTCAGCGTGCTACGACTCTTCTCATTCCCCTTCCATTCTAAAAAAAATCTCTTCATTTCCCCCTTCCCAGAACTACGTGGGCCCGATCCTCTGTAAATAACCATTTTTAAATAAAATTAAAACTTTTAAAAAACCCTAGAGGTACGTAGGCAGCTCATACACCTTACATGAGCACGACCCCTTTCTTTTTCACAAAATACTATTCTTTTCTTACCTCCGAGAACGACAGTTCATTTTAACATATATTTGAACGAAAGGATTATGTATGCCTTAGCGATCGGTATAGATAATTCAAAAACACAAATTCATCGAAAGGCACAACTGGATGATCAAAAACTTGTTTATTTCAGTAATGAGAAATGATGGTATAAATTACATGAGAAAAGGTACGGATAACTCCCTTCCCCCACCTTCCTAAAAAAGCCAAAATAAATCACTGCATTTACTCCCCATTACATAATAAACTGTCCCGGAGTCCTATCCACAGCTACCAGAGGATCCTGCTCAGTCATCATCATCTACATCCTAGGGTCCCCAAGTTTCCCCTGCCTGAACAGAGTGTCGCAGACACTCCATGGACCGATAAGCTCGAACCAGCTTTGAAAAAAACCACAACACTTCCTTCCATGGTATTAAACAAAATAAACCACCTTTATCTAGTCTCCACTACAGACATCTTGCTAAGAACTCTCATCCACAACCACTTCATATAATCCACAGGGATATGCCAAACTCTCCCAACAGAGTGAGAGGGACGGGTCGACGGACGCCAACTCTCCCACAGAGAGCGAAGCTGCATACGCAGATGCTCAGTCGAATCTTCTACCGAAAATAAGTTTAGTGTCCGAGGTGGCACGACCTGTGCCCAGTTTTGGCGCAAAAGCCACCAAAGGAAATAAAAAGAGGTCTATGTGAGACCAACCAGCCGCATATACGGGTATTCTCCTAGCTCCAGAATAGGCAGCAACCGTCCCCACTAAGGCAGTGACCAGTACAGATTCTGAACCCCATGCTCCACAAGCCAATTCTCCCAGCTCTCAATATTCATGCCAATGCTGAAGAAGTGATCCGAAAAGAAGTTGGGTACAACTGATAAAGCATATTCTGGAAGGGCAACCAGGCAAAGTCTTTCAGACAACCACATGAACAGCATCACAGGGCTACCCCGCAGGAAGTCAGAATGACCTTCTCGCCAAGCATCCAGACTGTTCAGAGTCTTCGCCAGTATCACTGCCACATGATTACGAAGGTATGACATTCATGAATTAATGGATGTAAGTTACGGATCCACCAGTCGTTCCCCAGTCACCAGCAGTAATTTTGAAACCAAGCCCAGAGCAACGGCCCCAACATAGCCAACATCACCTTCTTCCAACAAATGCATGGACTGCAACACCGTCGGGAGGGAGATCATTCCTCTAGTAACTAGTGATCTAGTCGACAAAGGAAAAATACGAAGAAGACCAACCAACAACTCCCAGGGAGAACGGGAAAATTCAGTTAAAGCCGCAGCAACACTGGGAGTTATCCCCAGCATGACAGAAAATTCCTCATAGGTAGGACAAACTTCATCATACCCAAAGAGAAATACATGGTCTTTGGGGTACCAAAATTGTATCGCCGCCATCAACATGTTCCACTCAATGGGCCGACTGCGCCACAAAGAGACTCGACACATGTTGAAAGAATCGTAGTCGAAATTATAAGAGTACATTGCTTCCAAAGCTTCGAGGTAGTTAGAAAACTCAATACTACCAGGGAAAGCCATCTTACAAGACTAAGAGATAGTAGGAAAATAAGTAAGAATGTGAAGGTCTGATGAAAACACTCCACCCTTACCCCTTTTTATACTTGAGAACCCTCATAAGAGACATAATCCCTTCAAAAATCAGAGGGAATCCTACCCCACCAGGTACAAAAGGCTGAAGAGGGAACTAAGGAAAACTTTGAATTGATGGGACTGGACTTGACTGCCGATAGGCAGGGCAAGGGGCTTGCCGATCGGCAACCCTCCATTTTTAGAAATTTCCCTTTTTCCTCTTTTGTCAAAATCAAAAGTTCAATAAAAAATAAATTGATATTCTCAATAGAATTTCAAAAGTCTCCATTCCACCCTTATATAATTTCTCATTTCTTCAAAAAGATCCCAAAAATATCTCTTTTTACGGTCTCAGCAGCAAAGTAAAAAGCGCATGTGCATGCATTCACTCACCATTAACAAAAGATAATAAAAAATCCCATTGCATTGCATATATATATATATATATATATATATTCTTCTGTGTTACATCAAATTTTGCAGGAAATAAAAGAAAAGCAAAAAAAATAATGGGACTCAGCCCGAACCCACATTTTCTCTCTCTCTCCTTCCCCCCTCTCTCTAAGAGCTTCCACCCCTGCGATGTGCTCTCTTTACCCTGCGGCGAGACGATGCAACACCACTACCCGAGCCAGAGTCCTCCCCGGACGAAGCAGATGACACCAAATATGAAGGAATCAGGACCGCATCCCAAATATGGGCAGTCGCCGATGATATCCAGTCTCTGATGTCCCTCAGCAAAGTGGTCAACACTCGAACCTGCTTCAAGTAAAAGGAAAAATCAGTATCAAACAGAAAGGATCAAAAATAAAAAGAGGAAAAGGATAGAAAGATATACCGTAGGATGAAGGACCTCCTCCGTCGAACCCAGCTCCTCTGAATTCATCGCATGAGGATGGTTCAACATAGGCACCATCCCTCCATCAGACCATTGAATGTTGTAAGAAGGAGTATGCAATCGCATGAAGGGAACCTCTGAAGTCATTGCCGCTGCAAACGCCGATGGACCACCGCCACTGTGGGAAGACCCCACCACCCGACTCGAACCCGCAGGAGGAAAAGGCAAATCATCATATATGCTGGGCGCCATCAACCATCTCATCACAAAATCCATATAGTCATACGGCGCAGTCGTATCAGTATACATCAAGTAGGACTCATCGATCATCACCGCGATCCCCACATCCTCCGGCTACAGCCGCTCCCGCCTCATAGACGTAGGAGGCTGCCCAGGTGGTACCACCACCTCCTCCTCAGTAATCTGGCAAACCACTCGCTCCCCGAGATACCAGGAATGACTAAACTCATGGGCCAGCAAATGCCTCATCTGTGCGTTCACCCCGGTAGCCCCCGTATCCTGAATGGCTATCCCCCAAGGGTAAAAGGTCACCTGAAAATCCCCAAGAAGGCATAAGTCGGTATGGATTCAGAATGTGCAAAAGTCAAGACTGAAAGTAAAGAGTCTTACCCTATCACTGGTCAGGCCATTCAAGACGTGACGCACCGCCTCTAGAGAGAGATATCCCTTCGATTGGCGATTGGCCTTTCGCCATCGATACAATCGGCAGAAGTCCCCGACAGTCTCGTCCTTCAGAACGATCAGCTGGGTAGTACACCCAATCACCTCATAGAACCACGTTTGCCAAAGACAAGAATTCGCAATAAAAAAAGAGACGCATAAGGAAAATGCGCAAAATAAAGAATACCTCGAGGAGATACATGTCTCGAGTAAAAGTTTGCAGCCAGCACCGACTGAATGAATCCAGAGAAGAGTAAAGGGTCGCCAAAGTCAGACTCCCCCAATCGTAGAAAGGGATGTTCGAAAACATCCTCAAATACCGCAAGAACCACAAATGGACGACGTCACCACTCGACGCCACCGCGAGGCCTCCCAGCACCAACAAAATGAACAACCGGGCCATCTACCTCACCTGCAGCCCGTCCTCCACATCAATCACCCTGCTCAACAAAACATCCTTCAAAAAGTAATTATGGATGTAATCCCCATAAACTATCCTCCCTACGTCACCAAGCGCCGCTCGCACTGCCTCCGACTTGGATCCTGTATAAAAGTACACTCATCAGTAACTGACCCGAATTCATCAAAGGAGTTCTCACTCCCCAAAGCAAGAGGCGCCATAGCCCTCCACTCCACGTTTTCCCAGTCATCAACAGTCAACCATTCCCTATGCGCTGCAGTGCTCACAAAGCGGCCATTTCTTAGAGATCGGAAGGCTAGAACGATTTGCAGAGGAAAATCACAGAAAGAAAGAAAGAAAGAAGCTATGAAAAATGAAAGGAATTCGTCCCCTTTATATAGGATGCTAAGCATCATGCCGATCGGCATTGACCCCCCACCCACCGATTGGCACTGTCTCCTTACCTTACCGAGGCAGTCCAAAAGTTCGTGCCACTACCGAATGGCACCCTTTGAACCACTCCGATCGGCACCCCCCTTAAAATTTCGTATAGAAATCCCCCTAAAATACCAGAAAATCCTGAAAAGCCCTCAGAAAATTCCTAAAAGTCCTAGGAAGGATTTAAAACATTTTCACCCAGAAAATTTCGCACTCCCTCAAGTGAAACCTCTTTTTCCTCAGCAGAACTCTCAAAAGCCAAGTGAATCTCCTCCCGGCAAAGCCTCCGGAGGGTCTCTAAGGATCACCTACTATACCAAAAAGGTCTGAAACCTCCCAAGCAATACGTCCAATACTTGGACCGCCTAACCACTTCCCCAGCGGAGTTTTCAGCATCAAATTGGTTTTTCCCCTCGCAAGGACTCCAAAAGATACAAAAGTCTCCCCAGCAATCAGCTCCCCAGCTCAAATCAAAATCACAAGGCACTTTTTCCCTAGCGGAATCAAAATCTAATCTTCATCCTCAGTTAAGTCAGAATTGACCTCGATCTTGGATCATCACCTCAGTTAGGTCAGAATTGACCTAAGTCGTCACAACTCTTAGGTCAGAATTGACCTCGATCTTGGATCGTCACCTCAGTTAGGTCAGAATTAATGTCTGACCTCGGTCGTCACCACTCTTAGGTTAGAATTGACCTCGGTCTTGGATCGTCACCTGAGTTAGGTCAGAATGGACCTCAGGTGTCACCACTCTCAGGTCAGAATTGACCTCGGTCTTGGATCGTCACCTCAGTTAGGTCAGAATTGACCTCGGTCCTAAGTCGTCACCACTCTTAGGTCATAATTGACCTCGGTCTTGGATCGTCACCTCAGTTAGGTCAGAATTGACCTCAGTCATCGGTCATCATCACTCTTAGGTTAGAATTGACCTCGGTCTAGAATTATCACCTCAGTTAGGTCAAAATTGACCTCAGTCCTCGATCGTTACCTTAGTTAGGTCAGAATTGACCTCGATTTTTGGTTGTCACCTCTCTTAGGTCTAAATTGGCCTCGATCATTGGATCATCACTTAAGACCACAGAATTGGCTTCGACGCACAGAAATGGTCATCTCTACATAAGCTCATAGAATTGGCTTTGACCCGCCGAATTGGTCATCTCTACATAAGCCCGCAAAATTGGCTTTGACCCGCAAAATTGGTCATCTTTACATAAGCTCGTAGAATTGGCTTTGACCTGCAAAATTGGTCATCTCTACATAAGCCCACATAATTGGCTTCGACCTGCAGAATTGGTCATCTCTACATAAGCCCGCATAACTGGTTTCGATCCGCAGAATTGGTCATCTCTACATAAGCTCGCAAAATTGGCTTTGACCTGTAGAATTGTTCATCTCTACATAAGCCTGCCGAATTGTCTTTGACCCGCAGAATGGGTCATCTCTATATAATCCCGTAGGATTGGCTTCGACCTGCAGAATTGGTCATCTCTACATAAGCCCACAGAATTGGCTTCAACTCGCAGAATTGGTCATCTCTACTTAAACCCGCAGAATTGGCTTCGACCAGCAGAATTGGTCATCCCCAACGCCTCCTTAGGAATTAACCTAAACTTTTCCTTCAAATCATCACTAGTATTCCCCCCTCATACCCTCAGAATTGTCTTCGACCCGCTGAATTGGTCATCTCAATTTAAGCCCTCAGAATTGTTAATCCTCTCTCAAAAGCATCATGCTATGTCTAATCGACGGCTATAATTTGTTCCAAACTTATCCATCGAGGGGCTCTATAGACAACCCAGTCTGTTACCCCCTAAACTCTCCTTAGGTCCTTATCACCTCCCTTCATCACTACAAACCAAGGTCATACCCCGAGTACTAACCTAGAAGGCATCGGGCACTCTCAGGCTCTGTTTGACCAAAAGTCAAAGTCTTCAACTCAATCGAGACTAAATGAATCATTGAAGGTAACTGAAACCTCTTTCCAATGGTCCATCCCGTGCGTGATTCTGACTTACCATGCGGACGAACGATCTATTTTCCCCTAAAACTTAATTAAGAGGCCACCGAGCACTCCCGAACTTCATTTGACCTAAGTCAACTCTTCATCTCTACCGAGACTGAATGAATCTTTTAAGGGAACTGAAACCCCTTTCCAACATTCCACCTCATGCGCGATTCTGACTTACGGTACAGACGAACGATCCGTTTTACTCCGTGAGGTCAACAAATTCTTTTAGGGCCCGGTTGACCAAAGTCAACTCCCCAAACTGGGTCAAACTCTTTGAAATGTCGAAGTACATCTCCTAACCTTTCCAACAGTCTACCCCGAGCACGATTCGGACTTACCATACGGACGAACGATCCGTTTGGGTCTGATGATTCCCCGTCCAATGGACTGACAAATGGTTTTGATACATATTTCACCCAAAGTCAACTCCCGAACCCAAGATCCATCCAAGGAATTTCGAAGGTCTCTGAATTACCTTTCCAATGGTCTACCCCGTGCACGATTCTGATCAACGGTTTGCGTTCTACGACCGATTTTTTGAAAATGCCTGAAAGACACTACCAAACGGCAGGTTTCAGACCCAGCTTATCGGCACCTGCCGATAGGCATGACCAGGGCTACGCCGATCAATAATGCCTCGAGCCTATAAAAAGTAGGCCTTGACCACATTTGCAAAAAGACCCCAGATCTGATAGATATCACTCCCAGAAAATCCAGAAAATCTCTCTCGAAGTCAACGTGATTTCCATACCCAAAACCTTTTCCAACTTTGACTTTTCATCCTCCTTTTCATCAAACTTGGTGAATTCACTACCCTCCATCATCATCCAATTGCAAGGGCTGCTCTCCAATATTCAAGATCAAGCTCAAGATCTTCAAGAAGGTCCAATTTTCTCAACTGTCTCCTTAAATTCTCATCAATTCGCAACAATTTGTTTTATTACTTAGCACTTTCATTATCTCATCTCACATATCCTAATATAATTTTTATTTAGTATTACTGGACATCTCTTATTTTCATATAAATAAAAACCCAAAAAATAAGAAAAAGGGGATTTTCTAATAAATTCCAAGTAGGGATTCTCACAACTTTCTCACATTTTTCCTCACAACTAAAACACTTTTTCTGCACATACACACCTACAAATAAGAGAAGTCCCCGGTTGGATTTATGGGATAAACCCCACCCATCATTTTGCATGAGAACTGCGTGGACTTTGATGCCTCTATAGGCTACGTAGGCTTCTCGGGGTAAAACCCAACATCGAGTCATATGTTTACTTTTTCTCTCATTTTCTATTTTCTCTAAATTCCACTCTCTTATATTACATATATTTATATATACATATATTTGTCCTTAGTGGCGTAGTACTCCACATGCGTTATCATTCCATCATAACGGTCAACGTAAGGGTAATTGCGCAAATTTTATTTTCTAATATTTTTATACCTTCCTACGGATGACTCGCTTTACCTCTTCCATGGTACAAGTGATGATTCCTATCTCCACTATCTATACACATGGACACATATAACGGGGAAAATAAAAGGAAAATATCAAAAATCCATGAGGGACCGTAAGGGTGGAATGGTTGCCTAACACCTTCCCATTTCGTAACTTAGCCTCCGGACCCTTCTCGAATCATTTTGGTTTCCCATGCACCAGTATGTCTTTGGATGCTGTCGTTCGGGATGGCTTCTCCTATTCTTTTGTCTATTTTGAGTAAAATAGACTGTCGACTCTAATTTCTCTACATTTTTACACCTCACCACCCATTGACGCCGACCGAAGTGCTCCCGAGAGGGATGTACGGGACCCGAGATCATCCCTGACGCCCATTCGCCCCACAGCGAGGATCGGGGATGTCCACAAGAGTGAAGTTTCTTAATATGGAGTGGTCAACTTCTCCATAAGAGTAGTATTAGGGAATGTGTAAGGTGGGTAAGACGAGGCACTAAGATCAGAGATAGAGGGATCACTAGAAATATCGAGCTCAAAGGGAGCCGTGCTTGGTGGGACATCATACATATCCGAATAGTTAGGAACTATTATTAACACCCCGTCTAATTAAATATTGGGTAGCTACTCCTTTATTAAATTAAAACAGAATATCAAGTTGGTTCAGTCTTAGCATCATTGTCGAAAACAATTACTTAATTACTAGCCAACTAATATTTAAAAAGAGAGATGTCAGATTTTATTAATTAAATTAATAATTACCCAATTAATTAAATCATCAACCATCAATCGCATAAACAATATCATATGAATAACCAACGAAATGAAATATACTGAGTCTCAAGTAAACACTCCCATAATAATAATACTAGAGTAAATAAAGTCCAAACACAAGAGTTTGAATAAAACAATATCTGAAATAAAGAAAGTCTATAACTACAACCTCTAAGAAGGAATGGGAGACATGACCTAACTGATACAAATGCTTCTGAAGGAACCAATAATAAATATGGAGTCATCTAATGTTAAGATCCTGTAGATTCCACAGTAGATACGGCACGTCATCAGAATGAATCTCATATGCTTGGCGTACTTTTGGCTAGGCACCTAAAAATGTTTTTACAATACAAAATATATTTAGAAGGAAACGGGTCAGAGCCCGAGGTGAAAACAGTTTAAGATATAGCAAGTGTTTAAATTACAATTAAACAACACATATTATAAACATGTTAGTACTCCCACATGAGTTTCTCACCTCTTAACTAGTGTGCACGCCTATCGTATGCCCTTAACCCAATCTAGTTATGCCTCTAACTAACTAGTCGGAACCACTTATGCTTGCACATTCTAACATAGGTTATCTACTCTTAACACCCAACAAGTTATATTCATAACCCATATTCACATTCATTAAATTACTTATCTCAAGTGTTAATTGAATTCTCACATTCTTAGCCCACTCAAACATCTTAGTTATTCACATCTACTAAGCAACACTGAACCAGTCACAAGTATATATATATATATAAATCACTCTCAATACATACATATACATAAATGGAACCCCTAGGCTAAGTTCCCGTGCACGCATACTCTGCTATCAAATCCATATACATCGCATACGTAAGGATCACGCGTTCGGAATTACTCAGGAATCGCCTCAATACAAATCACACATATTGAAGTTGAACATAGTTCACATACCCATGGGTCATGCACATACCTACGCTCCCATGGTCATCTGACTTATCAACTCACAAATAAGTCATTCACAGTCCTATGTCCTTAAGGTACCAATCTATATCCCCCCGTAGGCACACAAAAATTAGATGGTCCGATTTCGAAAGACGACCTCCCGTGATAGCAAGTATGGTAGGTATGTCATACACATAATAATCCAGATACTAAATAATCACACAACTTAGGTAATCATCACATTAATACAGGTATACACCAGTCCTATATCTTAAATCTCATACGTAATATAGTGTCATCCCGAATATTCTACGTAATATGTTTAGTGCAATAACTCTCGTCGTACAAGTTCGAATACTTAAACCTACCTCATATGGTTACTAAGTCACCCACTAGTCTCTAAGTTTATCTCTGTAATTCCAAGTCCCTCTTCTACTGGTCCTAACCTTAAAATTAACACTCATCCACTTTAAATCCCAATTTTATGAAACTTCCAACCATACCTCACTCGGTTAACACTCAAAAGTATTCCATCAAATCCCATAGTGTATAATATATTCCAGGCATTAACCACAACCCTAATGACCTTAACCAAGTCCCCTAATATTCTATTAAATCCCCTAAGGGTTCTTACAAGCTTGGGTTTTGACAAAACTTAGTGGGAAGTATTCTACCAAAAATCAGGAGGAGTCGATCGATCGATCGACATTCATGGGTCGATCGATCGATCAAACAGTTATTGCGAAATCCGCATAATTTTTCCTACGGGTTTCATAAAACTTAACCCTAAAATCCTCTACTATAATTTCCCAATTTCTCAAATAATTATTCCTAACATCATACCAACGTGAATACATAATTTCCAACGTTTTAAAATCATCAAATCAAAATGGAACATTAATTTCTTGGATAAGTTCACACAATTTTCATATAAAACCCTAGTTCTAATATTTCTTCAAGAACACAATATAATTCATTAGAAATTCGTAAATCTCTACACACGGATCATAATTTCGTGGCTGCTATAATCCTAGAAGTTAAACTACATGCAAAACCTACCCAGATTACAATTTTAATTCTTCAAATTCATTCAATCATCATTAATCAAGGTTATTCTCCAATTCTAACCTAACATGGATGATATATGCACTGATTTATTGCAAGTTAAATCACTTGCCTGGTAATGAAGATTATGATCCTTTGAAGTAGGTGGTATGAGAATGATCCTCTCTTTCCGATCTATCCGGTGGTGGTGACGATGGTGCCAAAGCCTCTAAGGGTGATTTCTCTTATGGAAACTTTCCTCGCTCCCTCTCTAAATGTCGTTGGTGGTTTTTGGTTGTGATAACCCTAAGAGTTTTGGTGTTGGTTGATAATTTAAGTCTAAAATTCGTGGGTCATGTTTCTTAAAAAGTTAAAATGACTAAAATGCCCCGGGACCCAAACTAAATCCCCCGCTAGTGTTTTCTAACTATCTCGACCCTTCTGGACACGTTAGCGCACTCAAAATGGTCATAAAGATGAGATAAAAATAAAATACTTTTAAATCCATTAAATTGGGTCCTTACATGGGTGTCTCAACTTAATTACCGAAACTGCCGTATTTTCAACTCACGACAATTTTAATAAATTCAGTAATCACATATTACTATAATCACTCAGTAATAGTCAACATTATCGTCATATTTAAATACTAACTCTCGTCTCGCTAGTTATTTAAATCCGAATTAATTTCCAATTAATTATCCCAAATTAATTTAATTAATCCCATAATTAAAAGCAATTTCGTTTAATTAATCTTATAATTAAAAGCCATAAAATTTCGGGGTATTACACTATCACGGATTCTATCTCGGGAAAATGGTGAGCACTCGTAGCCAGAGCCAAACTAAAAGATATGGGCATGTCAGAGACATATGCAATTGGGGCATAACGTAAAGGCTCTGGAATATTTTTGGATATTACTGGAGTGGGAACCTCAAAGGGGGGTTTAGGTGGACATGGTGGGATTTGATCAGGATCACTAATGAAAAGTAACTCAACACAATTGTCGACTTGGAGCCCGAACCAAGGAATGGTCGTAACTTCAAGATTCTCGGGGTGGTGGGGTTGGCCACACTCAAAATCTGTGTCACAAGAGGGCACAACATCATCACACTCGGGTGCAACAATGGGTGGATGCATGGGAATGTCCGACTCTCGCGGACACTCAAATTCATTAAAGCGTTGTTCAAGCCTTTGGAGTGCTTGAGTTTGAATTTGAGTGGCTTGATCTTTCTCGATGATAAAATGTTGCAACAGTGCCTCGAGAGCTGAGGTGGATGATGGTG
The DNA here is from genome assembly GCA_949130495.1 of Sambucus nigra. Taxonomy (NCBI): domain Eukaryota; kingdom Viridiplantae; phylum Streptophyta; class Magnoliopsida; order Dipsacales; family Adoxaceae; genus Sambucus; species Sambucus nigra. Next base: position 592,510,997 of record OX422211.1, on the reverse strand, counting down.
GATTGATGGGTGGTGGCGGTGGTTGAGGTAGACACAACTCGCTATGATCATCATTATATGAATAATACTCAAATGAAGTGGGTGGAGTGGGGCCAAGTTCATCATACACAAAAGGATCGCTTTCGTGATGGACAAATGGTTGACATTCATGGGGTGCGTAGCGAGGGAACTGATCGTGAACGGGTGCACAAGATTGCCATGATGACTGTTGGAACGTGTGAGGATCCATAACATCGGGATGGGATTCATATTGCGTGAAAGGTTGATGAGGCCTCCACGAATAATTGGGGTACTCACACAACTCGGGGTTAGGTATATCGGGATAATAGGCCGAGATGGATTTTGAAATAGTGTCATATAGATACACATGTTCCATGGTGTTTTTGGATGGATATGGAATGTAAGGCCACTCATGAGACATGTGATAGACATAACAACAATGGGTGCACAACAAAGTATGAGACACGTCGACACTTGACACCGAGGGTGATGGAACAGGAGGTGCGTGCATAGACGGGTCAAGAGTATCAATGGTACTCTTGAGAGAGGTGAGACCACTAAGGATATCATAAAGAGACGACTTAGGATTACTCTCACATGTGTCGCGTGACAATGGAAAATGACCAAAGTAGTCCCGTAAAGGACGTTCTTTGGCCATGATGAGAAAAATATTTTTCAGAATTAATTTTTTTTTTCAAAAGGAAAGAAATTATTTTTGGATTTTCGAAAAATAATGGAAGAAAATATTTTTGGAGTTTTGTCCAAAATAAAGGAAGAAAATATTTTTGGATTTTTTGGAAGAAAAGGTGGGGAAAATATGGACTCTTGATTTGGACGAACTAACTAAAATCGAGTACCGAAAAATGAATGGAATTAGACACACACAAGTCAAGAAAATTTCCTAACTAGCACATAGCTAATTTTTATCTTCAAAATTTAGTGAAAGGGTGTAATACCCCGTATTTTTATGGCTTTTAAAATTAGGAATTTATTAAATTTAAATTGAGATATTAATTTAATATTAATCCAGAAATTTATTTTATATTTACGAACGTGATGTGAGTTAGTAATTATTGGAAAACTGTTGAAAATTACTAGACGAGTAAAGTAATATATGAGATTTATTTTATTAAAAATTGTCACGAGTGAATAAAATGGCAATTATGGAAATTTAAGTCGGGACGCGCCTGTGTTGTGCCAGGACTAAATTATTTTTATATAAAGTGAATAAATTATAAGTTGCTCGCATGGTCATTTTGAGGGCGCCAAAGTGCCCGGAAGGGTCGAGATAGTCAGAAAAGTGTACCCAGGGGGTTAGTTAGAGCCCCGAGGCAGTTTTAGGCCTAATTGACATCCCAAGAGGGTATTTTAGACATTTTATATTTTTGGGGAATTAAACCCACGAAATTCCTAAGGTTATATCAGATGGTACGATTCATCTTCTAAAGTTAGAAGAACCATATACCATAGACGGCCATTGGAGAGGAAGAGGAAGAGCTTTCCAAGGAGTTCTAGGCCAAGAACTCCACCGTTTGCACCGCCGTCGCCGCCAAACGTTAGATCGCGCAATGAGGAACACCACCACATCAATCTCTCCACAAAATATGAAACAAGAATTCTTAGGCAAGTATCTATCTTGCTCTATTTCAGTTAATGATCCAATAATATTAGCTTAGGATTGATTAGGACTAGTTTTTGTGAAAGAAAACCCATTTTGGAGATTTAAATTCGCATGTTGTATGAGTAATAGATGTATTCTGGAAACCTAATTCATATGAAAAGATTGAACCACGAAATTACAGTAAATAAAGAGTATGAAATCTGGTAAAAGAATGGGAAGAAACTAAACAAAAGTAATATTAGGGTTCTTGGTATTTTCATGGATTATGCTTTTTTAATTTGTTATTCATGGTGAAAATCCGCATGCTTGACTTAGGAAATCACTTATTTGAGGTTATAATACGTGTATTATAATTTAGTTGGAGTTTGGTAGTCAAAGATATCATTTTGGATGATTTTAGAAGAGGAAACCCGTAACTGGAAATTCTGCAGATTCGCCATACCTTCTTGATCGATCGATCGAACTTGGAGTGTCGATCGATCAAGCCCCAGCCATCGATCGATCGACCCCTCCTGGAAAACTCAAATTTCTTTTTGAAATAGGTGGTCCCAACGTAAATGAATGGAAATTCTTGGACATTATTGTTAGAATATTTTGGGAGGTAAAGAAGACCAGTAGGACCTTATAAAAACGGAACCTTTAATCTAAGACAAGATTTAATCCTTAAGAAAGGTATTTTACACTTAAGAAACAATGGGAACGTGTGTCTAAAGTGTGATACTCGTAAGGGAGTTACGTCGTAAAGTAAAAGAGTACCCACTAAAATTACACTTATAAAGATAGGGTTTCACGAGTGTTACGATGTAAGTCGGAATAACCCCATAAATAAGAATAAAAGAGATAAACCGTTATATGGGCTAATCAAATAATGTACGATGAGAATATATCATAATTATGGGTCGTGGGAGTATACCTAAATTTGATATGGGAATAGTAGTATACATATACGATTGTGATTGTGCATATACTATATACGTGTGAAAATCATGCCCGTGCTACTTTCTATCCCTGAGGTTACCGCGCTGGGATAGTCTTATCTCGATGGGACCTTTATGGGGGATATTGACTTGTACCCTAGAATATAGGAATCCTTGGTACAGGCTATCAGATCGATAGTCAGACGGTCCTAAGAGACGTGAGGGTATGTGCTGACCTCTTAGTGACTTGGAACTATGCTTCGCCTCAAATTTGTATGTGTTTTGTGTTAATACAGTTCGAGAGTGATTCCGAACTTGTATTTCACTTAGTACAAGTGATACGGGGACTGGAGAGCAGAGTATGCCCGCACCATAAATTTTATATGGGGTGCTGTTAGAATATATATATTATATGAGTATTTAATATATATATTTAGATCTGGAATTTGGGAAATACCTACTGTGACTATGGTATGTAAGAAAGGAATAATTATTTCAACTTGAGAATAAGTGTTTGAAAAGTACGTTATATTACTGAGAAACTTTATAATCATATAAGGCTTATGTGAGAACTTTGCTTTTAAATAAAATTAACCTCTTAAACATTTGAAATTATCGGTTTGAAACCTTACGAGTAACTTAAGATAAGATATGTTAAACTGTTGGGAAGATTAGTGCGATAGGTGTGCACATTAGAAGAGAGGTGAGAATTTCTCAAGGGAGTGCCGCACTAATATGTTGGTTGCATTAGCCGGTAAGCATTTTAAATACCTGCTAAACTAATTTTAAACTGTTTTACAATCGGGCTCTGACCCGTTTCCTATTTTCTATTCTCTCTTGTTTATATGTATATATTATTGGTGCCCAGCCACAGGGGCGTCTTGCATAGGATCCTTTGGAAGGAACATGCTACAGCTTAGGTGGGAGTTGCAGGCCTCTTGCTTAGACGACCTCATTTTTTTTATTCCACTTCTAGCACTATTTTCTCCAGTTGGGCATGTGTCACCCTTTTCCATTATTCAGTTGTTTTATCAGAGATTGTGATTTGTTTATTTCTAGTATTTATACTTTGGGATTTATTACTGTCAGGATGTTTTCCTTTAAGTTTTAAAGTTGGAATTAATTAGTTGGATGTTTAATTATTTGTATTATATATTCCACTATATTTGTTGTGTGATTCTTAAACTATGAATTGTGTAAAGTTTTAAATGTTGGTTTTTAAATGAAACTTGGAAATTGACGTTAAGAAATGGTTTTGTCACTTAGCTTAATTATTTAGGGTGTTTAATTGAAAATGTTATCTTTGCGACAGTGATGCTAAGAATGAACCAACCGTTCACCTTGATTATAATTTAATAAAGGACTGATCACCCGGTATTTAATTAGGCGGGGTATCACAGGTGGTATTAGAGCATCAGGTTCTAGTGTCCTTAGGATCTGTGTGGCTTATTATGCTTCCAGCGCTACTTTCTTTGATATAGAGCCCTATGTTTAGGATTGTTGATTTCTATGGTGAGATTTCATTCTCCTGCTATAACGTATGTGCCTTAGTGAATCTTAATTGCATTCGGGCGTGTTCGAACAATAAAATATGGCAGGCAAGGGCCGTTGGGCGGACAGCAGGAGGCAAGGCTTAGTAGAGGTTGTAAAGTATATTCGAGGATGATGACCATAGTCGAGGTCACCCCAATTATGGCACGGTAATCCTGGATTGTAAGGACGGATAGGTCGTAACCTATGATTCCCAAGTGCTGCTATAGTCAAAAGAGGTGCAAGAGTAGACTTACCCAACGTGGCGCGACGAGAAAGAGTCAGACGAAGCATTGTAGAGAACTGTGAGTGGAAATGCTACAAATGCGAAAATTGTGTGTATTAGCCCAAGGAGGTAAAGTATCCAAAGGCCTGGACATAGGACGGAGTGTGGCTAACTGGAAGTGAAAATTTGGAAATAAATTTTCTTGACATGTCGGAATAAGGTAATCATGGTGGGAGTCAGCCACTACTTTTAGAAGTGAATGTTGTTCGGAACTCATCATAGGAGGACCTGACAGAGGTCCATTTGTGAATATGAATCTAAACCGTTAGCGAATCTTGTATCGAAATATGTAGATACAAATGGAGGAGAGGACTCCAAGTGGGTGAACGACTCGTAAAAAAAGTTAATAACACTTAAAAAGATAATTCTGCTGGACGGTCGATTCAGAGGTTGATGAGGTTGTCCTTGGTCAATGTAGAGGATAATGCTTCTTGTTGAAGTAAGCTAAAAGAATCAAAGAATTTAATCAAGAAGAAGACGAGATACAATGGTGGTAGTGTAGCACCACTAGGGGGTGTGAATACACATCAGGGTACCCATTTAAATGATTAGGATAGCTGAATTCTTACCAAGCGATGGTAGATTTAGTAAGGACTAGTGTAGTCAGTAACATGTTCTTTGGGCCTACAAGGCTAAGCGAATAAAGGGAGTAGCTAACAGAATTCGAGTTTACAAAAGTTCGAGAGAATGACAATCCTAACGTGGTTAGTTTGATAGGCGATGAGTGGATCAATTGTTGAGGTATTTTGTGGAGAGTGAAATCACATGTGCAAATTTTTCTTTCCTGAAATGATTATATGGTACAAGAGTATAGTGCCTAGTAAAGGAGAATGATTAAAGTAGTGTTATTCTGGTTTGGGAAGGCGTGTTACGTCCGGAGACCATTTGTGCAATCAAGACGATTGGCAAGGTAGAAATATAAGTTTTATCCTCGGAGGATGAGGCGTGTTTTATGTGACACGAGCGAGTCATTATATTTTGTTCATTGCTAGATTAGCATGTGAGACGAGTTTAATGCGTATAACTACAAACGATATTATTATGTGAATATTTTTCCCTAGTGTAGCGGGATTTTACTTAGTGCTATCCGCGGAGGATGAATGAGTATATTAACAGTGTTATATACTTTATTGAGGTTACTCATTTTAGTGATATAATATACGAGTATAATATGGTATTGATTACAACTTTATAGAAATGGTCAGTACAATAGTAGGCAGTTATTGCAAGGCTATCGGAGTGGTTGCATTGGTGCAGCAGGTTTTGTTCGGGCGAGGCCTCACCTGCAAAAGGGTTGGGCTCGCACTTATATTATTTATCCTAGAGACTTCGGAGGGGATAGTGGGCTCGAAATATTCGATACCGGTTTGTAGGGAGTTTTGTTATTATGATTCAGTGTATATTGGGCTTACTGTTGAGTGGAAAGATTTAACTCAGTATTATGTTTAGCGCTCAGGACTTGGTGATAGAAAGAGTGCATTGTTATATCTATCCTTTAGAGATGTGGGAGTTACAATTTATACCCCTCTAATTGGGGAAAGGGATTTTGAGAATCCCGATTGTATGTATTAGAGGTTTATGGAATGCAATCACCACCAATACGGTACGAAAGTGCAGTTGGTGAAATGTTCTCCGTTAAGTGTAATTTCGGGAGGAGATGTAATTTTCTACCAAGAAATGGGAAAATAGGGGTACATGCTATGGACAGAGGGCCTAAAGAATTTTGATAGCCGACAATGCTAGGTAGTAGTGTATCGGGGGGTTCCTTGTTTGTATTTCGCTTTTCGAGACATCCCACGCATGAAACTTAGCGTAAGGTTGGGAATAGGGAGAAGTTTGGTCATTAGTCCATAAGTTCAGTACCTCGGTCATAATAGGAGCAGATAATTATATTTGTAAGTTGGTAATTGAATTATGATTTAAGTCCAGTGGAGCCGATTGCGTGGTAAGAAAGCATTGAAAGTTTTGTTTTACCACCACGAGTTGAGGGGTGGAACGATGATAAGGAGGATTTAGAATTTCGATTTATAGGGTGAGTGAGAGTACCCAAGTGTTACAATCACGTTGTGAGCACTAGGAAAATAAAGAATTGGTTATTAGGTGTGAAGCGTATGTGATGCTTACGCTAGTATGCATGGTTTATAAGGTGTGTAGACATCCTAGTTAGTTGATGTTAAAAAAAATTGTCTGAGTTGAAGGGACGTGGGAATAAACGTGTGGAATATATGTTTGTGGGACTAACATAACGAAGTAAAAGTGGTAGAGTGGATTAAACACCGCGTGAAACATGATAAATCCATATATATGTGTACAATCAGGGTAGCACGCCGAATATGGTTTGAACGTTGTGGGAAGCCTTTTACAATGGGGCATTCCTTGAGAAGGGTAGAATTTAACTATATGGAGAACACTCGGGATGGAGTTGTTATTAGTCAAATGTTGAGAGCGAGTTGTGCATAGAAAGAGTGATAATGTTAGTATGGTATAAAATATCCAAAAGTGCGCATCGTGGAGAAAAGTGCACGGGACGGAACTATCGATATACACCAAGGAAGGAAGGAGAGTATTAAGTGTCACTTAACGTGAGACATTTCAAGGAAAGTCGATGTTGAGCGGGACATAGTGAGTAGTCTCCGCAGGCACCACTCATAGATAGAAATCGGTTAGAATAATAGGATCAACCAGAGAATTTGGGGGCTATCGACAATTCCTGTAATGGAAGAGGGCGGTAAAGCCGGCAAAGTCCTTGGATGGGCTACCATCTACAAGGTAAGACCAAGGATTCATCCGAACATGTGGAGTAAGTCGCCCAAAAAGGAAGTGATTGACATTCCTTTGGGGTGATTTATTTTATTAACTAGTGTTCCCCAGTCTTCCTTTGAAAGGAAGGGATCGCGCCGATACGTGGTCCTACACGGTATTATTTTCTGAATTAGGATGAAATTTGTGAATCCTACCTTCAATATGGGATTTCAGGAAATAATGGATATAATGTATCATTTTGAGTAGGAGGTATCACCCATAGCCGAGGATCAGGCGCACGGTGATTAACGAGTAGTGGGGCCGAGTGAAGGTGATCTCAGAACCTTGGTGATCATTTAGTTTCTATAATGGTTATAGCTAACAAGTGGAGCAGTACAATAATTGGGGGAAGAAATTACCTAATGGTAGTGTTTCGTGTAAGCACTCGTACCTATTTGTCGTGAACGAGGTGCTTATTAAAGTTTTGGTGTGGAAAAACCTTAAATATTCTCCCTCTGCGTATGTTTAAAAGGTGAGAGGATAATCAAAATTTTGTATCGATCGAGAATAATTCGATGACTAGGGTGGAACTCCACGACTGTTTTAGGCGAATAAGAGTGGTCAGATGTTCGTATTGGTTCTCTCTGAATGGGAGTTTTGTGTTTAGATAAATCCGAGTAGTTGCCATGTGGTGAGGTGCGACCTCCCAATAATATTCAAATAAAGGGAATTAATAGTTAATATGCGTGTCTTATGCGAATGTCGCCGGATAGGAGCACAATGTGAAGTATCTTTAATTAAGAGTGTTAACCAAGCTTGCTGTGAGGCGGAGGCTATAGTGATTGAGTGCCTTACTATGTTGATAGGTTGCGTACTGTTAAGGTATCCAAAATGTGTTTTACCAGGAAGGCCTTATTTTCCGAATTTCGGGACGAAATTCCGTTATTAGGGGAGAAGTATGTAATACCCCGTATTTTTATGGCTTTTAAAATTGGGGATTTATTAAATTTAAATTGAGATAATAATTAAATATTAATCCAGAAATTTATTTTTATATTTACTAACCTGATGTGAGTTAGTAATTATTGGAAAATTGTTGAAAATTACTAGACGAGTAAAGTAATATATGATATTTATTTTATTAAAAATTGTCACGAGTGGATAAAATGGCAATTATGGAAATTTAAGTCGGGACGCGCCTGTGTTGTGTCAGGACAAAATTATTTTTATTTAAAGAGAATAGATTATCAGTTGCTCATATGGTCGTTTTGAGTGCGCCAAAGTGTCCAGAAGGGTCGTGATAGTCAGAAAAGTGTACCCGGGGGGTTAGTTTGAGCCCCGGAGCAGTTTTAGGCCTAATTGACATCCCGGGAGGGTATTTTAGACATTTTATATTTTTGGGGAACTAAACCCAAGAAATTTCTAAGGTTATATCAGATGGTAGGAGTCATCTTCTAGGGTTAGAAGAACCATAAACCATAGACGGCCATTGGAGAGGAAGAGGAAGACCTTTCCAAGGAGTAATAGGCCAAGAACTCCACCGTTTGCACCGCCGTCGCCGCCAAACGTTAGATCGCGCAACGAGGAATACCACCACACCAATCTCTCCACAAAATCTGAACCAAGAATTCTCAGGCAAGTATCTATATTTCTCTATTTTAGTTAATTCTCCAATAATATTAGCCTAGGATTGATTAGGACTAGTTTTTGTGAAAGAAAACCCATTTTGGAGATTTAAATTCGCATGTTATATGAGTAATAGATGTATTCTGGAAACCTAATTCATATGTAGAGATTGAATCAAGAAATTACAGTAAATAAAGAGTATGAAATCTGGTAAAAGAATGGGAAGAAACTAAACAAAAGAAATATTAGGGTTCTTGGTATTTTCATGGATTATGCTCTTTTAATTTGCTATTCATGGTGAAAATCCCCATGCTTGACTTAGGAAATCACTTATTTGAGGTTATAATACGTGTAGTATAAATTATTTGGAGTTTGGTAGTCAAAAATATCATTTTCGATAATTTTAGAAGAGGAAACCCGTAACTGGAAATTCTGCAAATTCGCCATACCTGCTTGATCGATCGATCGAACCAGGAGTGTCGATAGATCGAGCCCCTGCCATCGATCGATCGACCCCTCCTGGAAAACTCAAATTTCTTTTTTAAATAGGTGGTCCCCACGTAAATGAATGGAAATTCTTGGACATTATTGTTAGAATATTTTGGGAGGTAAAGAAGACTAGTAGGACCTTATAAAAATGGAACCTTTAATCTAAGACGAGATTTAATCCTTAACAAAGGTATTTTACACGTAAGAAATAATGGGAACGTGTGTCTGAAGTGTGAGACTCGTAAGGGAGTTACGTCGTAAAGTAAAAGAGTACCTACCAAAATTACACTTATGAAGATAGGGTTTCATGAGTGTTACGATGTAAGTCGGAATAACCCCATAAATAAGAATAAAAGAGATAAACCGTTATACGGGCTAATCAAATAATATACGATGAGAATATATCATAATTATGGGTCGTGGGAGTATACCTAAATTTGATATGGGAATAGTAGTATACATATATGACTGTGATTGTGCATATACTATATACGTGTGAAAATCATGCCCGGGGTACTTGCTATCCCTGAGGTTATCATGCTGGGACAGTCTAATCTCGATGGGACCTTCATGGGGGATATTGAATTGTACCTAAGAACATAGGAATCCTTGGTACAGGCTATCGGATTGATAGTCAGACGGTCCTAAGAAACGTGAGGGTATGTGCTGACCTCTTAGTGACTTGGAGCTATGCTTCGCCTCAAATTTGTATGTGTTTTGTGTTAATACAGTTCATGAGTGATTCTGAACTTGTATTTCCCTTAGTACGAGTGATACGGGGACTGGAGAGCAGAGTATGCCCGCACCATAAATTTTATGTGGGGTGCTATTAGAATATATATATTATATGAGTATTTAATATATATATATATATATATATATATATATATATATATATTTAAATCTGGAATTTGGGAAATACCTACTGTGACTATGGTATGTAAGAAATGAATAATTATTTCAACTTGGGAATAAGTGTTTGAAAAGTACGTTATATTACTGAGAAAGTTTATAATCATATAAGGCTTATGTGAGAACTTTGCTGTTAAATAAAATTAACCTCTTAAACATTTGAAAATGTCGGTTTGAAACCTTACGAGTAACATAAGATAAGATATGTTAAACTGTTGGGAAGATTAGTGCAATAGGTGTGCACATTAGAAGAGAGGTGAGAATTTCTCAAGGGAGTGCCGCACTAATATGTTGGTTTCATTAGCCAGTAAGCATTTTAAATACTTGCTAAACTAATTTTAAACTGTTTTACAATCGGGCTCTGACCCGTTTCCTATTTTCTCTTCTCTCTTGTTTATGTGTATATATTACAGGTGCCCAACCACAGGGGCGTCTTGCATAGGATCCTTTGGAAGGAACGCGCTGCAGCTTAGGTGGGAGTTACATGCCTCTTGCTTAGACGACCACATTTTTTTATTCCACTTCTAGCACTATTTTATCAAGTTGGGCATGTGTCGCCCTTTTCCATTATTCAGTTGTTTTATCAGAGATTGTGATTTGTTTATTTCCAGTATTTATACTTTGGGATTTATTACTGTCAGGATGTTTTCCTTTAAGTTTTAAAGTTGGAATTAATTAGTTGGATGTGTAATTATTTGGATTATATATTCCACTATATTTGTTGTGTGATTCTTAAACTATGAATTGTGTAAAGTTTTAAATGTTGGGTTTTAAATGAAACTTGGAAATTGATATCTAAAAATGGTTTTATCACTTAGCTTAATTATTTAGGGTGTTTAATTGGAAAAGTTATCTTTGCGACAGTGATGCTAAGAATGAACCAATCGTTCACCTTGATTATAATTTAATAAAAGACTGATTACCCGGTATTTAATTAGGCGGGGTGTCACAGGAGGTATCAGAGCATCAGGTTCTAGTGTCCTTAGGATCTGTGCGGCTTATTATGCTTCCAGCACTACTTTCTTTGATATAGAGCCCTATGTATAGGATTGTTGATTTCTATGGTGAGATTTCGTTCTCCTGCTATAACGTATGTGCCTTAGTGAATCTTAATTGCATTCGGACGTGTTCGAATAATACAATATGGCAGGCAAGGGCCGTTGGGCGAACAGCAGGAGGCAAGGCTTAGTTGAGGTTGTAAAGTATATTTGAGGATGATGACCATAGTCGAGGTCACCCCAATTATGGCACGGGAAGCCAGGACTGTAAGGACAGATAGGGCGCAACCTATGATTCCCAAGTGTCGCTATAGTCAAAAGAGGTACAAGAGTAGACTTACCCATCGTGGCACGACGGGAAAGAGTCAGACGAAGAATTGTAGAGAACTGTGAGTGGAAATGCTAGAAATGCAAAAATTGTGTGTATTAGCCCCAGGAGGTAAAGTATCCAAAGTCTTGGACATAGGACGGAGTGTGGCTAACTGGAAGTGAAAATTTGGAATTAAATTTTCTTGACATGTCGAAACAAGTTTATCATGGTGGGAGTCAGCCACTACTTTTAGAAGTGAATGTTGTTCGGAACTCATCACAGGAGGACCTAACAGAGGTCCATTTGTGAATATGAATCTAAACCGTTAGCGAATCTTGTATCGGAAGATGTAGATACAAATGGAGGAGATGACTCCAAGTGGGTGAACGACTCGTAAAAATAGTTAATAACACTTAAAAAGGGAATTCTGCTGGAAGGTCGATTCAGAGGTTGACGAGGTTATTCTTGGTCAATGTAGAGGATAATGCTTCTTGTTGAGGTAAGCTAAAATAATCAAAGAATATAATCTAGAATAAGACGAGATACAACGGTGGTAGTATAGCACCACTAGGGGGTGTGAATACACATCAGGGTACCCATTTAAATGATTAGGATAGCTGAATTCTTACCAAACGATTGTAGATTTAGTAAGGACTAGTGTAGTCAGTAACATGTTCTTTGGGGCCTACAAGGCTAAGCGAATAAAGGGAGTAGCTAACAGAAATCGAATTTACAAAAGTCCGAGAGAATGACAATCCTAACGTGGTTAGTATGATAGGTGATGAGTGGATCATTTGTTAAGGTATTTTGTGGAGAGTGAAATCACACGCGCAAATTTTTCTTTCCTGAAACGATTATAGGGTACAAGAGTATAGTGCCTAGTAACGGAGAACGATTAAAGTAGTGTTGTTCTGGTTTGGGCAGGCGTGTTACGTCCGGAGACCATTTGTGAAATCAAGACGATTGGCAAGGTAGAAATATAAGTTTTATCCTCGGAGGATGAGGCGTGTTTTATGTGACACGAGCAAGTCATTATATTTTGTTCATTTCTAGATTAGCATGTGAGACAAGTTTAATGCGTGTAACTACAAACGATATTATTATGTGAATATTTTTCCCTAGTGTAGAGGGATTTTCCTTAGTGCTATCCGCGAAGGATGAATGAGTATATTAACAGTGTTATATACTTTATTGAGGTTACTCATTTTAGTGATGTAATATACGAGTATAATATAGTATTGATTACAACTTTATAGAAAAGGTCAGTACGATAGTAGGCAGTTATTGCAAGGCTATCGGAGTTGTTGCATTAGTGCAGCATGTTTTGTTCTGGCGAGGCCTCACCTGCAAGAGGGTTGGACTCGCACTTATATTATTTATCCTAGAGACTTCGTAGGGGATAGTGGGCTCTAGATATTCGATACAGGTGTGTAGGGACTTTTTTTGTTATGATTCAGTATATATTGGTTTTACTGTTGAGCGAAAAGATTTAACTCAGTATTATGTTTAGCGCTCAGGACTTGGTGATAGAAAGAGTGCATTGTTATATCTATCCTTTAGAGATGTGGGAGGTACGATTTATACCCCTCTAATTGGGGAAAGGGATTTTGAGAATCCCGATTGTATGTATTAGAGGTTTATGGAATGCAATCACCACCAATACGGTACGAAAGTGCAGTTGGTGAAATGTTCTTCGTTAAGTGTAATTTCGGGAGGAGATGTAATTTTCTGCCAAGAAACGGGAAAATAGGGGTACATGCTATGGACAGAGGGCCTAAAGAATTTCGATAATCGACAATGCTAGGTAGTAGTGTATCAGGGGGTTCCTTGTTTGTATTTCGCTTTGCGAGACATCCCACGCATGGAACTGAGCATAAGGTTGGGAATAGGAAGAAGTTTGGTCATTAGTCCATAAGTTCAGTACCTCGGTCGTAATAGGAGCAGATAATTATATCTCTCAGTTGGTAGTTGAATTATGATTTAAGTCCAGTGGAGCCGGTTGCGTGGTAAGAAAGCATTGAAAGTTTTGTTTTACCACCACAAGTTGAGGGGTGGAACGATCATAAGGAGGATTTAGAATTTCTATTTATAGGGTGAGTGAGAGTACCCAAGTGTTACAATCACGTTGTGAGAACTAGGAGAATAAAGAATAGGTTATTAGGTGTGAAGCGTATGTGATGCTTACGATAGTATGCACGGTTTATAGGGTGTGTAGACGTTCTAGTTAGTTGATGTTAAAAAAAAATCGTCCGAGTTGAAGGGACGTGGGAATAGACGAGTGGAATATATGTTTGTGGTACTAACATAATGAAGTAAAATTGGTAGAGTGGATTAAACAACGTGTGAAAGATGATAAATCCATATATACGTGTGCAATCAGGGTAGCACACCGAATCTGGTTGGAACGCTATGGGAAGCCGTTTACAACGTGGCATTCCTAGAGAAGGGTAGAATTTAACTATATGGAGAACACTTGGGACGGAGTTGTAATTAGTCAAATGTTGAGAGCGAGTTGTGCATACAAAGAGTGATAATGTTAGTATGGTATAAAAGATCCAGAAGTGCGCATCGTGGAGAAAAGTGCGTAGGACGGAACTTTAGATATACACCAAGGAAGGAAGGGGAGTATTAAGTGTCACTTAACATGAGACATTTCAAGGAAAGTCGATGTTGAGCGGGACATGGTGAGTAGTCTCCGCAGGCACCACTCATAGATAGAAATCGGTTAGAATAATAGGATCAACCAGAGAATTTGGGGGTTATCGACAATTCCTGTAATGGAAGAGGGCGGTAAAGCCGGCAAAGTCTTTGGATGGGCTGCCATCTTCAAGGTAAGACCAAGGATTCATCTGAACATGTGGAGTAAGTCTCCCAAAAAGGAAGTGATTGACATTCCTTTTGGTTGATTTACAATATTAACAAGTGTGCCCCAGTCTTCCTTTGAAAGGAAGGGATCGCGCCAATACGTGGTCCTACACGGTATTATTTTCTGAATCAGGATGAAATTTTTGTATCCTACCTTCAATATGGGATTTCAAGAAACAGCGGAGATAATGTATCATTTTGAGTAGGAGGTATCACCCATAGCCGAGGATCAAGCGCACAGTGATTAACGAGTAGTGGGGCCGTGTGAAGGTGATCTCAGAACCTTGGTGATCATTTCGTTTCTACAATGGTTATAGTTAACAAGTGGAGCAGTACAGTAATTGGGGGAGGAAATTACCTAATGGTAGAGTTCCATGGAAGCACTCGTACCTGTTTGTCGTGAAAGAGGTTCTTATTGAAGTTTTGGTGTGGAAAAACCTTAACTATTCTCCCTCTATGTATGTTTAAGAGGTGAGAGGATAATCAGAATTTTGGATCGGTCGAGAATAATCTGACGACTATGGTGGAACTCCACGACTGTTTTAGGCAAATAAGAGTGGTCAGATGTTCGTATGGGTTCTCTCAGAATGGAGTCTTGTGTTTAGATAAATCCGAGTAGTTACCATGTGGTGAGGTGCGACCTCCCAATAATATTCAAATAATGGGAATTAATAGTGAATATGTGTATCTTATGAGAATGTGGTCGGATAGGAGCACAATGTGAAGTATCTTTAATGAAGAGTGTTAATCAAGCTTGCTGTGAGGCGGAGGCTATAGTGATTGAGCGCCTTACTATGTGGATAGGTTGTGTGCTGTTAAGGTATCCAAAATGTGTTTTACCAGGTAGGCCTTATTTTCTGAATTTTAGGACGAAATTCCTTTATTAGGGGAGAAGTATGTAAT